>CAXIVR010000001.1:179405672-179815672 GCA_964035755.1 Teleogryllus oceanicus
ATAGATATATCACCGTCACACTCAAGAAAAAGGATGAAGACGAAAGAAATAGCAGTCAAAGTCGGACTTACATCGTACCTGAACAACACCACCCCGAAGTAATTCATAATTGTGGTTCCAAGATGGACAGCTTCAGGAACATAGAGGATTTGTGATTTAAATGAGTAAAAAAATCACTCTGCTGTAGAGTGCGGGTTCCTCAACGTATTGTTGAAGATTTACACATTTCCCCTTCTAAAAAATGGAAGATAGGTGGGTCCGGAAAGTTGCTCTTTTCTTAAAAGACAGCAAGCCGCAGCACGAATCTACATCTTATAGACCAATCTGCCTACTAGACATGATGGGAAAGGTGTTCGAGGGCCTAATTCTAGAAAGACCGCAGACAACTAGAGGAAACACGCAGCCACTGGAAAAGGCAATACGGTTCTCTAGAAGGTAGATCGACAGTCGCCGCCATCACAAGTCGTAGACGCCAAGGAGGGTGCAAAAAAGAATTTTGCGCCCTCATAAAACTCGATGTAAGGAACGCCTTTAACTCGGCCAAATGAGACGAAGTTATCAAGGCTCTGATATTGACGAATACCCCAGAGAATACCACCGATATGATAAGTTACTTAAAAATAATGTACAAAATGTATGTGCAAAGTTATAGAAGTCGTAATGGTTTGGCCATGGGTTCGGCATACAACCTATTACTGTTACATGTTACACATGGACGTGTGATTGTGTATCGAATCACGATTCCTAAAAGTTCTATTGATTGAAACCAATTATTATATTGACGGCAAATAATATAAATTATCAGACTTTTTCAACAATAAAAATTTAACATTTGTTCTTATATGTGTATTAAAATTTCTGTCTATCTCATGAGAATTACTTTTTGATATAGAACATTAAAACATCGCACGGGTTTGACTATAGTTCGTTTTTTTACTATAATATCTTGACAGACGACTTCTCGGCTGACTAGGAGAATGTTGTTAATGGAATCCTTGTTACATCAATCGTTACGTTCTTGCCTAAATTAAAAATGTTCAAAATGTCCTCAACGATTTGCTATTAATAGGACTTAATATTTCCCACAAAATTAATGAGTGGTCGCGACTTGCCCTATCTGTGTTTCGTATGAAACGCGTATCTGTGTTTCGTATGTACTCGCGACTGACAGCTACTTATTGAAAATTCTCCATCTATGGAGCTAACCTAATGTAGTACATCCCCTCGAAACACGGAGTCTATTTTTCCGAAATTACAACTACAAATTATTATTAATACAAATTCCCATTACAATTTAAGACTACCTAAAAAATAACAAGCTCTCAAACCTCAAACTAATCATAACTTCCGTCTCTTACTTCCCGCCTCCGTGGCGGGGCATCGAGGGGAAATGTCCCTCCTGTGTCCGCCTTGCCGACGTGGGCCGGTGACCACGGAAAAGCGCCGCCGCTTGCCCTGCTCCTGGTGGCGTCTTCTCGTACTCCTAATTTCTCGACTGGCCGCGCCCCCCGGCGCAACCCTGCAGCGGCCACAGTGGGCCGCAACTATGTTGACCGGTACAGTGTGCCCACCGTGTGGGCACAAATGCTGTTATACACGGCATTATCCTCTTAGATATTTAAAAAATTACATTTGTATGATTTTTTAAAAAAAACAAAAGAATACACCAAACTTAACTTTATGTCACTTTTAACATGCAATTAGTGTTACCTTTCGGAAAAGTTTGAAGAAAAATTTGGAGCCTTTTTGAAAAAATCACGTTTGAGCGTTTCTGAAAATACGGAAATTTGGGCTCATTTTCACAGCACACTTTTGATTTTTCGAGAAATTTTATATGACATTTAAAACATATGTACTTATAAATTCAATAATGGGAACAAATCGCCGCTAATATAGATCTTGACGACGTGAGAGGCAAGTCAAAACATTACATTTTTGTAGTTTTTGAAAAACAAAATAATAGAGAAAAATGACGCATGTCATCTTACAGAGAGCATTTGACACAATCCCTACCAAAATTTAAAGGAAAAATTTGGAATTGTTTTTGAGAAAGTCTTGTATTTACTTTCTTGCATTTCGAATTATTCGTAAGAAGAGAAAGTTATGTAATAGTGCGCTGGAAAGAGGTGAAATTTCGCCATAAAAACTTTTATACCTGGGCTCTGGGGACGAAAATGTGGATAAATCCTGTTGCTAAATTTAGGAAAAAAATCTCTAACTCGTGGTGTACCCTAAATCTGTTTTCCAGGACTTTTTGAAACCGAAAAATCGATATACGACAAAACGTCCGTGTGTGGTCACCGCTAACGTCTAAACCGTTCAGCCGATTTTCTTAAAAAATGATATTTCCCGATCGTTCTGGCTGATGTCGCTATTCCTGGAACTTAAAACCCATATTTTAATTGGGGGTATAGTGCGGGCCATGTATTAGGCCGCACTAAATTTGCAATACGGCAGCACAAACAATTTCCAATCAACTCTCTCGCTATTGTTTTGTTTCTGATCATCCACACTCCTCCCGCGGTTGAGAGACTGTTCACTATATAATAATAATGCATGTCTCGTTTTTCGTTAGAATTAAAAAAAAAGATGTGCATTTATAAACGAATATTAACTCTGTGAACAAGTTAATTAAGATATTATCAATATCCATTATCAATAGGTGTGAGAGCAAAAGAGAGGTTCAAAAGTGCCAAGTGGAAATGAAAAATATAACCTTAAAAGTTATGTGGTCAAATTTGTGTTAATAATTATTATTAATTTCAAATGGTAAATAAATATCGGTTTCAAACCCGATCGAAGCCGTGGATTTTTAAGGGCGAAAAAATCCTTCGTACGCCTTCCTTCGGAGGGGAAGTAAAGCCGGCTGTCCCATGTTAGTACATTTACTGCATGTAAAAGATCCTCAAGCCTAAATGATGCCTCTGAGCTCTTCAAATCGCCTGTTTCGTCGCCCAAGTAATACCTTCTTTCTCCCTTGATTGGTGAAAGGAGTGTATCGAAATTTGCGTGGTCAGACGGAAGAGCAGGCCTCATGGCCTGAGTCTCGCCACGTAAAATAAGGCAAATTCAATTCAATTCAATTCAATATCCTCTCAGGTGAACCTTCCTTCTTTAATAATTATCAATTTCTTAATGCTTTCAACTCTTAATATTCTATTTACATTTTATATTTTTTTTTGTGGAAATTACTGCAATTGCATCAATTTTATTTAACTGTTTAATTATTCATTACCTTTTAAAAGAAAATATTTTTAAAAAAATAGAAAATCATCATTAATGTAACCAAGTCTTCAGTAACTTGTCTGTTGTTACCAGAAGTCTTTCTCTCTATACATATTTCTTCTCCATTTAATGGAGTTTGATACATAAGATTGGGATATTTATGGAAATAAATAGAACTTTTTGGTTTTGTGAGTTATTTATTGAAATAGGAATATCACAATGAATATAAATGACACAATAAATATAAGTTGCATAATAATATTGAATTTTCTACTATGTTATTGTAACTACATTACTATAAACTACTACCTAAACATGCAGTAATTATACCAGATAACACTCTCATTCACTTGTTAAATAATTCAAATGAAAATTATTTCATACATCACATAACAAATGCATGCCAAATAATTCCCAATAGTCAGCCAAGAAGTACAATATTAATATACTTATTACACCAGTAATGTTGTTGTGCTTATAGGAATTGTGAAAAAATTCAAGGTATTCAAAGTAAGACAATGGCTAATTTCAGAATTAAAATTAGTGTAATGTGTTAAATTCAAAATGCATGTGGGATTTAAAGAGAGAATCATGGTGCCACTTGTCCAAAACCAGTTTTAGAAATAATGTCACAAAAGCTGTCCATCAAATAATGTTACAACAGGCCACAATAAACTGAAACAAAATTAAAAAGACCATTTACATATATGTTTAAATATACGAGACAAGTTCTTGTGTGAAAATTAAATAGTTGGAATAGTAATGATAATGGTGAAGATTAAGTAAATTGAATATATGGTATGACCCTCCCTGAGAAATTATTCTTCTGAAGGGTTAAAACAAATGTTGGAGATAAACTATGTTTGGGATATTACAAAATCAATACTTTCTAATGATGATTAAAGAAAAACATTATCATGTAAAATTGTGTCAACAAAACTGGCTCCAATGAAAGATTAAGAGGGGCTAGTTCTGACACATTTGAAATGCTGGGAAACGAAAAGTTATTATTACATCAATCATGCACCTACTTCATGCAATACAACATTCACCATTAACCATAAGGTTACCTTACCTGAAATCGTACCAGGCTATGCATCATGTTAAACATTTTTCCAAATAGATGGAGCATGACAGTTCAGATGCAATGCATAGTGCATTCTTCCGTAAATGCATTTTATAAATAAATAGTTAATTCCATGATTTTGATAATAAATGATGAATTATGGTCACGATAAGATTTTTCAAAGTATAAGAAACATTGTTGTAATGAATATTGTACCCCTACTAACCCTTACTGTCATTGACACCCTCTTCTCCAGAAATGATCTCCAAATTTATTATGATTTCATCAACTTCTGAAACATCTTGGATTTCTTTCCTCCAATATTCTTTTATTGTTCATTCTGTCTGCTACACAAAATTGTTCCACTTTTATGGAGCCATCTACAAGGATATGTGTCAAAAAAAATTAGATGATATTAGATTCCATATTACAATCAAAATTACTGAGATAAATATTGAAAATAATAAATATAATAATAAGCAATATGGGCTACACAAAGAAAAGCAACGAAATACAAAAGTGTAAAATACCTGCATTCAAGAGTTAAATATTCTCTTAGAAATGTTAGGCCCACCTAATATAATACTTCCTCCCAAACCTGTTTAATTCTTTCAATGCCACTGTCTGACCTTGAAACTATCACATTTTGTCTCAGACACTGAAAGCACAGTGGCACTGAAAACACAGTGACTGTCTAAGGCACTGAAAACACAGTGGCAAAATACTTGATGCACCTTATCTTCTAAAGGTTTGTCAACAATGCATCTAGAAAAAAGGAACCAATCCATCTCAAACATATTTTCTTCATTAAACATTTTGAAAATGGAATTATATATGAGAGCAAACATGATTACTTAAATGTGCATAGTTGCCTCAAGAGAACAACAATTGCATTATTTGATGGCACCATGCCCTGTTGTAACCACCTCTATAACAATGTATTGTTAAAATAACTTATATTTAAAATTAAAACTTTAATCTTTAATGGTTACTTACCACCAAATCTTTTTTTTTCCATCTTGACGAAATGTTTTCTTCCATCTACTACAAATGAAGATCGTCAATTATGATTGGGCAAGGCCCCACATTTTTTAATACCAGGAATTAACTGAGCTTGGATCGATCTTTGATAATTTGCAAAAACAATATAAATATTATGAGTAAAGGTTTCCGGGCTGGTAGGCCGTGGTCCAGTTGGCATTGAAGAACCAAACGTTTCGTCCACAGCTGCGGTGGACATCTTCAGTGGCGGCAGCGTCGTGGGGGTAGTCTCCGGGCCGGCGGCTGCCCAGACCATCTTCAGCCAGCCAGTCCACCGCAGCTGGAAGTTCGCGACGAGCGGTCTAGGGGCGGATGTGCCCCTCCGCTCCGCCCCTGGCCGCCCCGGACCGCGCACCCTTGCGCCTTTCACCGGCCGCTCCATGCCGCCCCGGGCCGCCTGAGCGAGGGGGCGGACGGACACCTTGGCCAGCAAAGCCATGGCGGAAACATCGGAGCTGCCGCCACAGTCACCACCGCCGCCGCTGCCGCCTCCGCCTCCGCTGCCGCCGGGCGCCAGCGCCGGTCCTGCGGACGTCGCGGAAGCGCCCGCCGCCGCCATTGCCACTGAGGCGCGAACACCACTGCCGTCGCTGCGGCTAGCGGCCGAAGGCAACGCTGTGGAAACCAGAGCGGCTGCGCCCTCCGCCACAGGAACGGACTCCACTCCACGGCGAGTCCCCAACCTGCGATTGCAGAGGGTTTGTGGAGAGACGTGGAGCACTTTCTCCTCCACCCCTGCAGCCTGCACTGCCTCCAAAATGGAGAGAAACGACTTGGAGGGACCGAAAGGGGCCCCTGGGAGGTGATACTCGCCTTCGCACGGGAACGCGAAGCGGAGCTGTGGAGCTACTGGAAGGGTTGTGGCGGGCCTACCGCTCAGGCTACTTCCAGCTCCACGCCGGAGCCGCGGCCCTCGCCTTCAGAGCTGGAAAGGGTGCGCGCACTCGAAGCGCACTCCCCAGCCCCACACCAAAGCACCGCCAATGCGCTCGCAACGCCGCTGGCCCCAAGGACCTGCGGCGAAACCAGTGGCAATCCAGCGGAGGAGCGTGCGACGCTCCCCTCCTCCGCAGCACAGCACGAGCTGCCGGGACCCGCAGACCCAGATGTCAGTGACCCAGCGGGCCACAGCCCGCCAGGGATCCACCCGCGGCTGCCTCCTCCCCTCTTCGCAAACGAGCAGCGGGGGAGGCGAAACCGGCCGACCGCGGCCCACCGAAGCGGGCGCCGGCACCACGTCCACCACCTCCAGAGGGAGAAACCGTAACCGTCGGCGGAAGCCGAAGGTCGCTTCTACAGCTGCAGCTGTAGGCCTCGGCCCCACCCCAGACGGCAACGCACAGAGGGCGGCTGGCAAACCGTCCCCGTCAACCAGCGCGGCCGGCCCCGCAACGCTAATTCCCCGACGGAGGCGCCCGGGCACGCTCCGCTCGAAACACGGGAGCCCCAAGCCGCGGCCGCCGAAAAAGCTCCACGGTCGTGCGCTGGGCGAAAGGGGAGAAGGCCACAATTGGCCGAGTTAAAAACCGGGGCAATCCATTGTCTACGCCATTCACACCACCGACAAGGTGGCGTATTTGAGGCGGAATCTTACGCGAAAATGAATGGCATAGTTCTATTCGCGCACCCACCACCACGCGAAGGCCATGAAAAGACACTCCGTGTGGCAATCATGGGGCTCCCGAGAGGGTTCACGGAGGGTGAAGTAGCGCAAGAGCTAAGAGAGCTCGGCTACGAACCCCTGGGCGTCAGGCAACACTGGCGCCTAAAAGAATCTGCGGTCGCCGGATCCGCAGGTGAAGGTGAACCCTCACTAAATGAATGGCAGCGCAGTAAACTGCACACGGGGACATTCATGGTCACCCTATGCGACACACGTGCCTCGCGTAAAATTTACTCGATCCGTCATGTGGATAACTTTGACGTGATCGTAGAGCGCGAAAAGAGGGCACGACACCTTTTGCGCCCGCTGCTGCAGATGAGGTCACCACTCGGCCAATTGCGCCTATGACTACCGCTGCAAGGGAAATGGCCACCCAACGGAGCAGAACAAGCCGGAGCTTAAGGGCACGGCGCACTGCCCCAAGCGGGGAAACTTTAATATCCCGCCTGAATGCTGCAACTGCTGCGGACGCCACGTAGTTTCATAGTCCGGCTGCAGTTACTTTAGTCTCTCCGGTCGTCCTTCAGACGATGCCGGGGAAAACGCCGGGCGGCCAAACCAAGGCACATATGCCCGAAACCAGGGCGGAGCAGCCCGGCAGGAAAGTAACGGGACAGCCTGGTCAGCGGTGGTACAAAGCTTAGCAGAGGCAAATACCGCTCAGGCCCCCGTGTCGCAGGGCACAAGCAGTGCGGTGGAGTCGCGGACCAGTGCTCCACCCGCGGCCGCCCCTGCAGCATTCTCCAGAAGCCAGTTTCTGGCAATGATAGCACAGCTTGCAGCTCTTCTCCCGGAAGATGGCGCAAACTAATAGGAGAAGGCCACAATCTACCTGCATGCAACCGCTGCGTGCATGCACCTGGAATGCGCGCAGCGCACTGCACAAAGCCCAGCAAATAGGCGAGTTTATTGAAACACATAAACTCGATATCATGGCGATACAAGAGACGTGGTTCAACGCCCGGAGTGACTTCCGAATTCAAGGATTCGCTACATACCTGAGCGACCGCGAAGGCAGATTGGGAGGCGGTGTCGCATTGAACATTCGTCGCGACATTCCTCAGCTCAAAGCAAACCTCCCGACCCAAATGCTGACATCTCTGGAAGCAGTTGGAGTGCACATTTGGGTGGGATCCAGCCGACTCCTTGTCGCGTCTGTCTACTACCCAGATCAAACTCTAAATGTCTCAGAAATCGAAGCTATCCTCGCGCTCGACACCAAGGTTCTGCTACTTGGCGATTTCAATGCAAGGCACCGGTCGTGGGGATGCTTAGGGTCAAACAGGAACGGCCCCAATCTCGCCACTCTAGCAGCGATGAGACGGGGCGTATATGTATGCGCACCGAAACGTCCCACGTACTTCCCGACAGCCCTGCGCGGAACGCGCAAGCGACCGGGTATTATCGATTTTGCGATCGCGAAGGGAGTCGATGGCAGTGTACCGTCGTCACTTACTGAACTGGATTCCGATCACAATCCGGTAATTTGTGTGGTGACATCTCTTGACGCAGCACGCCAGCAAAAAATGCGAACTACGCGCATCACTGACTGGGTCGGCTATCAAGCTCAAGTGAGCGATTTGCTCGAGCAGAGACCGCTTGTGGCAAACACGGCCATAGAATCTGCAGTGAACGTGTTCACTGACACGGTCATGTCCGTGTACAAGAAGGTCACAAAAGTGACGCGCGTGCCGGATTCTCGTCCCAAGCTCACAGACGAGCAAAGACGGACACTGCAAGCGCTCCGCAGAGCAGTAAAGCTTCATCGCCGATTTGGTGATCCCGCAGACGGGGAGCGGGCGAGAGCGCTGAGCCGAGAATTCCGTGCGTCTCTGAGAGACGATAGAAACGCTCGGTGGAAAAATACATTAGAAGAGTGCAACCTCCACGATAAACGCCTATGGGATTTATCCAAAGCGCTGGGACGGCAACCTGGAGTAAACCACCCCGTACAGACCAACACGGACGCCCCACGTCTCCCCGGTCAACCTCCTCCAGTACCGGAATATGTGTGGGACGACGCCGCTAAAAGCGAAGTCTTTGCTGACTCGCTCGAGAAGCAGTTCCGAACCAACAACACAGGAGCTAGCGATGCCCCCTTGACTGCGGAGCGACTACGGCACCACGTTCCGTCGCACCGAACACCTCAGCCCGTCGTGTGACGGACGGAGAACTCCGTGGGGTGCTCCGCCGCCTCAACCCCAAAAGATCTTGCGGCCCTGACGGTCTCACCGTCGCGCAGTTGAGAGCTGTTGGTGACAAAGGGGTGGATTTTCTTCTGGCGCTCTTTAATGCCTTCCTAGCGCAAGGTAATTTCCCGCGACCGTGGAAAACTGCGAACATCTTCTTAATACCCAAGTGCGGTAAAAGCCTCTTCCTGCCGAGTAGTTATAGACCCATTAGTCTACTCTCGCTCCTAGGAAAGACCCTAGAACGCCTAGTACGCACCAGTAGGTGCGTTTGCAACAGGAAGTACGGCGTCTAGGTCTCCTCCAAGACGAACAATTCGGTTTCAGAACGGGTCACAGCTCCGCGCAGCAGCACGCGCCTCTTCACCGAGATTGGCCTCTCTCTCGAGCGGCGGCAAACTCTGCCTACCGTCTTCCTGGACATGCGGTCGGCCTTCGACACGGTGTGGGATGAGGGGGCTCTCTTATGTCTCATCGAGTCAGGGATAAGCGACTGCTACACCAGGTTGATC
Organism: Teleogryllus oceanicus; assembly: GCA_964035755.1. Lineage (NCBI taxonomy): Eukaryota > Metazoa > Arthropoda > Insecta > Orthoptera > Gryllidae > Teleogryllus > Teleogryllus oceanicus. The sequence goes on from CAXIVR010000001.1 coordinate 179,415,369, forward strand.
GGTAGCTTTCTCACAGAGAGAACGTTCAGAATGCGTGTCAATGGCGTACAGTCGTCCCTAAGACGTGCCGAGGCGGGGGTTCCACAGGGGAGCGTGCTTTCCCCCACCATCTTCGGCTTGTACGTCAATGACGCGCCCTTGTTAGCAGAAAGGAGAACGGGAATTCAGCGTTGCGGGCTCCTGATGTTCGCGGACGTCTTTGCGTACTACGCGAAGTCGGTGAACAGCAGGCAAGCAGTGAGATACCTGTATAAATGCCTCGCCGCCTTACCCATCTGGCTCCGCCAGAAACGACTGACCTTAAACCCTACAAAATGCGTTGCCGTTAACTTCACACGTCAGAGGGCAGACCCAGAGGAAACGGTGCTGTTGGCGGGAGCACACCTCCCCTGGTCCCCAAGCGCGAAGTACCTTGGCGTGACTAGACCGTGGCCTATAGTGGCACAAGCACGCCAAGGACCTTCGCCACAAAATACTTGTCAGGACCTCCCTTCCGCCCTCCCCGGACCTGCTACTCCCACAGAAACGACTCCTCTTTACCGCCTGCATACGCAGCTTATGGACGTATGCTTGCGAAACCTTCGCGGCAGCGCCGGTCTCGACCTTACGCCCGATTTGGGCGGCCGAGAACCGAGCGGTACGCACCGCAACGCGGCCGCATCTTCCTCTCCCTCCTCCCAATCGCCACCATAGGAACAATGTAACCTATGGGGCCCTGGGCGTAAGTCGCCAGCTGCCGGAGGAGATCCGCCGGAGGGCACGCACGGCGCTCACGCGGGCGCTGGGCCCGAAAGCTCCGCGGCTCCTGCGCGAAACCGGCCGGGCGGTGAACTGTGAGGTCCACAGAGCCTATTTTGCCCCAGCAGGGCAAACACGTGGCCTTCACGTTCCGGGCGCTACCGCCGCAACTCCTCGCAGAGCTCTGCGAACTGCGGCGAGAGGTGGAGCAGTCGGCTATCGTCGCCAGGGTGTGCAGTGCCTAACCGCCACGGACGCTTTGAGCACAGTCGGCGCCGTGGCGCAAAGTGCTAGTGTAAATAGTGTACATAACATCGTATGAATGTGCGTGTGCTAGGCTTGTAAATAAGTGTAAATACAGACAAGTATGAATGGGGAGTGAATGGAAATAAAATTAGCTAGATTTTACATACAAGAAACACTTAAAGACACAATTAAAAGCAAGAACGCAATCTTAGGTTGCCGGCCAAAGTCCTTCATCCATAGGTTAAGTTAGTATTAAGTTAGTAAGTAAGCACTGCCCTCTTCTCTGCCGCAAAAGCCATCGAGCTGTGGCGCATGTATACCGTACAATGTAATAAACTACCGCTCCGCCAGGGCTACTGGCGGGGGGAAACAAAAAAAACAAAAAAAAAAAAAAACACCGCAGCTGTGGGCGAAACGTTTGGTTCTTCAATGCCAACTGGACCACGGCCTACCAGCCCGGAAACCTTTACTCATATTGACCCGTGAAAGCCTACGATGCTATGTAATATAAATATTGATTTACAGCTCACCAATTTTTTGACATAATGAAAATTAATAACGCACTTCCTTTTATATTCTCCTGTTCATACACCAAGTTAATCCTGGCCCCCTCTCCAAATCTGTGCAAAAATTAAACTTGCCCCTAATGAACAAAAGTTATTTCACTGTCACCTCCATTCAGAGGAAATTGTCTCTTGCAGTTCTGTTTAAGTGTGGTCAGGGCTTCTTGTATTTTTGTGATAATTATTTCAACAAACATCACACCCAATAACTTGAAAAAAGAAAATCCGATTTATTACTATCAATACACAAATAATGATAATTCATAGTTATAGATAATCAACAACTGCACACATCACTATTTTAATTAATAAAAATTACACTTGTCAGTTTTAAAATATCTGATTTAGAGAAAAACACATTAATTAAGATTAATGTGTTTTTCTCTAAATCAGATATTTTAAAACTGACAAGTGTATTTTTTCCTGTAAGACTTTCGCCACCTCCTATTATCAAACAAGTGTTCATGACATGGACTCCTTCCACAATCCACAAAATAAATTCACAACCACTTTTGAAGGAAACTGAAAGAGCATTATCCTTAACGACGAAATACTAAGTACAGGCGCAGTTCTAGTTGGGCTATCCATTACTTTCTAATTATTAATAAATAGTATTCAGGAAAATTAATAATGACTATAATAAAATTGGTAAATCGGAACTTGGTTACTTTTACTAATAAAATATTACAACTAACTTCACAATGATTACCAAAAACAATTTGAAAATAATAAATAAAAATCAAAAACTCCTAGGCTGAAACTATTAATTGCAGATTTACAAGAAACGGCAAACCGTTAAAGTCAAATCCCTAGCAAAAATAGTAAATTGGCACAACACCTGTCATGAATGGCTTTTAATGTTGGCGGAATATACGGAAGTAATCAATTTTTTGTTGCAAACAAATTGAAAAAATTTCACTACTACGTAAACTTAATATATAGAGTGTAATTGTGTGAAGGTTGGCAGCGGCTTTCATCAACACAAATCAAAACGAAACTACCCTACATTGAGTATGACTACATGTTCTCATCCGATAGTAATATTTTCCAAAAGTTGTCCCGTTAGTTGGTCTTTTTAGCTGGCCAGCACTTCAAGCCCCTCGAACATTTTCAAAATTTTCAAAAATAGGGTTCCAAATTTTTTGATTACATTTTGTTATTGAATAGTGCGAAGAACGTAGTTATCATTTTCGTTGATATCTTCAATTCTTCGAAAATTGCAAAAAACAATTTCTATGTCCTAACAATTGTTCTAACAATTTTTATGTCCTAGGCTGCCGTCGTGACGCCTGCTCACTAACACGTCAAGGAAAGGTAATCGGCCGTCCTTTTCCACCTCCATGGTAAATTTTATTTTAGGGTGGGAGCTGTTGAGATGGTCCAGAAATTCGTGTAAAGTGTCCTGTCCATGCGGCCATATAACGAACGTATCGTCGACGTATCTGACCCACATGGCGGGTTTTAACCTGGCATTTTTTAGTACTTCATTTTCGAAGGCCTCCATGAAGAGGTTGGCAACTATTGGTGATAGAGGTGAACCCATAGCCGCGCCTTCCACCTGAGCATAAACGTTGCCTCGGAACTGGAAGAAAGTAGATGAAAGGCAAAAATGAGCGAGGTCGGCCCATTCTGTGGGTAGTTTGCGGGCTTCCAATTTACCCCGGATGATCGAAACGTCGGCACCAGATAATTTAACGCGGCGTCACCCGGGCAGCCAAGAATGTAGTATTGACTCTGGCCGCGGAAGCCTACGACTTCAAAACAATGTTAATTTGAAGTTTAAAAAATGTTTATTCATAATGCTAGACCTCCTGTGGATGTGATCCAATCAAAATGTAGTATTGCTTTTCATGAATTGAATATAATAATTATACTCAATTTATTAATATTTAATTATTCTAAATAAATGTTAGCTTTGCGGACGGAGCATGGCTCTCGTAGATTTGCCCCTACCACACAAAAATAAATAGATTATTATAGTCCCGCTAAAGGTTTATATAATTCATTTTTTAGGTCGTTTTTCAACATTTTTGGTCATATAGCGACCACTGTGAGTTTTAAACTATAGGGGGAACTGCAGAGAGAACACATAAGGACAACACACACAAACCTCCGAGGGGAGATTTGAATCCGCGACGCTTCGAGCCGAGACTGCTACGGCCCTTCAGCCTTAACGATCTCGGCTATCCAAGGCCGGCAAATAATTGGTTTGTTTAAAAATAAAAGATCAAATATAGGAGAGATTATGCGATGCACGAATTGACCGACTTGATTTATGATGGACGAGTAAAATTGCACCATTCTTGCTATAATATTTTTTATATTTATTGTCTATCATTTTCAATGTTGGATTAAACACATGTGGAGATTATGTTTACGAAAGCAAGTACGTGTTGGCTCTAATATTGTTATAAGTTTTGACATCCTTCTGGAAGGAGGTTGGGATTATGTGACATAATTTTACTTTCGCACTAAGCGCTTGCTTCTCTAAGAGTTGATGGAAACTCCTGATGATGAATTACCTGCAAGTGGTGTTGACATAACACTACTGCCTCCACTGTATGCAAATGATGTCACCACTGAAGATTTGGGAACAGAAGAAAATCTAAGACCTATTACTTTTTACACAACTGAATGGAAAATTTCGCAATTTAAATCCAGAAAACACATTGACCACAGGAAATTCTCCTACACCTATCTCACTGAAGAAACGTTAAGTTCTTGTTTCCCACAAGAAAACAAAGAAGAATTTTTACAGATGAAAAAAGAAAAACTTGGCTGCATCGACGATTAAATTGCACTTGATGCGTTTAACAAATGAATAGTTAACGAAGGAAAAACAGTCTCAATCCAATTTTGCGCTTCAAATCGGCAGTCCTATGCTCCATTGAAAATTAACAATATGCAATTAGCTGATGTTAAGGTAACAAAATTTCTAGGTCCCTCAATTCAATCAAACCTCAAATGGAATGTACATATAACAGAATTAAATTAAACGACGCAAATTAAGCTCATTATGTTATGCATTCAGAGTTCTTTCTAATTCTGTCAGCCTTCATGCAGCTCGTTGGTGTATTTTGCAAATGTACATTCCCGCCTGAGATACGGCATAATATTCTGGGGAAGCTCATCCGTTAGTTCCCAGACATTTAGATTGCAAAAGAAAATTATCCGAATAATGAAAAAATCCTATCCACGTGATCCGTGCAAGCCTCTTTTCATTGAGCTTGGAATCTTACCATTGCCTTGCCTATTTATTTATGAGTCTGTAGTACTTGTCAAAACTGACTGACTTAACGATGGGAACTTATTTTCATGTAATACTGATATTTATAGTTACAACACTCGGCGTAGAAATCATGTTCATCAAATGTCAGTATCAACAGCTCACTACAAGAAATCCACATACAATACATGTACGTTACTTTCCAACTCATTGCCAGATGAAATTAAACAATTAAAATTGGTTCACAAATTTAAGTTAAAAGTATAATCTTTTCTGCTGCAAAACTGTTTCTATACAATTAGAGACTATACTGATCGTCAAAAAGAAAAATAATGTTTACTTTAAGAAAAACAAGATTAAGTATAGTGAATTAGTCTACATTTGCATTATATAATTTAAAAAAGAATCAATATGCCTGTAACAAATAATGTACTTCCGGGTCAATGACCCCCATCTCGATCGGGTTTTTGTCCAGTTTCCCTGATCCATTGAGCAAATGCTGAGATGGCCCCTTGCTTTGCTTCTGGACGTAAATGTAGCTTCACTATGCGCACGTTTTGTTGAACTTTCCTTTTACTTGTAGTGGTAGTAGAGCTTAGAGTGAGTTTCTATTTTGTTAACAATACAGAAAAATCAAATCTGTTTGTTACTTTACCGTTAAAAATAAGTTTTCTATAATTTTGCAACGAAACTATCTAGTTTTTGAAATGTTAATCCCTCGCTATTTTCAATTTAAAATTATTACTATTATTTTTCATCTTTCAACTTTTAATAAATTGTTGGGAAGGGATTCTGAAACTCAAGAAAGCAGATGATTTTCTCCCCCATACGTCACATACAGTTTTTGACTGTTTTTGACTAAATAAATAAATAAATAAATAAATAAATAAATAACAGTCGAAGAAACAAAAACTCCAGTCACTTACTTCTAATACTTTTTGAATAATGATGTTATAGAAATGATAACTATATATAAGAATCAGTATGCTGCAAAGAAAAACATGTTGGACGACTGCACTGAAAATGAAATACTTTTGTTCATAGGAATTTTGCTGCTTAGTGGACATGTTGAAAAACCACATAGAAAAAATACTGACAACGAGATAGAGACAAACGATTGTCGTAATGAAATAGTATCAAATGCCATGTCAAGGAATCGATTTGATTATGGAATGTCAAATGTTAATGTATGCAACAACGATCTTCTAGGTCCACGGGACCAGTTTAGCAAAATACGCTCGATGCTTATTATTCTGAACACACTTTTCAGAGATGCCCCATGAATAGAATCATTCCATTGATAAATCAGTGATGCCCCGTTTTGGATGACATGGGTGCAAACAATTCATCAAAGGTAAACCAATACGTCATGGTTTTAAATTGTGATGTGGTGGTACCATTGATGGTTATCTTATGTGTTTAGAACATTACTAGGCAGTTGGTGCTTGTAGTGAATTGTGCCAAGAGCAAGGTATGGACTACGGTGTTTAATGACATACGCTGATCAGTTACTAACAGACGTCCCATACTATTTATTCTTTGACCATCTATTCACGAATGTTCAGTTTTTGTACCTGAAGATGAGAGGAGTACGAGATACTGAAACAATTAGAGGAAACAGAATAGAAGATTGCCCTTTGACTTCAACTGATCATTTAAAGAAAGAAAAGAGAAGAACATGTGAACATTTTACTGATGGACAAGCAGATATATCTATTGTGAGATGGAACACAAGAGCGTAGTGACTGTTGCAACAAATTATGATCTAGTTTACTCCATGCGGCAGGTTGGGTGCTTTTCTAGAGAAAAAAGAGAAAAATACATGCCCCACAGCCACCTGTATTATGTGCTTATAACAGTCATATGGAGAAATAGATCGTGCTAATCAGAGCATCTCGTTGTATTGAACATCGACAAGGAGGAAATGGTACTTTCCCCTTATTGTCTATTTGATTGATGTTGCTGAGAAGAATGCCTGGAATTTCTACAGGCGTGAAGGAAAACTGTTAGAGTACCTGGGATTTCGTCGCAATATTGCAACTTCCATTCTTGAAACATCTAAGTGAATAAGCTTCTCTAGAGGAAAATCATTCCAAATTGGACAAAATGATTCTCGGTATCATCATACCGAGAATATTTTGTTGCAGACAGGACAGTGATTGAAAGAGCTAGGAAAAAGAAGCAATTACATTGCAAATGCTGCCAAAAGAAAACAACTATGTGCTTAAAATGTGATCATTCCATTCATGCGTTTTACTTATTAAAATATCACGCACGTTAAATGTATGTTATACAAGCATAATCTTTTTTTCACCAATTCCAGCTACCGTTTATTTTTATGCCATATGTTCCCAACATTGTTCTGAAAGGATAGCTTATTTGTAGGACTATAGGAATGCGACAATGGTGAAAGATGTTTTATTCAATCATGGCCAATAGCCTAGATATCTTGAAATTTACTAAACAGCAAAACACTTGGGAATAGCTAGGAATACGAACTTAACCAATCTAGAGCAATACCACGAATTCCGTATGAAAGTAATTTTGAAAGTAAAATGTTATGATCGATGTCCCTTGGAACCAAGGTGACTAGGTTATCAAAGGATATACCCCGCGTGGGCTACATCTCCAAACAACTAGTTCTTACCAGAAGGATTTGGACCGAGAGCGGTAGCTCAGTGCAACTGATGTCCCTGCAGCGCCTCTGACCGGGAAATCATAGGTTCCAGTCCTGACGGTGGCATGATTTTCGACACTAGCTTTTAATCTAGGTCGAATTCAGCCGCTGTCTGGAGGAGAATTCTAGAGGCCGGCTGCTTTGATACCGATCAAAGTTTTCCGTGGTATCTCCGATCAACACCAGACGAATGCCGGAGCAGTACCCTAACAAACAGGCCACGGATCGCGCACGATCTGTCCTTCCTCTTCCTTGTCCTATCCTCTCCCCTTACACACACACTTACACTAACATGCACTCCACTACCACATATTCGGGGAGACCGGTCGGGGGTTTAGAGCTTGTTCCGGCTGGGGCGGTGCCCCGTTGGTGGGAGAGTCCTGTTTAGGGAGAAACCCCACTAGCCGACGGTAGGTCGGTGCCGGATCTCGCCATCCAGCGGGGGAAGATCACCGCCATCTCCCGAGAAAAAAATGTACGGGACTAACGGGACTAATGACCAAAGCAGTTGACGCACCCGGAAACACGAAAAATTCAATCAATCAATCAGAAGGATGTGGGAACAAGTCTCGCACCCAACCCTACCCGAAGGCCGGCGGGAAGGGGCCAAACTGTTGGGTTACCGGACGAACCCGGCAATCAGGAGCTAAGCACTGTCTCACTGCACTCGCCTTGGCGCCAAAGACATGAGTGCCGCCGAGAAACTAGGGTCCGGGTGGACGTTTCCAACCTCCACCAAACAACCCCATGCTTTTCGACCGTCTGTATCCCCTTGCAGTGAGATTATCAGAGTGTGTGTGGAGAGGGGTAGTTCGTGGTGGAACCACACTTCTTATAAAAACCACATATCCTTCATGAAAACCTTGTGCCATGGCGAGTAGGCACCTCCGGTAAATGTGTTCAGCTCCCGTTGCCTTGCGGGTAGAGATTAGCCCAAAGGCTAAGGGAAGGAAACCCCTGACAGAAAACCTTGGGATGAGAAGTGTCTGAAAAGCGTGATGAAGCCAACCTCTCCAACCCACACAAGAAAACTCACCACAAATTCTCGGTCTTTCAGTTCAACCTACCCACCATAAAAATATAATTACTTTCAGCGGAACATGTTGAAGGTTAATCCTGGTGAGCAGAAGAAGATAATATTTATAAGACCTAGATCGAGTCACTGAATAGGAATGACATTCTTGATGTACATTAGTAATAAAAATGTAAAAACTGTTTTTATCTGCATTGCATATTTTTCATATCCTTTACCTGTTCGTATCGCAAGTGATGTATCCATGTATCCTCTAGGTTATGCCCTTGTACCAAGTGTTTAATTGAACTACATTAATCACTATTTTTAACAAGAGTTAAAACAAATATTTCTCTCTCTCTCTCTCTCTCTCTCTCTCCCTCTCTCTCTCTCTCTCTCTCCATATTATATATGTAGTAAAGTACAAGTGAAAAAATGGAAACGACTACATGCATCAATATGCCCGTCGCGCCAAGCCCATATGTGGGCTGTCGCCATGTCATATCGATCCGTATGATATGTGGGCCGTCGTAACCAGCACGTTTGAAACTGCGCGCAGAGTGGAAGTGCTGTTCTGTGACTACCACGGAACTCCAAGCGGTGTTATGGGTCGTGGCTGGTGGGACGTGGAGGGTTCACAGCGAGAGGAGATGCAGCAGCTAAGCAGACGGTAAGAGAAAGTTGGAAAAGCTGGAGGTAGTCGGGAAAGAGGTGCCGAGGGGTGTCGCGCGGTGAGGCTGGAAATTTGGAGTTTGGCAACGGACTGCAGAAGTAAAAGCGAAACTGGCAATCATGTATTTCCTGGGCCAGCAAAACGCTCATTCGGCATCTGATCATAACGTCGCGTGTTGAAAATGATTTCTATTGATCGGGTAGAGACTGGATTATTTGATGAAGACGATGTGAGGAAAACAGACTGACGGAGAGAGCTAGGGCCGATGTTGGAGGAGTTGGCATTGGAGCCACCAGGGCGGCTGGCGGGGCTGGCGTTATTGCCTGGTGCCGTTACGATCTCTAGTGCCGAGGACCTCGCAATATCACGGACGAATTTGCAACCCGTGGCGTCAGCGGGGTTTTCGGCTTTGGTTGCATGGTGTCCGCGGAGGGTGGATCTAAAGACGCGGCGCCGCTGTAAATGACTTCGCGGCCGACACTATAAGCGATAAGTATAGATCGGAGACTGTTTCTGAAGTCTCACTTTTAATAACCCTATGAAAACGATTGGACTTTAGAGAATGAGTTATTACCACATCAACTCGCAACTGTAGTGAAGGAGGGGGTGTTGTAAATATGGAAGAAGTGACTGCCAGGTTGTTAAAAGTTTTGGGTATGATTTGCGTGTTTTCTTTCTTGTAAATATTAGTTTTGCATAGGGACTTATGCTAGTGGTTATTTTCGCAAGTACTCCAGTTTATCGTTATGTGGGTGAATTAAATGAGAGATGAGTTTCATAATCCACGTAACTAATATAATTTGAAGATATAATTTTGATTTGAAGTTTTGGAAACATTTTTCCATTTTGTGTGTGATTTTTATTTGACTTTCTTGCTTTTGGAGGGGAGCAGGATAGCCCCCCGAATTAGTTGACAACTTGTCAAGAGAGCAATGTGTAGCCCTTGTATATTTTAGACAACTATTAAAATTGTTTGTTTTCCCCACATGCACTTTAGTTTCTTTGAGTAGAAGAGCGTAGGGAAACGCAAAAACGAATTCCGCCCTTGGTCTCCGATTTCCAATTGCAGGAAGTAAAAATAAATTCTCTTTACTTTGTATGACGACCCAGCGGACGGTGCTGCCGCCCGCGCACCAAGCATAAAAAGGGGCGATTGGGCCGTCACTATACATACATACATACATACACACACACACACATATATATATATATATATATATATATATATATATATATTGTGACGTCACGGGATTAGACAACCCCATAACGCCACTATCAGCTACGAAAAGAAGCCGACGAACAGAGGACTAGGGTACGCGGTGGAGCAATGGCTGGTAAACGCGCCATCTGCCCACAGCTTTTCGGACTATGACGCCCGAACTAGTGAATAATGTTTTTTCTGAGAGGTCACGAAAGGAGGAGAATATTCACTCCTCCAAAAATTGCCCCAGGCGCGAGTACCATAAGTATCGCGGCACGCCTCGGAGGAGCTCTCTATAATTGCAGCAGCGACGGCGACTAGACTGAGCTCTCTTCGATTGCAGCAGAGACGACGGTTGTAACTTGACAGCATAGGAGTTTATTTTAACTTGGTAGTTAAATGTTAGCTTGAGAAGCGTATCTTCGAAAGTGAGGTAATTAAGAAATGGACTGCACAAGCATTTGTCGCAATCACAATATTTGAGAGAGAAAGCGAAGTTTGTTTGACGCCGAAATAATTTCAAATTTGTAAAATTCGCGCAGAAGGACATTAACTAAATCCAGCATCTCATATTGCACGCTGAGACCACTCATGTCTAAAGTGTGGTAGGTCGGCCGAGCATTTAAGCATAACTTCAGCAACATTAATAATTTCGAGGCTGGAAGCGCGAACAAACTTGTGATGAACGATGTGAGTGGCAGTTTCAAGTTCATTTACTTCACGTGTCATTAAATTCATTCAATGAGGCCATACCTTGTACAATTTTACATAAATAATTCATGATTTTCATGTGTTGTACAGTTGATATTATCTGGAAAAGTCAGTTTGTTGTATTGTGTTAAAAGTAATTGCTGTTTTTTGTGATATATAAAGGGGTCAGATTTAAGTAACGTGAATGCTACGTTTCATTCAGTGAATGCGAAGCCTAAGACTAGCACCTGTGAACGGGATTCCTTGAAACAAGTGTAAAATTCATTTTAAAAGCCGTGCACGGAAAAACTAGAGGCTAAAAGAGTAAAATAATTTGGTAGTGGAAAAACTCAGAAAGGAGTGAGCAAATTGTAAATTGTAGTTGTTGAAAGTGTGTTCGGCAGTTGGGTCCTTTTTTGTTTTGTCTTGTTTTTTTTAGTGCCAGCTACTTAAAGTGCATTATCCTGTTATGAAATTGCACTGTAATTTTTTCATTGATTATGTTCATTTTAGTCGTATTTTATCTGATTCATTGTGTCAAGGGTTCAGACCTTTCTCATACCCAAAATATCCTGCTTCCTGAGAATTTTAAGCTCGCTTCACGAGCATTCATTCTATCACGACCTCACCACGTGTGGAAGGTAGTAGGTGGGCGTGTTAGAATATATATATATATATATATATATATATATATATATATATATATATATATATATAAGAGTGTCCCTTATTTTCCGACTTCGAAATATTTCATTCTAACTCGTGCTGACTTGACCGCAAACTCGCATGACGGACAAGTCCTACCACCTACCGCTGAGTCAGGGCCGTGGCTAACAAGCACAAGAATTTTAATCGACCGTGTCACAACTGTTTGCAGGGCGCTAATCTAACATAATGTCATGTGTCACAGACAGTGTCGAGCTACGTGTGTTTTCAATGGGAGATAATATTAATTATTAATGTAAAACACCAAATAACTGGACACAATTTTCCATAAAATACATAAGTGCTTGAAGTTTTATTTCGTAGCATACGGGAAGTAAAATTAACAGTTAGTGCAAGTGCTAAACTTGTGGTTCGTGAGTGCATGATATTTTGGGAGAAAGTAAGACTTCCGACAGAAGTTAATCAGCATTGTTCATAAAAAACTTATTAACTTGTATTCGATGTGGACAAAATGAAGAAAACGCAAACAAGTATGAAGTATTTTTATGTATCGTGAAGAGGAGTTTAGAAATAATTCGAACAATCTATTTGACATTGCAGATCCTCAAACTTTACAAATGATTACAGTGGAAGAAGACAAAGCGTTTTTACTTCGGCCGAGAGAGCCAGAACGTAAAAGCAATCTTACACGAGTAGACCAAAATCTCGCAGATAAAGAAGAAAAGGTGAGACAAAGAGCATTACGAGAAGAGAAAAGGAAAGAGAAATTTCATTGTAAAGCGTCTACATCTTCTGTTGTATCGCCTTCATCGTCTGAAGATTCAGATAACGAACTTCTAAGTTCAGATGAAATCAACGTTGGTGAATTTTTGTGAATACATCAATACAGAAAGCTGCAAGGTGGGGCACAAAAATTTCATTACTCTTAAACTAATGGTTTAGATAGATATTATCTGGCAAGGGATTCTGTATACATCCTTGAGCAGAGGCACTTGATCACAAAATCCGAAGAACTCTCTATTAATAAATCTTATATTCTTCGAATCAGACACAAGAAGAGAACGTTAAGAAATATTTACGATATTATCGACTTTTAAATTCATCTGAAATTCTTACTGTTCATTGGGGTGGTAATCTGTTGCCTGCATGAAATATCAAGGACCCAAAAGAAGAAAGACATCCAATTGTTGTTACTTTTGGGGACAGTCAGCAGATCATCGGGTTTCCAAAATTGCGGAATTCTTCTGGTAAAGAGCACAGTAACGCTGTTTGGAATGTGTTAACGCACTGGTATATCGAAGACAATGTAGTACAAATTATTTGCTGATACATAACTGCGTCAAACACTTGACGCTGTAAAGTAGCTTGTATTTTGCTTGAAGAAAATTTGAACAGGGAATTGTTCTTTCTGTGCCGTCGTCATATATACAAACGTATTTTACAGGTTATGTTTTTTATGTAAAACATGTGATGTAATCCTTAAAAAGGTCTTTCCATTAATTGCAAATGTTTATGAGCCATTCCACGTCAAATCGCACGAGAGTTGACACTTTCAAAAAAATGTACGATAATGTTTTTCTTAAATCTGGACATCAAAAAAAGAGACAAGTGCTTTTTGCTGACAATTTATTATTTGTACAGTTATGCCTATATTAAATTTTGAAATTTACGCGAACTTCACAAAATATAATCAATTGTTGCTCCAAACTACTTAATTCCTGATTTGTTTCATTTTATACTTTGAAATGTTTTTTATTCCTCTAAATACATTTTTCAAAAATTAAGTATTTCATTTAAAGAAATGCACCTTTTCAAATAATGAAAATTTCTATATAAGCTAGATGAGAGAAAAAATTTAAAAAATACGTGTATTCCTTATTCAATTTCCTATAAAATACACTGAGAAAAAAGTAAACACTCCACCCATACAGTTCAAAAAATCTATTTATTTATTTATTGATTTACGTCAAAAAACAGTTAAAAACTGCGTATGACGTGCTATGGGCAAAAGTGAATTGTGTGCACATTTTCAAAACCCTGTGATCCCTACACTAAGTCATATACTACTTAAATTTTGTATTTTGAAAGGGAGAAAAAAAAACATGTAATAAAATCTATTTTCAAGGATAAATAAGCAATAAATTTTGGCTCTTATCATGTTGTGCTTCGGAATAATACTTCCTGCCGCGAAAACAGGGAAACGATAATTTGAATAATTGTATTTTCCACTGAATTCTAGAAGACGTGCACAGAAAATGAAGTTACATTTATGTCCAGAAGCAAAACAAGGGGCCATCTCAGCATTTACTCAATGGATCAGGGAAACTGGATGAAAAACCTTATCGAGATGGGGGTCATTGATCCGGAAGCTGTAGTACAATAGTTACAGGTTGTTTATACTCATTTATACAGTCCAAATGGTAAATAATGCATTATGTATCATTGGTAAAATTAATGTTACTTTTCTTGTGATGCTCAGTATAGTCTCCAATTGTATAGAAACAATTATGCAGCAGAAACGATTTCAGTTGGGATTTAAACTTTTCTTGTAAGTTTTGTAAAATAATGTACATGTATTGTATGTGAATTTTTTTTAAGTTTAATGCATCTGGCAAATGTTGTAAAATAATGATTGTATGTGAATTTTTTTGTAAGACTGTTGAACTGATGAATATGATTTCTACGTCGAGTGTTATAGTAATAGACTTCGGCATTTTCTGAAAATATATTCCCGCCCTTAAGCAAGTCAATTTTGACAAAAACCACTGATTTGTAAATAAAAAGACACGGTAATAGTAAAATTCCTAGATTAATGAAGAGAGGCTTATATGAATCACGTGGGTGGGATTTGGTTATTATTCGTACAATTCGTTTTTGTAATCTAAAAGTCTGGGAGCTATAAGATGTATTTCCCCAGAATATTATGCCATATCTCAGGCGGGAATGAACATTCGCGAAGTATACCCAACGAGCAGTATGAAGGCTGACTGAATTTGGAAGAATTCTGAACGCGTAGCATAATGAACTTAATTTTGGGTTCAATTCATTTAAATGGACGTTCCATTTAAGGTTTGACTGAATTGAAAGACCTAAAAATTTTGTTGCCTTAACATCAGTCAATGGTACTGTTCATTTTTGTATTTAATTTCTTTTTTAAGTTCTGAACGAATAAAATTTTAAAAAAAATTAAAACCGTTTTCTTTTCGTTTACTATTAATTTGTTATTTCGGAACCAATTTGAAACATCTGATATTGTACTATTTACTGTTTCTTTATTGCAAAGGATGTTCGTATCATCCGCAAAGAGAACCGTTCTTCCGTTTCGAATCGTTGAGGGCATATCGTTTACGTAAAGTAGGAACAGAATAGGGCCTAAAATCGATCCTTGAGGAACTCCACATGCAACGGGCAAAGAGTCGGAAAGGTGCGTACGTAATGTTCCATCATTCCAGTAAGGTATTTCAACTCTCTGAGATCGTTGTTTAAGGTACGAACATAACCAATCTAGAGCAATACCACGAATTCCATATGAAGGTAGTTTTGAAAGTAAAATGTCATGATCAATGACGTCAAAAGCTTTTGAGAGATCTAAAAATAATCCAATAGGTGCCTCGTTTTGATCCAATGATGAGGCGACATCTTTAAGAAAAGAAAATATAGCTGTTTCCGTTGATTTTGATTTTCTAAATCGATGTTGGCAATCTGAAAGCGCGTCGTGTTTAGTGAGAAAGGTTTCCATTCGTATGTAAATAGTCTCTCTAATATTTTTGAAAAGACTGATAGAAGAGAAATGGGCCGATAATTTTGAATTTCATTTTTGTTGCCTTTTTTGAAAAGCGGCTTAATTTTAGCTGTTTTGAAAATATCTGGAAACGTTCCAGTGCATAAAGATGCATTAAATATGTGAGTTAACGGGTGTATAATGGCATACGCACAAGTCTTTAACAAAGAATCCGGGAATTCATCTAAACCGGACGAATATTTATTTTTAGTTTACCGATTATTTTGAGAATTTCATAGGAAGAAGTTTCGGAAACGAACATTGTGCCTACAATTTTGGGTGAACTGTCTGTTTTGAATTTTGTGCCTGAAGACCCTTAGTGAGATCGGCAGCAATTCTCGAAAAGTATTGGCTAGCCACTGTTGCCGGATCGTTCACATTTATATCGTTATATTTTAAAACAACATTCTCTACAGGTTTTCTAGTTGATTTGGTAGTATTTTTATTATATTCCACATTGCTTTTGTTTTATTATTTGAGTTCAAAATATCCTGATCGTTTTTCATGATTTTAGCCTGCCTTATGACTTTTCGTAACAATGTTTTGTATTTTTTAAAGTAGATAAGGAAATCTTGAGATACGTCATGACGTTTAGAAATGAGAGAAAGAATTCGCTTGTTTTTTCAAGATGTCCTAATCCTTGTGTTATCAAAATTGCTTTTCCGTGAAATATTTAATTTTCGTTTTGAAGAGGAAAGCAAGTGTTAAAATGAAATGAAAGAGTTGAAAAAAAAGAATTATATTTGTCGTTTGTATCAGCAGTATTATAAACCGTTTCCCATGACTCCTGCATCAAGTAATCAATGAATAATTTAATTTTACTTTTAGTAAACAATCTAGTCATACGTGTATTATTTATTGTGTCAGTGATCTTATTTCTTATAATGGTAAGAATTTGTGCATCGTGGTCACTGTATCCTAAATCTTTTGTTTCAGCTTCATATCGAGTAGCAGTTTTGTTAATTATAATTTGATCAATTGCCTTCATGGAATGTTGTGTGATCCGTGTAGGTACATTAATTGTAATGTCTAAATTGAAGGAATTAATTAAATTGAGAAACTTTTCTTTCTCGCAAGATTCGACCAGAAAATCAATGTTAAAATCTCCGCATACAACAATGGATTCAAAAGAGCGATTGCTGACTTCGTTAAGTGTTATCTCCAGGTTTTCTAAGAACGAAATATAATCTGCAGTTCTCTTTGTTGGAGGTCTGTAAATGCAAAGTATTATCACTTTTAGTGAAGTAAGATGCACAACAGAAATTTCGAAAATATTTTCAATGGAGTACACATTTAATTCCGCCAAGGGAATAGAATCAATATTATTTCTAACGTAAATACAGGAACCCCCATATGTAGGACCTTTATGGGATTCTCTCTCTCTGCAATAAAAGCCAGCGAGGTAAAAGTTTGGAATTTGGAAAATGCTAAGTTCATTAGGAGATAACCAATGTTCTGTAAAGCAAAGAATGTCCGTTTGATTTAGATCGCTCTGTAGAGCTGCCTCGATAAACTCAGTTTTATTTGAAAGGGATTGTACATTATGGTGGAGAATGTTTATTTTTTGCAAGTACCTACACGAATGTTTTTCTGCTGCATCTGACTGTTGTTGCTATATATTTACTCCATTTTTACCTCGAGTGCGTGGTCGAAGGTTGTAGTGTGTCCGGCAGTGACAGGTTGTGAGGAAGATGGGGCATCGGATGTAGACGAATTGCTAGTGGGAATGGGAGAAACGGGAGTAGGTTCAGAGGAAGAGGCAATAGGGTTCGAAATAAGGGTGGGGGGTGGAGAACGTAATTCCTTACGTGAAAGGGATAGATTTTTGGCAGGAGACTTTGATATATAGAATAAGATTTGAAACAAATTCACTTTGGTACACCGTCCTCGTAACGTTCAAAAAACGGAATCGTCACTTGTCACAGAAATAGCTAGAAATCTATTGTAAGAATGAGGGCGCGCTCTGCTTACCCATGCACTAACAAATTGAGTTCGGTCAGTCTTTGATCCAAGTGCTGAAGAACAATAAAAAGAATGACCGTCTGCCTAATTAGAGTTTCAAGAGTTATTAGTATTTCAGATGTTCAATCTGTCCCCTGAATGAATAGGTGACTGTGAAACGAATTCAAATAGGAGCCATTCTACGTCATATCGCAGAAGAATTGACACCGCTTTTTTTAATGTATGATATTTTTTTATTAAATCTGGATATCAAAAAGAGACACGTGTTTCTTTATTTACCAGAAAATTGATTATTTGAATAGTTATGCCTGTAATAAATTTTGGACTATACCCGTACTCCGCAAAATCGGATTGAGTGATGTTCCGAATATACTTAACATAAAATTTTTTTTGTTTCATTTAATACTTTTATTTGCGTATTTTATTCCCCTGTAAATTACGTTTTCAAAAATAAATATTTCATTAAAAATTGTAATTATTAAAAAAATGAAAATTTCTGTATGAACTCGCTCATATAAAATTAAAAAAATATAGGCGTATTTCTTAATTTATTTTCTGCAAAAAACAACAAGAAAATAGTTGACACTGAACGTTCAGATCTAAAAAATCTATTGTAAGTATTCGCGCGCCCTTCTTGCCCCTGCACTAACGAATTGTGTTTGATCAGTCTTTGATACAAGTGCCGAAAAGAATGACCTATGCCTGATTAGGGTGTCAAGAAATATAACTCGTATATTCACTCTGTCCCCAGAAGGGACGGGTGACAGTGAAACGAATTCTACTACTGCTTTTCCTCGTGTTAGCGAAACGAATTTTACTGCTGAGTCCCTTTGTGTCCTAAGGTTGAGATGCCCTCCTGACCTTGCTCGTGATATGCAACAGACAAGGGACATGAGTAAAATTTTTTGAGCATCAGTTGCAATATGCATCTAATTAAGGGAAGGTTGCTAGAGTTTGTTCTGAGAATCGTGCGTACACTGTGGTGTACGCACGATTCTCAGAACTTATCACCGTATGAGATACGACAGATGTTTCAATCAATTTCATCTTTTTGATCACGATTTTAAGAAAAGAAAACCTCGAAGGCGCGTAAACCACGTTTTTCTAGTGAAATTTCATTTAGAGGAGTCATTAGATTGGCAAATTTGTGATTCATGTCGGAAAAAAGGGAGTGCTTCCAAAAATCCTTTTTGTTAGTGAAGGGAGCGACGAAATCAGTGGTTCTCGTGGCATCAACAAAAATAACGGAAAGTCCAGTGAATATACTAAAAACAGTGGAAATCAAGGAAATTATAATTTAAGCTCTTCAGATAGTTTATGAAGTGTCTGCGCAAAGAATGTTAAAAAGATAAACAAGAGTTTAATTGCAATAGGAGATACCCCCGTGAAAAATAGAGAATTGCAACAAAAGCGGTATCCCCATGAGAATTTTCAAACTCTACAAAGTGCTACTACTGATATTTTTTTTCACTCGAAAGATCCTTCGCCGTCAATTGAAAAGTCAGACAAGAAATACATTACTAAGAAACTTATCTATTCCTTTCACATTGATCCGATCACAAGACATTGAAAATTCAAATTTGTCAATATTTGAAAGTTGGAGATACAATAAAATTAAACGACACTTCGCAGCAACCAAACACGTGATAAAAGTGGATGAAGAAAATGGAATGTTGTCCAGACCTGAAAGTAAATTAGATAAGGCGTTAGAACTGTGCATTGTGTTGAAAGTTCAGGAATTCTAAAGTAAGCGAGTTCAAATATTTGAAGTGAGTAATGAGGGACCAGAAAATTTCAAAATAACAGTCATAACGTGAGTCAAGAATCCGTCATTTAACAACCAAACACAATCGTTAAGTTGTATCACCACAAGTAGTACTTAAATTACTGCTTCATTCGAAGAAACCCATCGCCAGTAACGGAAGAAACACACCTCCGTTCCGGAGACGAATTTCAAACCCTTCTCTTATGTTCCTGCCATCGCAGCTTCTACGACCCACCACCTCTAAAATGACACTGTGTAAGATGTATTTAAAGACAATTTTATGCGTGTGTTTGTGTAAATAAACTTGTGTTTTCATAACTCGTATGTTTTATTTCTCCTTCACCGCCAAGCGATTCCTATTTTTCGTAGTCCTTCTATAAGAACCTAGATGTGGCATCGGGTACAAGGATCAATTAATATTTTAAACAACTCTCACGAAGCAGTCTGACACCCTTCCATTTCGCGGCCCGAAATGGCAACGACGCCATTGTTCTGCGCTGCCTGAATGAGAGTGGTCCCAACATTGTAGACTTTCCAGCCCGGCAAGGGCTGACGACCCTTCAACATACGGTACACTGCGAGAGTTGACGATAGCCAACATCCTCATTGGCTTTGGTGCAGACTGAGGGCTTCCGTGTTGGATAGCGGTTCGACTGGTTGAATGCAAAAACAACACACGGGTCAATACCACCATCTCCATCAGATTTTTGTCCAGTTTCCCTGAATTTTTTCAGCGATTGCTGAGATGCCTCCTAGTTTTTTCTCGGGACATTCAATGTAACTTCCTTCTCCAGCCACATCAAAGACTACCAATACATCATTTTTTGTTCACATTTGTGTTGTTTTTTGTACCCGTCACATGTTTTCATGCCACTTCTTCCTCTCTTCTGCCCTGTACTACTGTGCTTCGTCCTCAAATCGCGCAAATGCACTTCGCCACACAAGATGGCGGGCGCACTCTGTGACTCCTTCCAGCCCTTCCGGTTACGTCAGCTCTAGGAGAGGGACGACCCCGGAAAGTTACTTTTGTTTCTCCCCTCCTGAACACCACCACTCCATTTCCCTCCCATATAGGAGAGTTTTTTGTTTTTTTGTTCTGGGGCGCTGCGCGTCTCTCTCTCTCTCTCTCTCTCTCTCTCTCTCTCTCTCTCTCTCTCTCTCTCTCTCTCTCACACACACACACACACACAGAGATATATATATATATATATATATATATATATATATATATATATATATATATATACACACACACACACACACACACACATAGCAACTTACCATAAGATCCGCTTCTATGGGGACCATATATACTTTGGTAATTTAAATAATACATACATAAATTCATCTGATGAGATGAAAAAATATAAAAGAAAAAGAAGGGATCTTTTTGGGGGTAAAACTTTGTTGTGATCAGAATTGGTAATTAAAAAAAATGCCAAACACATTTATTTGCAAATTATTTCTAATAATTATATATTTTTTTATTTGGAAATATGCTTATCTTATATCTTGTCCTTCAATTCTACAAAGTTCTACTGTTTTGTTCCTTATCTTTATAACATTATTGCCTTTTTGTTAAGGTCCTGATATTTTAATTGGTTAATAATTTTTCTTACAAGTTGTTCCCTTATTTATTCTTCAACCCTTAATTTTGCTACAACAACAATTACGGCCAGTTCTAGGATTTCAATATCACCTTAAATATTAATAATAATATACACCTTTTATAATTACAATTACATAAACACCTGATTCATGATATTAGCCATTCATTTGACTTGCCCTTGTTATGATTCATTACACTGGCCTTTCATATATTCATGAAAACAATTATCACCTAATCTGTAGATCTAATCACTGTTCAATTTGTCACGCGGCGGTCACTCATTGCTCTTACTTTGCTTGTGTGTTTTATTAATTTACTAGTAAAGCATTTCGTATGTAACTAAAAATGTTCCTTAAAAAAACATATTGTTCCTTAAAATATAATGTTCCTTAAAAAAACATATTGCCTAAACATATTATTGCCGCTTCTTGGATGAGGCTGCCACGCCTGTGGACACAAGTGTTTATTGCCACAATGAACGAAATCGACTCCTTCGACGTTCATCGTACTAATATAACCAAATGCAGGTGAAATCAGAGGCTTTGCATTTTGTTTAAAATCCATACACGCACGTATACGTTGTGAAGTTTCGAAGCAGTTATTCTGTTCACGTTTTCTTAAATTCTAGGATCACTTCTCTAATTCACATACAAGTTAAATTCTGAATACAGATGGGAACATGCGTTTTTAGCAAGAATTGTTATAACATTCTCTCCAGCATAATACAAATTATTTGCAAAGGCAAATCACCTATAGATTTGGGATCACCTATAGATTCATTTTCTCCCTTCGTGAAGAAATCGACTTACTACCGCTAGAACATTGAGAACGATAATTTGAATAAAAATATTTCCCATTGAACTCTACAAAAATATGCACAGATAATGAAGTTACATTTATGTTCAGAAGTAAAACAAGGGTCCATCTTAGCATTTGCTCAAAGGATCAGGGAAACTGAACAAAAATCTGATCGAGATGGGGGTCTTTGTCCTAGAAGCCGAGGAACAATACTTGCGGTCAGGATGAGCCAAAATGGCGGCTATAAGTAGTCGCGGCTAGTCGCTGATGACGACGAATAGCGGCCGTCACTAATGGTCGAGTGTTCACCTGGCCTTGTTGCTGATACTATTCATACGACTGATTGTAAGTTAGAAAAAATTAAAATAGAACAAGGGATGGATGAGTTATCTTCTAAATTAAAATAGTGGTGATTAAGACGATGGTCAAACTTAAATAAATACCCAACGAACTGCGTTTCGTTCTGCGTTATTGTCCTTGTAAATATTACATTTCCCTGGCTTAAGACTTGCTGCTACAAACACTCAATTAAGTATTCCAAATTTTTTTGCAAGAAGTTGCTCAAAACAATATTCGAAGTTATATTAGGGATGAACAAATGTCGCGTAAGAACCTTGCAGTAATTCATGTTTTCACGAGAAGTTTGTTATTACAGAGCCTATTCTTTCTAGGAAAGTAGATTGCTTTCATAAATGTGAGAAATTACTGTTAAAGGAGGTGGTAAAAAATTAGCCATTTAAAAATGATAATAAAGAACACTCCAACCAATGTACCAGTTTAATACATCAAAGAGAAAGTATTTAATTGTAGATAGGTATAAATAAGGAGAAACGACAGTTGAAGATTTTGTCCTGAGGAAGAGGACAAACATTTTTGAAGTATTTTTTGTTGGATGCCCCTCACAAAGAGGACAATTCGAAATCAACGTTTATAAATCATGTGTAATCGTATATAAAAATGTGTGTAACATGTGTGACTACACTGCAATACCTGAGAGGCTATGCTGCTCAAGTTCTTTTTGATAATATTCGTATCTCGTTACGACCTGAAAGACGGGATGATTAGCTGTGTATGTTTTACCCGATATCTCTTGTGCAATTACCATAAATACGTTTTGAAAACTACTACTATATACAAGTTAAATATTCTTATACAGTTGAAAGAAAATGCTAGAATACAGTTTTTAAAAGTAACTATATCAGGGAAAGAACGTGTGATGGAAAAATTTGATTACATAGCTGAGTTAAGAATAAAAAATGACATTGAATTCACTATTTAGATTTCATGAGAGATAACAGTAATGTTAACCAATGTAATTATTGAAGATTTTGTAGTCCCAACTAGAAATGAGAAAGGAGAAATGAAAAATATAAATGCTGAAAAGAGTGTAAGAAAAATACGTATAGTTTAATACATTAGTGTTTTTTATTTACAAATAAAATAAAAATCACTCTTGGAACTTTGACTTTCCATGTCATTACATCTGCACAGCATTCCAATATACTGAGTAACAAAATTGCGTTTTTAACATATAACTCATCTATTTGTTCGGGATGAAGTTGTTCCGAAACACGTGTATGGCTGAGTTTTCTGTTTATTAAAATGATTATTGTAAGAAACTACTTTGTGGTTTCTTACACACTTCCTCCACTATCCTGAATTAATATTCATGGACTTATCCTGAATTAATATCTCTGCTGCCACTATGGAATTTCATATCTATCTATCGAAGAGACAAAATTAATGACAGAATAATCAAATGTAAAATTTTGATATCTCTCAGTAACTCTGTGGAGAGACATTTAAAAAAATGAAAAAATATTGTCAGATGAATTAAAAATGATAACTCAATTCATAAGTGACATATTTATAATAAATTACTTCTTTTTAGCCACACGATGAACCAGTCATAGTGGCAAGAAATATTGTTGTCAAATGGTTCCACTTTTATTCATTGTATTTTTAATTTCTGCTTGATGCAGAACTGCTCTCAGAACATAACCATTGGCATGGAAAAGATATGCGCCGACATATGTGATTTATTATACTTTAATTAGTAGAAACGATTGCAAACAACTAATAACATACTTTCTTAAATTATTTAAAATATTTTGAGAATAAAAGCAAAAAAGAGCTAAATGTAAATCAACTGGGAATTCATAAGAATACCTACAAATATGTATTGTTACGGATAATAAATAAATAAAGGCCAAATTTACTGGTCGACATTGGAAAATAAGGAAAATAATGTTCTCACCGAATTAATTACATTATGAGATTACCTAATAACAAACACAAACTGTACATACAATCCATGTCATTGATTTCCCCTTCATTCTATTTGTGCATCATACTTTATATACATTCTTAAGAATGAAAGTTGCTGTTATTGAATTAATTCTTTGCATTTTTTCACTTGAGGAATCCATACGTCACTTTATACAGGATCTTCCACATATCCTACTTTTTAACAATATTACATAAATACACTATTGATACAACGGTGATGCGACTACATTGATGCATTATATCAATGTTATGTAGGACTCTCATTTTATAAAAAATTAAGTCTTCATGCAAAGAAAAGGCCTCCACATGCAAAGAAAATGTTCGCAGCAAGTAATCTCTAGTGTTGTATTAGAGTAAAGCAGTATTTGAAGATTCCATCATTGCTGACGATGGTGAAAGTGCACATACAATTTATGAATTTTGTTATACGTATTTGGTCATGTAATGGTGTATTTGAAATGGGCAAGTTATGGAAGTATTAAACTTTGTAGTTTCGTTGGTATTATTACACTAATACCATATTTAAACACAGTTTGTTTTCATTTGTACAAATACTCATGGTAATGGAATGGAGAATCACACACTGTACATCACATTGCACGAGTACACCACGCACCGCGTTTGCAGAATTGAACAGAATAGAGATCCATGCTATGGCGTTGATCCCCGGCTGCTTCCAGGCCCTGGGACGGGGCGCAGTGAGTGATGAACGATAGCGAGCTCGAGCAGTTCCCTATTCCACGCCACGGAAGGGCTTCGATCCTGGCCCTGTCGCCGTGCCTCTTGGCCTTCATGCCAGCTTCTCCACGATGGAGTAGATGCTGGCGTAGGTGCCGGTGAGGAAGCCCACGATGCCCACCACGAAGATGAAGGAGTTCTTGCAGAGGCGCAGGCGCCACGGGTCGGCCTCCTCCCAGCGCGAGATGACGTCGATGAGGGCAGGGAACAGAAGCGCCAGCGCGCACGAACTCACCGCGCCCACCAGCGAGATCACCAACTCGAGCTCGGGCCCCCACCGCCTCAGCCAGCACGACTGCAACACGCGACGCCGCCCGTCAGCCTCCACACCAAACAGCTTTATCAACTTGGTATCACTTTTAAGGTAGAATACCGTACTTGGACTTATTTTATTAGCTTTTTCATAATAGTATCTAGTCTCTACTTTTCCTATAAGATTTAGGTTAATGGTAGGCGATTCATCTTACACTCGTGTTTGGAAGTCACGTTCTGACGCAGTGATTACGTGTACACGCCAAACACCAATGCATGAGGGGTTGCCTCCTAAGCATGGGGAATATTACATTCGAAACTCAGTAATCAAAAATTTCCTTCCAGATGTTCATTGCCAAAAAGTGATCATCTTCGATTCTCTCACTTTCCCTGTAAGTTTGCAACATTTATGCTGAGTCAACCTATATATTTTTCGTCTAATTTTAGGTGATATATAGGAAATTTTTAAACAATTGTTTTCTCAGAAACGGTTTAAAATTCTTTCTTTAATTTTCCCCCCTCAGAGCATTAGGCGCTTAAAAATGCTGTAGGCCACATTTTCGGGAACTCTGTATTTTCGAAATTCGCAAAAAGTTAACTTTGCAAAAGTAGAATATTGATGATATTTTGCCCTTAATGAAATCTTGTCAAAAAAATAGATCCTTAAATAAATTGTAACATTTTATAAAAAACGAGTAGTTTTCGCATAATTACTACTTGATGTTAATGTGGTTTATAAAACATTTTTTCTCAAAACCGGCTTCAAATTTTTTCTTTCCATTTTTTGTGTGGATAAAGCAATGAACACTTAAAAATGGGACAGGACTTTTCCCCAGGGCGAACTCTCTATATTTTCTGAAACTGGAAACAAATAATTAACATTGCAAAACATTAATATTGATTATAGAGATTTTTTTTCTTAATGAAATCTGTTGTTTAAATCTAGATCTTAAAATTATGTAAATGAAAATCACGGAAATTTTGAAAATTGCAAATTAATATGTTTAAGTTTTCATTTACTACGTAAGTCCGTTCTAAAGCGAATAATAATAATAATAATAATAATAATAATAATAATAATAATAATAATAATAACGATAATGATAATGATATTAATATGATGATGACGGTTATGATGATGATAATGATGTTGTCGGCCCGGTGGCCGAGATTGCTAAGGCAGTAGTGTCATAGTTATCTCGAACGGAAGGGTCGCAGGTTCGAGTCCCGTCCCGGGCATTGTGTTCGTCCGTTTGTGTGCTGTCCATTCATCCTTCATTATTATCATATTTTCACCTTCCATCCCCCCAGGACTAACAACCCTGGGGTATAAAAATCGGATTCAGCGTAATGCTGATCCCCTTGATTAGTAACATGCAAGACTTGTAACGTGATAAAAATGATACTGGGCCCGGGCAAGTGCATGTCCTGCGTGGTCCAAGATGACCTACTCTCGAACAAAATAATAAAAATAATATACCAATACTCAAGACAATCAGTTAAGGGATTATTTCAGCAAAGGTCTCTTTTTTGGACGTATTTTAAATTATATAAATTAACAAAAAGCGCTTTGGGAAATGGATCCTTACAAACATTGGAGGTCAATCTAAGTAGTTCAGACAGAGGTTAAACGAAAAACCGAAAAGACAATTAGAGAAATTATATATATATATATATATATATATATATATATATATATATATATGAAAGCATGAAAATTCACCTGAAATAGAGTTAAAATTAAATTTCTGACGCTTTAGAAAGTGGTATTGCTGAGACGTTTATACTAGAGAGTGTGAGATGAGAGGGCATCTGTTAGGCGCTCAGTATCTCTTACTCTGCAATAGAAAAACAATGAAATTCTGAAGTACTTACATGTCAGTATCACTAGCAGACTGCGGAAGAACAGTTCAGCGAAGACTGGGTAGCGGAAGGGACCGAACCGTTTCTGGACTCCGGGCCATATAATACTTACGGGGACGTACATCTGTAGAGCGTATGTCAGGAGAATGGCCAACGCAATCGCCAGTTTGATGCATTGAGACACTCTGCAAATATCAAAGAAATTTCGATGAAAATCTACTTAATCACTTAGGAATTTAAAAAGAAGTTCAAAACGTTTGCAAACAATTCTTCTGCATTTTATAAGGTTCATTATTTATATGCTCTTAGAGGACATAACCCTTAATCGTATTAGAGTTACAACAGATAACACAGCAATAATTGTGTAAATTTTGCTTGCGTGATCTACAATAAAGGAAATGGTGACACACATGTCGAAGCATTGAGTGAAATTTTTACCCGAATATATACACGAAGAATGTGCACGGACAATTTAGCTATACGTAAAAACTGGAAGTATTTTTAATAAAATCCCCCCAAATCGTCGGTTATTCCCACGAATCGTCTTGTAACGCAGGTTTGATAACTTTATCACACATGAGTAAATCGTGTTGTGATCTGCATTATTTTCGTTTCATGAATGCTGATGAATTGCATGATCTCTCTTTTAATAATTATTGACTGTAAGACTTAAAATACTTATATGATTCTGCATTACATAATATAGATGAACTGAACAAATAAAAATCTAGTTATAATAAAAATAACTAAAATAATTGTGAAAACAACCACTACCACTACCGCTACCGCTACCGCTACCTCTACCGCTACTCCTACTCCTACTCCTACTTATTTAGTCAAAAGAAATAAATTACGCCTGTCTCATTTGTTGTATGTTGACCTAAAAATGTATACGGATAACAGAGACAAATTTCACGGTCTAATTGAGATAGTGGACGTGTTCAATGAGGATATAAAGATATCTTTTGGACTAGTCAATGAGCTATAATAGACATTAAAAAGGGCAAGATCGAAAACCACAATGAACCAATTAGAGACATTAAGAAATTTCCACCTGATGATGTTTACAAATATTTACGAATGGCCCAAAGCTGCCGAATAGATCATTCCAGCATGAAGAAAGCTCTGACCGATAAGTATAGTTCAAGAGTTACAAAAGTTCTGAACACTAAATTAAATGGAAGAACAAATCATAGCAATTAAGTCATGGGCAATTACAACACTTTCTTATTCTTTCGGAATTCTCAAGTGGTCGTGTTTCCTCGTTGAATTCAATAGATTGACAAGAAGGCTGCTTACTAAATTACTTCCTATACCTTCCCCGAAGAGAAGGAGGGAGGAGACTGCTAAACATTGAAAATCTCTGCAGAAACCAAAAGAGACAAATGAAGCAAACGTTACTATCGTGTGAAGATGCCTTAATGAAAATGGCTGTACAAGCAGATGATGGTTATAATCCACAAAACTTGAGTGCTTTCAACGTAGGAACAACGGCAACTGCAGCAGGAACAACACCAAAAGAGACAATCCAAAGAGATCTAGAAGATTGGCAACGAAAGGCAATGCACGGCAAATTTCCTAAAGCTATCAATGGACTTCATGTTGAAATACCATCCTCACTACAATGGCTATCAGACGGCTATTTATACTCAGAAACAGAGGGATTTATAATGGCTATTCAAGATAAAGTATGCCGAATTAGGAACTACGGAAAACTTTGCATGAACATGCCCGTGGTTGGCAAATGCAAGAAATGTGGCACCAGCGGTGAAACAATTGAACATATAATGGCTGGATGTATTGCACTTGCCGACAGCGCGTACTTGGAGAGATACTTCAAACTAGCTAAGATTGCCTATCAACAATTGGCTCTCAAGCATGGAATGTTAAATAGTGGAGCTCCATCGTATTATTAATACAACCCAGCACCGGTAATGGAAGCTAATAATTCCATCATTTATTGGGACAGACTCATATTAACAGATAAAACGGTGGCTTTCAATAGACCAGATTTGATTGACAGGAACAAGAAAGAAGCTATGCTTGTTGATATTGCTGTACCATTGACACAAAGAAAACATAAGCCGAGAAAATTACTAAGTATGAAGATCTTTCTCTAGAAATAAAACAAATGTGGAAACTATAGAGGGTAACAACATATGCACTTGTTATTTCGGCTGAAGATGTAGTAAAAATAATCAGGAAAAATCTAAAAAAAAGGGATTATCTCAACGAACCCTGAATTACAGGCAGAAAGAAGTGATCCTGCCATGTACTAAATATGTAAATCTTCATCCCAATGTATGTATAGAGTGTATCTAGATTTAAGAATGTTTATACATTCTTGAATGTTTATACATACATTATTGTATATAAAATTTGTGTATTGTATGTCAAATTGTTTAGTTGTATTAGAAATATAAGTATTAAATCCTGTAAATTAGCTAGTAGTAAGATAAATAAATGAAAATGTAGTACATGTACATTTTCATTTATTTCTTGCTTAAAAATTAAAAAAACTACTATATTATATAAAGATATAACTCTTTTTCTTTCCTCTCTTTAATTCTTCTTCTTTCATTTCTTAAGATGTTTTAAATTATATAAATTACTTATATTTTAAAGATCTAACTCTCCGCCCCCTTTCTTTCTTTCATTCTGTCTTTTCTTTTCGTTAATTCTTCTCCTTTCATTTCTTAAGATGTGTTTTTAAATTAGGTAACTATGTTAATTCTAATTTTATATTTCCTTGTACCAGAAAACTGATGATGATGGCTAAGCCATCGAAAGCTGCTATTTGTAAAATAAATAATATTGTTGACAATGACAACGCCTTCAATCATTCCAAATTCCTTTTGTCTCATTATTAATGCAATCAAAAACAAAAAATTAATAAAAAATGATAAAATAATAATAATAATAATAATAATAATAATAATTATTATTATTATTATTATTATTATTATTATAAATTCGAGATTTCCGAACAATTGAAGCGTAGCGACTCCCACCTTCTCAACTACTTGCTTCATTTCGCATAGTTTAGCTGTGTAGGCCTGGACCTGAGAGGTATTGCGTTTAAGCCAGGTATGTCAAGTTCGCGACCGAGGTAGTTAGCTTACTACAGTTCGCGAGCACTGAGTCCAGGACAACTGCTGCGAGAATTAAAAGCGAGGTTTATGCAAATTTCTCCAATAAGGCGGTACGTCAGCTCAAAACAGTCTAGCTCATAACAGTCTTCTGGAGAAGGCAGTTGACAGTTACAGCACGAAATGTGCTATTAATTCCTATTTCCTCTACTAAAGCAAAGAAATGATTCATTAAATGAAATCTTACTTCATTCAGATGTCAAATTGTCCAATAAGAGTAAAATTAAATACTTTGAATAGAAAGGATCTTGATTTCGTAATCTGTTCACTAAAGAGTGCAATAATTGCATTAATTTCTTAAGATTAGGTTAGGTTAAACTGACAAAGATTCTTGCATTTTAAATAAGTTGTCTCCCCGTAAGCAAAAATTATTCATCCATAGAAACACGTTACTTTATTTCAGATTATTTCCAAAGACAGCATATTACTGAATGATTTAATAAAATATTACATCGAAAACAAGGAAATAATTCATTCAAACGTATTCCTTCCATCTGGCAAAAATGTTATTAAATGGCAGAATTTAAAAAGAAAATAAACATGAAATAGTAATAAATAGTAAATAATATAAGCATGATTCAAATCTCGGTTATTTGATAGAACAAATTTGACAACTATATTTTCGTATGAAACCCTTATTCCGACCTCGCGCCGCTTCAGCGTGCCTGTGCACACCTCTTTGTGGATTTCGTGGGGAAATGAGAGCGGAGACAGGGGAAGCTGCCCGTAGTCGCAGGAGTGCTGGGATTTGCGAAGGGCAGAAAAACCGACAGTGGCCATGTCATTCTTGCAGCATGTGAAAGAACCCTGACAAGTGCCTTGCAAAATTACATCCCTCCGGCAATTTCTATCTTAACGAGATCTCACGTTCGTCCAACCAGAAAGTCGGGATATTATGATCATTATGTAATGACTTTGTCGCATAGTGTAATGACCAGTAGATAATGACCTTGTTTGATATAATTATCTGAGACCGACATCTGGCGGAGAAAGTGAGAATCACACCTTGTGCGTTCGTGGGGTCCACAGGTGCCCATGCTCGAGGAAGATTCTCTGCGCTCGCGCCGAGGGTTGGCTTCAAAGGATGCCTGGGTGCAGGATTACGATCAGTGATCGTATCACATAACATTACACGATAAATAAAAACAGCAACCCGACATACTGCTATGCGACATCTAGGCTCCAAGAAAGAGATCGCCCTCTGTTAAATATTTACTATTTAAGAGTTGCGTTATGGATCAGCAACTGTTTTATATTATTCATATGTAAAGAACTGTTGTCCTACATGTATACATATACTACTATACTACTCGTATACTACTATGTTATATTGTTCCAGTATTGACGAAGATGTTTTTGTTAAAATATTTAATTTATTGCAGTATTATACAAGAGCATTTTATTTGAAGAGTGTGTATTCTATTTTTTAAAAACCATTTTGTGTGGGTTTATTCAGAAGCATTTTTGCTGTTGCAGGCTACTAATTTAGTTGTAATTAACCTCTGTTCTAACAGTCTGTAAGTATATTTTCATTCAGAATCTGCTATTTTCCTTTCTCCGGGCTAGCACCCAATTAAAAAATTCGCTTTGATTTGAGAATTCTTTGTTTCAAGCAAATAGCGGCAATTGATATACTATTCTTACAATTTAGGCATTGAATCTTAATTCACATCTGGATGCCAATTTTTCAAATTGCTCACTTTGTCACAATCTCTCCCATAACAGTCTGATGTTGTCTTACTACTGAGGCTGTAAACTTGTTCTAAAACATTATACAACAATTCGTGTATTGACACGAAATTTCAATCATTTTGTCATCAAATTGATGATTTTTACATGTTTACAGCGATCTACAGTCTTTTTGTCCCGTTACCGGGTGACAGCGATGGATTCTTTTCTGGATGCTTAAAATGACCTATTTAGCCATAAAGTTTTGAAATGAGTCACGTTTATTGCCGATATCTCTTGTACTATATGTTACAAATTATTAAAACATTGTCGGTATCAGATAGAAAATTCCCCCATCTTGACATCAGAGTTATTCCAGTAAGACAAAATATTCCAGCGAACAATGAGTACAGTACGCGAAATACGCGAATTATCGTATTTGTCAGTGCCAGTCACTGTGGCCTACATTAGTCTGTGTTGTAACATTAATTGAGGCAATTGTTGCTCTTCGTTCCATTTCTTTTTTTCTTTATTTTCTGTTTTTCTGTACGCGTTTTAGTTTAAACAAGTAGGTGTTTTAGTTTACACAAGTTGGTGTTTTACTTCACGAAAGCTGTTTGTATGCACGCTTAGGACGAGTGAACAAATTTTGCTTTCTTTTAAGATATGATCTTTTTATGATTTATCCAATTATTCGGATACGTGAATATCTGGATAGGTTCCAATGAATTCGGATATTTGGAGTTCTACTGTATTATCGCACGCGTGAAAACTTTCTGCTATATGCACTGGTCAGCAACGCTACGCTACCTGCCGATGTAATCTCGTTCGGTGGCGTTCCTCAATGTGAAAGCACACGGGACGCGCCAAAAGATAAAATCTTGAGGTCTTCGAATGAGATTGTCAGGGCTACAACGATACCGGATTGCACGGCCTCTTGAGATTTGTGTTTTCTAGCTAATTTCACTATCAACCAAATTTGAGTTTCTCAACTTAGAGTTCTCGTTTGAGCTTGGGCATTGATTGGTAACAGCGTTACGGAAAATCATATTATATTTCTGAGAATTCTCAATGTAAAGATTTTTTTGTGTTACATTCAACGACGATCCCTGCCTCACACAGCCGTAGAAACTAAGGTGATTATATTAGAAAGTTATATTTTTGCCCTGATCGGGAATCGAAACTAGAATTACACCACAGAAATCTAACGCGCTCTCCATGAGCCGGTATTTACGATACTACGGAATTACCGATAATAACGTTCGATAAAATTCTACAATTATAAAATTCTACTGGTAGAACTATGAACAAAATTGCAGCTCCATATTTTGTTTTATCCTTATGATATTCTAAAAAATATTTAGTTGCCAAATTGGTTTTGGGCACTTATAGGAAATTGAAAATTTGTGTATTGTTTAAAGAAACAAATGAATGCAGCAAAATTAATTTTGTGCCATCTTAAACAGTGCTATCAGAACTATCTGTAAAATAGTTTGAAGAAAAAATCTGGAGCCGTTTTTGAGAAAATCGCGTTTGAACTTTTCCGAAAATGCGGAAATTTGAGCTCATTTAAACAGAAAACTATTGAGTTTTCAATATATTTTATTTGAGATTACTTAAAGCACATGTAATAAATATAATATTATAAACATATTATCTCTAAGGTAAATATTAACATGGACAGAAGGACTGACGTTTTGGCGTCAATTGACTTTTCGGTATCAAGAACCCACAACACGGGGATTCTGGCTACACCAGGTGTTTGTAACCGCTCATATGTCGGTTCCATTGATTTTTGAGAAGCACACGAGATCATCAAGACACAAGATGCAATTATAGTGTACCGAATTGCAAGAGTTCGCGCCAGCAGTAAATGGTATCCCTCGCGAGAATTTATTAAGGTTTCTGAACGCACTGGCGTAGAATAGCACCAGAACCAATCAGAAATCACCCTTGAAAATATCAGCACTAGCGCAAGGCACCGCGACGAAAAGCTCTCTCTTTTGCTGCCGACCGCCGATCTGGACGCACCGAAACTGTTCGTGATGGACGGAGTGGAGAATTCGCTGTATTTTGACGATAAGAAGCTTGAAAAAGGTAATTCGTCTCATCATGTTGAAATAACGATACTATATGTGAGATAATTGAGAATTTTAAATCATGAATATTCTGATAAATTCACGTGAATGAATTACGTAGAAATATACTATTTTTCTATCAACGAGGAAATAATATATTTCAACGTTCAAGAATGTATACTGAAGTAGAAAGCATGTGCTATAGGAAATGTTTATTTCTATTTCCAGCTTTTTTCTTTTTTTGTTTTTCGTCTTGGAAGAAATTCATTACGCGGAGATATTGCAGTCATATTGTATAAAATTCGGAGGACTGTAGAAGAGAGCCATCGGGGGACGTTTTCGCCTAAGCAAGGGGTTGCCACGATCTTGAAAGGATCTGGATCGCCGTCGCCGCTCCGTGGAAAATATTTCCCTGACACGACGTGTCGTGAGTCAGAAAGAAAACTGTAAAACATCACTAGAAATTCTCTTTAAAAACTGTTTAAAGAAGCGAGAATTATTCTACAGAGATAGAATTCACCTCACTTACAGACGTAGATAGTCGAGTAATTAAATTAAACTCATTTAAACAATCTTTTACAATATTGCAGTCGTAGAAGGAAGCCAGATAGCTAGTTCATGTAAAGAATTGTAAAAACCTATTTTTTTCATTTTTCTATTAACGATAATAATTATTCTTTTAATGTGTGTTTTGAATTTATTGTTTAATCGTTTTCAAGTTGCTCAAAACCAATAATCAGTAAAAGAGTTCTTATTACTTGTACGTTCATTGCATAGCGACTCTTTACTGGCTAAATTGTATAAAGCAATAATCTACGTGAAAGTGAAACAACGTCTTCTATATATTTCATCCACTATTCAAGTGACAATTTCTTTGAAAGTGTATGTAAAGGGTATTTTGGTATGTGATTCTTTTTCAGTATTTTGTGTTTCCATGTATTATTGTCTTGTGTACAGGTATTTTATTGTGTTTTTGTGAAGTGAAGGGTAATATAATTTTATGTAAAGTGTTGCGAGTGTTAAAACGCAACTGTAGATGTTAGGTAATCATTTAATGCCTAAAGGTAGAGCAAGTGATAGAATTTTCAATGCAATAGATAAAATTGTATTCAAATATTCAACAGAATATATTTAGAACTCTGTTAATAGTTAAAAGATTAACTTGCCTATGTTTCTTTTATTACAAAAAGCAGGTTAAAATACCAACCCACTCCTGTAGGGCAGTTAGGATATATAAAATCATTCCTAATTTTTGGTGTGACATTGTCATAAGAAGTCACAGGGCAAGTAATACTATTAGGTTACTTGAGTGACACGCTGTAGTTTTTTTAGTGAATATAGTGAAAAGGTAGAGCGGTAGTCGAAAAGTTAGAGGATTTTTTCTTAATTTAGCAACTGGGTTTATCCACTTTCTCATTCTCAGGATCCGGCAATGTTGTTTTTTTTTCCTGCCGAAAATACGCCGTTTTTTCGCGCAGCATTACATAACTGTCTCTACACTAGGTATATTACTTCGTATATACGAGAAGGAAAAAAGTGATTCTACGTAGTTGATCATATCGCAAATCTATAAAAAACTGTAATTTATATAAAACGGTGTGAGAACATCGACAGCAAAAATGTATCAAACCAACGGAAACAAACGCAAATAGATAATATTTATTCCAATTTCCCTTGTGAGTTGGAAAGAAAGATCTTTAGGATCTTGGATCAGCGATCCAAGGTGGCAAGAGGATTACAGCTTATTACACTGATAAGGAACGGTAAAAAGTCGCTGTATTCTCGAAACTTTCGTGAACAGAATATGAAACAGATGAATGGCAAGTAAACGTACTTATCAAACGCTTCTTGCTAAGACCCTCGATGAAAACGAACTTTCGTTTAAACTCTTTGGATCCAACGCAATCCAACGTTCGTGTATCAAGCGTCCGCCATACTCCTTGCCAGGTAACATTTTGGCTTTTGAATACTCATAATTGACCTAATAATTAACATTTTAGCAATACACAGGCCGACAGAATTACAACCTTCCCTTCTTCAAACGCAACTTGTATCTTAAAGCGTATTGACATTTTTCTAAATATTTTTGGTTAAGTGATAAAATTACTTTTTGCATGCCCAGATCAGAAAAGCCTTTTCGGTGGTATAACCACCCCTTCTCCTGGGATACCCAAACAACAGAAAAATTAAATTAAGTCCCATAAATATGACATCCGGTGTCACCAATGTTCTAATTCAACAGAATAAAAGCTTTCGATTGCAAAGCTGATAAAACATCGAGGTCTTCTAAGGTTCAAAATAAAAGCGTTGGTAAAAACGAAGAGATGAGTGCCTTGTGGAAGGCGTGTTACGCGTCAGGAGGCAGACATGCCACTTACAGGTCGTCCTGCGGTAGACTGAGCGTGATGCTGCCCAGAACCTGGTCCCCGAAGCGCAGGTAGCCCAGGAAGCCCATGGTGATGAAGAGCGCCGCCACGCACACCATTCCCACGTTCAACACGCCCAGAGACGAAGCAAACTGTGCGGGCCGTTTCATCTGCTCCTGCAGCGGCAGCACCTGCGCCCACCCACGCCCCACACAGGACAATTAGCGAGAGGCGTATGTCATCTCGCATTCAAAATATTTACCAGATTGAATCCTAGCCGTTTTAATACACAAAGGAAAGTAAACACTTTTGATTTATTGTTGTATGTTCTTATAGATTAACACTTATACTTTGATTTATTTATACTCGTAGTAGCGCCTCAAGCCGTCATAGTAGCTTGTCATAGCGCCCAGGCTATGTCATGACGTCGCTATGACGCTGGTCGTGCCTATTGCACGGGTGACGAGGTCACGGTAGTGGCGCGGGAGTAGCGTCAGAGGAGGCGGGTGCTCCCTAGCTATGTGGGGTATCCACAGGGAAATACTCGCAAGTGTGTAGTTTCGGAGCAGAAGTTGGTTATTGTACATACGTGTAAATTAACTTGTACATACTTGTAAATGTCTGTGTTTTTCTCTATGACGCCACAGTTATATTAAAAGATGCAATTAGCACTATCCGTTGGAAAAGTTTGAAGAATAAATTTTAGTTTAAGTTGTATTAATTAAGCCATTACTACATATGCATAGTTCTAAGAACTGATTTATGTACAAAAACAATCAAATAAAAAAAATAATGTAAATATTAACGATTTGAGAACCTAGTCAAAAACTTAGTTTTTTTTAATTTTTGAGAGAACAAAAGAATACAGCAAAGTGGCGTTTGTGTCCTCTTATAGAGGATATTTAGCAGTGCCCCACCTAAAATTTAAACAAAAAATTTCGAGCCGTTTTCGAGAAAATCTTGTTTTTGTTATTTTTTAATATTGCACATTGGGCAATATTACATATTGCACAATATTGCACATTGTGCAATATTCCCCGAAAACTACTAAAATTTCCAAAAAAATGTACGTGTCCTTAATGAAAGAACTAAATATGGAGAAAACATTTTACTTGAAGGAAAAATCTATCTTCAATTTCGCAGTTGTAGGAAGACGCGAAAAATTCAAACATTGAAATTTTCGGAAATTCAGAGTTAATAGTAAAAAACGGCCTTATCCCATTTTCATAAGTGTATTTTACTCTATTATTTAAAAAATAAAGAAAAAATCTGGGGCCATTTTTGAGAAAATTTTGAAAATGTCCGTGCAGTTTCATGTAAAATATCCCCAAATTTTAATGAATGATTTTATAATCGCCGCGCTTCGAGTCGAGCCAGATCGACCGGGGATTATCCATTTTGGAAAAAATTCTACGTATGGTTTAGGCGCTAGTTGTGCTTACAGACGGATCTACAGATAGACAGACGGGCGTTTTGAAAAAAAATGTCGGTATCTGGGGACCCCAAAACGTTTATTTATTAAGTAAAAATAAATTTCCTTCTTAGCCAAGTAATAATCACTTCACGTTCTCTAAAATCCATTCTGTTTCCGCATTTGACAGGTTTCCGAGAGGTCTTTTGGCAGGTTTATATTTTCACATATAAAATCGTTCCGTTCAGAGAGTTTTTGACCGGGATGGCAGGTTTCTGTCTTAGACACCTTTCGTCTTAGACAAGTTTTACTGTATCGAGTAAATTAATTATGAAATAAATCCAATTCATACATTTTGCCCCCATGTCTTTGACCAGTAAAAAAACATGAAGCGCATCGTCACGTCAACCAAAAGCTTCGCAAGAACTCACCAATCCTATGCCTTCAAAGGCGTAGATCGCTGTCCCGAAGAAAAGAGGCATTGTGCTCCAGTGGGCAACATATTCCTGCGAAGAGATAGGGGGCAACTCCTGTACGACCACGTACAACGTGGCCACGATGCCTGCTGCCATCAAGACGTTGGCTATGCTCGTCAGTGGAACGAGATACTTCAGACTGCGAATCCAACAGGACAGTAAAATGGGCACAAACACGAACAACATATGCAAGTGGAGATCCAATTGACAGTCTGGAAAGCGCACATCAATCACCTGTTGGCAGAAAAACCACGCACTTAATAATTCAAATTAATTCTCGAAGCATAAGTAGTCTTATATACTGAGTTATGTAGTATTAATGAAGTATTTTCATGATGTTGCATGTTCTTTTCAATTGGTAAATTTACTTTTGCCCCAAAGGAAAGTACCATATATGCACCCAAAGCATTCTATACAGTGATTCAGAAACATGTAAAACTATTGCAACAAAACTGACTTCTTTAGCAGCATTGAAGAGTGAATGCCTCTGATAAGTGTCTTACTGTGACAATTGCTACAGTTCAGTATAACAGTTGGGAAGCTGTTATGGGAGAAGAATTCAGCAATTTCACAGCTCGTGCAACAGTAGCGCTCCTAGTGTCCAGTAAGAAGCGTCTATATTAAAGGCTATAAGGGATAATAGGAGATATCTAGTCATTCATAATTTTTAATGCTTCAAATTTCAGAACACTTAAAACATCACGTAGGCATATGCATAACATCTACAAATTGGCGGTGTTTACACAATAAAAATCTAATTCCAAGTTTATCATAAAATACAATATATTTTACTGTCAAAGAGTAAGGACTGTTTACAAAGAGTAAGGACTGTTCTACGTTTACTGTGCAGAAGCAAAATACGGAACAATCTCAGCGTTTGCTCTATGTAAAAAGAAAAAACTGCACGATAAACCTAATTAACGTAATAAACCTAATAAACGTCATTGATCATGACATTTTACTTTCCAAATTACCTTCATATGGAATTCGTGGTATTGCTCTAGATTGGTTATGTTCGTACCTTAAACAACGATCCGTTAAACCTTACTGGAATGATGGAACATTACGTACGCACCTTTCCGACTCTTTGCCCGTTGCACGTGGAGTTCCTCAAGGATCGATTTTAGGCCCTATTCTGTTCCTACTTTACGTAAACGATATGCCCTCGACGATTCGAAACGGAAGAACGGTTCTCTTTGCGGATGATACGAACATCCTTTGCAATAAAGAAACAGTAAATAGTACAATATCAGATGTTTCAAATTGGTTCCGAAATAACAAATTAATAGTGAACGAAAAGAAAACGGTTTTAAAAATAAATTTTCCTTTAAATTCTGTGCCCCATTGAAAATGAACAGTGTACCATTGACTGATGTTAAGGCAACAAAATTTTTAGGTCTCTCAATTCAGTCAAACCTTAAATGGAACGTCCATTTAAATGAATTGAACACAAAATTAAGTTCATTATGCTACGCGTTCAGAATTCTTGCAAATTCAGTCAGCCTCCATACTGCTCGTTGTGTATACTTCGCGAATGTTCATTCCCGCCTGAGATATGGCATAATATTCTGGGGAAATACATCTTATAGCTCCCAGACTTTTAGATTACAAAAACGAATTGTACGAATAATAACCAAATCCCACCCACGTGATTCATGTAAGCCTCTCTTCATTAATCTAGGAATTCTACCATTACCGTGTCTTCTTATTTACGAATCACTGGTTTTTGTAAAAAATGACTTGCTCAAGGGCGGGAATATATTTTCAGAAAATGCCGAAGTCTATTACTATAACACTCGACGTAGAAATCATATTCATCAGATGACAGTATCAACAGCTCATTACAAAAAATTCACATACAATACATGTACATTATTTTACAACACTTTGCCAGATGACATTAAACGATTAAATTCAATAGAAAAGTTTAAGTCCCAAGTGAAATCGTTTCTGCTGCATAACTGTTTCTATACAATTAGAGACTATACTGAGCATCACAAGAAAAGTAACATTAAATTTAACAATGATACATAATGCATTATTTACCATTTGAAGTGTGTAAATGAGTATAAACAACCTGTAACAACTATTGTACAGCTTCCGGGTCAATGACCCCCATCTCGATCAGGTTTTTCGTCCAGTTTCCCTGATCCATTGAGCAAATGCTGAGATGGCCCCTTGTTTTGCTTCTGGACATAAATGTAACTTCATTTTCTGTGCACGTCTTCTAGAATTCAGTGGAAAATACAATTATTCAAATTATCGCTTCCATATTGTCGCGGCAGGAAGTAATAAGAGCCAAAATTTATTGCTTATTTATCCTTGAAAATAGTTTATTACATGGGAGTTTTTTGATTTTTTTTCTCCCTTTCTAAATTCAAAATTTTATTTCTTATTTATCCTTGAAAATAGATTTTATTACATGGGAGTTTTTGTTTTTTCTCCCTTTCAAAATTCAAAATTTATTGCTTATTTATTTTTGAAAATAGATTTTACTACATGGAAGTTTTTTTTTCTCCTTTCAAAATTCAAAATTTAAGTAGTATATGACTTAGTGTAGGGATCACAGAATTTTGAAAATGTGCACACAATTCACTTTTCCCCATAGCACGTCATACGCAGTTTTTAACTGTTTTTTTGACGTAAAATAAATATATAAAAAATTTAAGATGAAGGTGCTACACCCAGAAGTCACAATGATTAAAAAAAATATACTTTTAATACGATTGTCAATTAAAATGATAAAATAGCATAAATCGAGATTTACAACAGGGTTTTTCACCTAGTAGGTGACAGAATATTTCTTAACATCCAAAATAATTGACCCATCGGAAGTACATAAAATATAAACGAAACCACATAGAAGGTAAACAAGAAAACGGTGGAATTAGCTTATTGCAAATGCGCTTTGAAATACCACAATTTACGAAGAATTTTGTTAATGCCTTCCTTCCTGGATCTTTAGGAAAGATGAAAAATACATTTGGCGAATTATTTTGATTGTTGCTACAATTTATAGCAGTACAGGCATTGCCGTATGTTGAAATTTTCAATCGTGCATCAATGTATGCAGGGCGCAAATGTCAACACGATTTTGACAATAGCAAGAGAGCTAAGATCAGATAATAAATAATATGCGATTCAATTCACTGACTCAAAATTGTATCACGCTATCAGATACTATCAAGCAAACCACGCGTAAACAATTTGTAAATATATATGCTGCACGTCAACGAACTGGTGCTGCCCTTCTTGCTCGCCACTGGAAGCGCTGAGGTCGCGCCGGATGAAAAAAATCGTAGGGAGCTTCGCAACTGATATGCTAAGCTATTTCCTCGATTGTGGATATTTGAATGATAAGTGATCGCAATTCTCTATCCTAGCTCGCATCTTCCCTCCAATAACGTATGGATAAGAGGCTGGTCCTCAGATTCCTACATCGGCCAGGTAGCTTCCATACGCCCTAGTTTTTTGTCATGCGATCTTCACGACCTATCAAACGTCCCTCAATGTGATCAGTGCCACTATGGAGGAGACGTGAACACAAACTAGTCGGGAGTATCTTTCGGGAGTAATATTTTTTGTACTAATTGATTTTCTTCTGTAACATTGGGAAGCGAAGATTTTGACTCTCACTCTCTCTCACACTCACACTCACACTCACACTCTCACTCTCTCACTCACACTCTCTCACACTCTCTCACACTCTCTCACCTCTCTCACCTCTCACACTCTCTCTCACTCTCACTCACTCTCTCACTCTCTCTCACTCTCTCACACTCTCTCACACTCTCTCACACACTCTCATATTCTCTCACACTCTCTCACCTCTATCACACTATCTCTCTCTCTCTCTCTCCAACTGAAACTGTCAAGCAAGCTCTTGATTTTCGTGGGTCAGTTTTTCAGGTTTGAGTCTCCTGGCCATATCCATGGCCATCTTTCATAAATGTCCGATTTAGGACTGATTGACGTCATTTCGGGTTGGTTGGCACGGATTCAGCAAGTTCTATCCTCTGACTGCTAACCAAAGCCACGAATACAACTATTTTCTGACATTTTTATTCACACCTATGGTAAAAGCATCAGCAATGGCCACAGTTCAGAACATTTTTGTAGTTTCTTGGGCTACAGTATTTGGGAACATTCTTTTAGTATATTCTTGGGCTACAGTACTTAATTAGTTACATGCAGCTCAATGCGCAGTTAGCATCCCTACGAAGTAAGGATAACGAGCCAACAATTTCTGCTCTGGCACAAGACTTATGCGAACTACAGTTTTTTAAACATTTTTAACTAGTTTAACACCAGAGCGATCATTTCTGCATATTCTGTAGCTGTTGCTGTGCTGTTGTAGAACCAGTAGTTTCTGTATCACTCACCAAAAATGAATTCTGACCAAAGAATTGTTTAGTGGAAGTAATTATTACATCTAGGAAGGAAATTTATCGACTTTTTCGTTACAAGAGCCCGAAAATATGTTTTTCTGTCTAGAAATTGCCGTTTTCCGGCGCACGATCACAATACTTTCTCTTCTTACGAAGTAAGGTAAGAAAGTAAAAATTAAATGAACGTGAAAATTCCTTTGAACTTGAGAACAAAAATAATTGATGTCTCACCTGTTTTATATTTTCAGCAATGAAGACGAAGTAAACACAGCAGAACCCAAGTTGGGTGACGCACAAAAATATATCCACTAAAATCCTGTAACAAATATTAGTGTAGATTATTGTTTTCAAACTTGCAACGTAGTATATAAACCAAGGATGGTAACAGAAATGAAACTAAACGTTTCGGTTCTGCGCCGCTGTAAGAAACTTATTTTTGTGGGAGTTTAGTTCCGTTACCAGTAACGAAACGAAAGTCTGCGCGAATTTAGTTTCGTTACAGAATGAACAGATCGTAAAAGACAGTTTCGTTTCGTTTCTTTACTGAAACTAAACGAAAGTGAATTTCTTTGCATTGAGTAAGAAACATTATTTCTTTATTTAGCTTCGTTATTAATAATTGTTGAAGAACAAGAAACGAAAGTCGGGAGAGGTCCATTCAGAGGATTTGAACCCCATACTACATTTCTGTACGTACTATTTTGTTTCAAAACTACATAAACACAAATAGTTATCTGTAACATTTCGTCTACTCTTTATTGATAATTTCATTACTTTTCAAATGATTTCTGGCTCTTAGTCAATTCTTACTCGCAATACTCACCATTTGACACGAACGGTTTGACATGAAATTTGAGACACTATTGTTTCGTATGGATTACAGCGAAAATA
This sequence comes from Teleogryllus oceanicus, assembly GCA_964035755.1. Lineage (NCBI taxonomy): Eukaryota > Metazoa > Arthropoda > Insecta > Orthoptera > Gryllidae > Teleogryllus > Teleogryllus oceanicus. The sequence goes on from CAXIVR010000001.1 coordinate 179,458,545, forward strand.
CCTCAAGGGGGCTTGTTCCGCCAGCGCGACTTAAAAGAATACAGCTGTAAGACGACGGCGCGTGGCGATTTACGCACTTCGATAGGCGGTAGGTCTTTGCACATATTTGAATAAAATTTCACATAAAATTCCATGTCTCTCAATCAATCTCAATCAGTCCAAGTAGCATGTTAAGCTTAGCCGTCAAATTTCACGACTAATAATATTCTCGTGTTAAAATAGAGAATAATACATCTAAATCACTGAGATAATAAAAATATTTGATTACATAAAAAAATATTACCTATTTTCACTGGGGTGGCGTCTCTTTCCCTCCATCTTCAAAGTCACGAATAATGCAGTTTACCCCAGTGCAACGATTACACGAATAACGACCAATACACTATACCAACTTGTTCCCAGAACCTTTAACTACAAGATTAGATCATGATATGCATTGTTGACTTACTCAGAAATTCTTGAAAATTAAAAGTATGCATTGCTGCACTTTGTTGCGAAAACGCAACACTTGGCATAGAGGGGTTAATCTCTCATTAAATGTAAATATGAAGAGATCACTAGTCCAAACTCTAGTTCGACTTTATATTTTCTTAATAAAAGACAAAATTCACGTTCATGGTAAGCGTGAATGAGGGTCAATTGTTTAAAGAGAATACATCAACCACCTTTATGTACGGAGACGTTTACTTACACTAGTATTAGTAGGCAACATTTAATTTCTTGAAGTGGTATAGTAATATTAGCCAACGTTTTTTTTCTCAAAGTGGCAACGCTGAAAGTGAAATACAATATTTTACACATTTTAAAGGAACTTTACACCTAATGATGGATAATTTATTGAAAGCTTTGGCAAGGTGTTATTCAAATTAACCTTTTTATTACACAATTATTATACTCCAAATTATTGTGGCTTATTTATGTAAATTAATGTATTCGTGTAAATTAACCTTTTTATTACCAATTATTATTGCTATTATTGTGGCTTATTTATTTATTTATTGTGGCTAATTTCACATTTTTGTTGCATTTTGAAAATCGTTGCTTCGGCAGCCCGAGGAACGTTATGCAACGTCTATCAGCCGATGTCCGATTTCTAGCGCGGCTGTTCTTTCACGACTAATTGCAAAGACCATATTCGTTGGTCTCTTTGTAGTTTGAAGTGCAGGTCCACGCGTTCATAATAATTCTAACGACGTCAGTTGTAACTTACAACTACTAAGGGTATGGAACACTAATGCTATTATTAAGGAAACTGAAAAAGAAACTTTCATTGGGTGCACCTGATGCCAGTGTGTTACATACATTCTATGTTTTAGCATTTTTTTATTAGACCCCATGTTCACAATTGTGAACATTTTGTTCTCAAAATGCAAAGTATGTATTTTTTTTTACAAAAAAATTATTTATCATAGGTTACATTTTAAGGAACCCATATATTTGCTAAAATTATATTTGGATTATTTAAGCATGTATTCGACCTCCCGGTCTGTCTGAACCTACGACGTAAACATACGTTTTGCCGCCTCGCCTGCCCTTCGAGGTAATGGACACTGCCGACATTCGGGCTTATAGCAGAGGCCTGGCACACGAGTAACGGCCGCAGTGAGGTCACGTAAGGTCTCAATTTTAATAGTCGCCAAACCACTACTTGCAGGTTATGTTACTGGGAGCAAAACTAAACCTTTTTTATGACGTCATGAATTGAAAATAACAAAAATGAATCTTCAATAAAACTCTTGGATAGAAACTAAACTCCCATGATGATATAGTTTCCTTCCTGTAACGAAACTAAATTCCCAGCCGAAGTAAAGTTTCGTTCCAGAGGCAGTTTCGTTACAAGACATTTGATTTCTTTGCCGCGCTTCGGATTTTAGTTTCGTTACGTACATTCATTTCTGTGCACAAGAAACAGTAAAGAAATGCTTAATTTATTTTAGTTACGTTTCTGTTGCCATCGTTGGTTAATATGCACGTGGAAAATAATTATCCGATGTTTGGTTCACGTGCGAAACATGTTTTTTTAAAATCCTGATAAGAAGACGAAGAAGAAGACGAAGACGAAGAAGACGAAGACGAAGACGAAGACGAAGACGAAGACGAAGACGAAGACGAAGACGAAGACGAAGACGAAGACGAAGACGAAGACGAAGACGAAGACGAAGACGAAGACGAAGACGAAGACGAAGACGAAGACGAAGACGAAGACGAAGACGAAGACGAAGACGAAGACGAAGACGAAGACGAAGACGAAGACGAAGACGAAGACGAAGACGAAGACGAAGACGAAGACGAAGACGAAGACGAAGACGAAGACGAAGACGAAGACGAAGACGAAGACGAAGACGAAGACGAAGACGAAGACGAAGACGAAGACGAAGACGAAGACGAAGACGGAAGACGAAGACGAAGACGAAGACGAAGACGAAGACGAAGACGAAGACGAAGACGAAGACGAAGACAGAAGACGAAGACGAAGACGAAGACGAAGACGAAGACGAAGACGAAGACGAAGACGAAGACGAAGACGAAGACGAAGACGAAGACGAAGACGAAGACGAAGACGAAGACGAAGACGAAGACGAAGACGAAGACGAAGACGAAGACGAAGACGAAGACGAAGACGAAGACGAAGACGAAGACGAAGACGAAGACGAAGACGAAGACGAAGACGAAGACGAAGACGAAGACGAAGACGAAGACGAAGACGATGAAACAGGGACTCAATGAGGTTGTTGAAATGATTGTCAACATTGGATGGTGTCAGCTTCCATTCTGCTTCGTGTAAGGCTGTGTCTATCACTGCCGGGATCCCCTGCTGCCTGGGTCACACGCCATCTAGTCCTACGCTATCATTTGCAGTCTGGACTTCTAATCTTTCTAGTATTACTATTATCAGAGCGGAAACTGAAATTTAATTAAATGAAAACAGAACCAAAGAAGGTGTATGAGTATCATTTTGAATAAAGACTGATCAAACTGCTCAATTTTCTTTGGGCGTTCTGAGAACTACCATTTTGTCGCTGGTCAAGAGGAAGGATTCCGTTAATCACTTCCAGCGTATGAGAAATGCCAAGGAAATGCATGGTCGGAATAAATGAGCGTGGCTTCTTTTCCGCTTTGGTTGCACATTTTACAAAAGATACTTTGAAATTTTCTTAACCGATTTGGGGTTGTTGCCCTTTGCATGTCATGAGGAAGCAGTAAAACGAAATCGGAGCAGAGAAGCGTGGGACTCCCTCAAAGTCCACAACCAGTATTACGTGCTTTACGTACTATTATTTTCAACCAGCCTTTATTCTGAGGTACGTTAAGAGATACATTTGAAAGATTCCACATTCGGGGGACTGGAGCGAAATGGTAACATTTAAGGTTGTATAGGTAATATCGCCTTGGTTACAAATTCGCATCACCGTTTAGAGCAGACGTAGATTCATCCCCCACATGGTGCCGGATTATTCGAGACCAGCCTATACTAGAGACATCACTAAGGGATAATGCTGAAGTCCTGCTTCTCCGATTGGTCGTGTTTCTGGTAGCATTACATCAAATCCAGATGGATACCGGGGGAATTTCCTGACCAATGAGTCACGAATCTCGCGTGATCCTTCCTTCTATATCCTATTCCCACTCCCACCTTTTCGTACGTCCAGGCGGTGGGCTGACACGCAATCTCCATATGACCTACTATATTCATAATGTGGAGAAGGCTCGATTAGGGAGCTTGTGAGAGTTGCGTGTGTGTGGGCAAATGCGCAGAGCATCCGTGCGGGACCACACCTGGCGATTCGAGCGTAGCGCTGTGTCGCCTTCGGCCCCGTCTTGAAACACAGCTCCACAGTCTCTGCAAAGTGCGGGTTGCTAGTCTTCTTCGTGCGGGCGGCCATTTCTCGAGACGCATTCAGCTGCAAGGTTCAACGAATATCTTTAGACACACAGAAATCTTTCAAGATATAGTAAAATATTTCTTACTAAGTACTTATTAATTAACTTATCGATATATATATAGTGGTAATGTTACCATTGTTTTCCATAATATATTCCGGAAGAACTAACATTACAATATTAAGAAAACTGAAGACTATGAATACAGTAATAGAATCCAATCAGTTTACGAAGATTTATGACAACATTCTAAATATTTTCGGCAATAACACATCCCTTCTTTAACATTAGGATCAATCATTTAAAAATTACATCTTTCAACTCTCTCCTCAGTTCCGTTACTCCTTCAACTTTGCAACAACTTTTAAACGGTAAACGGTCATATAGCTGGACTTATTTTTTCTTTTATTAGTACTATGTAAATCATTTTGGCTTCGTCATTCTGAACTATTTTTTATAAAAAAAATTTCAGTTGTACCTGATGAGGGAGACATAACAGTCTCCGAAACGTCGTGCGATCCCATAAAATGAATAAATGATATAAAAGATTTTTGGAATTATTTATTGTAAGAAGGTTATCCTAAAATAAGAAAGAGGCTGAACAACATTTAAATAACACCCTCGGGCCAATCTTCACTATTTGTGATTAATGAGGTGGTTCACTTCGCACAGTGTCATTGAGGAATGAAAAATATCTTATATTTTCGACAATATGAATGTTAGAAATGGTTAGTGCTATACTACAACCTCGTCGAACACCGAATATACTTTTTTGGTATCTCTTATATATTTCCAAAGGAATGAATTCTTGAATTTGCATAAATATTGCTAATTATATGTACGCATTTGGCATTTTTGAGGTCATCCGAATTTGCCGGCTAGTAAAATGTGTCCCTCATGTCTGGGTCTAGTTTTAATTACCACGCTTAGAGGGTACGAGAGACATATGGTGAACATCACGTATTCCCTCCACCTGCTTGAGATCTTCTTCGCCACACAAGTACAGAAACTGAGACGATTTTAAAGGAAAGCTACTACCCTATTTTGCCCTGACCTAGAATGGAACCTGGGATCGCACCATCGGCAGCATACCAGCTGTCCAGGAGCGAGCTTACGTCGTTAATTACTTTTATAATATGAAGTATTACACTCTCATTACTACTTGTCTAGTGGGTTGACATTATCTAGGAATACATACACACACTCTTGTTCCTATGGTCTGACGATATGACTTTTAGTCTCTGAGCTATTATTTTCGCGTATACGAATGTTTTTTAGAGAGAGTTTAATAGAGATATCCTTGTATAATTTTCAGAGATTAATCTAAAAGTTATGTAATCGTGCACTGGAAAATAGCGAATTTTCGCCAGAAGAATTCTAATTGACGGGCCCTGGTAACGAAAAAGTTGATAAACCCTGTTGCTATATATAGTAAATTAGTTCCTCTAACACGTGGTGTAGCCAGAATCCATGTTTTGTGGGATCTTGATACCGAAAAATCGATTCATGGCAAAACGTCTGTATGTGTGTGTCTGTCTACTGTCGTCAAAGCTAGTTTACACTGCTAGATAGATAACTAGCAAAATTATTATTTCTTCCGAATAGTGAACCTATAGTGAATAATGAATGAACCAAGTTATTAATTAATCACATAGACTATCTGATTTGGTAATTATACATAATGGCTGGCGATTATACATAATCGCTGATAAATCTCTACGACTGTAATATAGAATTAAATTTCATATTTTTCGGCGAATAACGAAATGTGATTACGCCATTCGCATTGAGAGTATTCCTAATTCTTCAATGACGAAAATTAATGTTCAAACGGTAGTGGAATAATCGTTTTTACGTAAACCCAGAATATTCCATTTAGTATAATGAAGGTACAGAAATATCCAAGGCGCATCGTGGATATTTTGTTCATCCCCGTCTCGTGGGTAAACATTTCGGTGACTTACAGAATTCGCTATTTGAGTGTAAGATGTTCATTGATCACATTAATGTTTAAAAACAAAATCAGATTTTTCACGGAATATTCTATGTGAAAATAGTTGATAATCTGAAAGAATCAGTGAGCAGAATGAAATTTGACAGATGAAGGGAATGTGAGTGGAAGTGTACTTCTCGTCTGATGCTCAGCCGTGCAGGGGGCGGGGTGGGGGCGTTATCGCCACAGTCGACCGATATCTCCCACAAAATTTGCAAATATTTTCAAGAGGCGTTTCAAACTACATTGAGGTACTAATTCCGTGATTGATTTGAATATATTGTCATGTATTCAGTTGACAGATTATCGAAAGATATCGTCAGGAAACACGTCGTAACGAGGGAAATAAAGTGACTGAAAAGCATAGCGAAAGACACTACGCCTGAAAATACAAAGAACTTGACATTGAATGTACCGGTCTTCAATTCTAATTACTTATTTCTTCCAACATTCTCTATCATCTTTCCAAATAACATTTCACTACGAGTCTTCCATCTGTAAACAAGTAATGCTTGACATAGATTGTGTGAAAAGAATTGTGTTCCAAATCCATATTCGCCCTTTACGGAGCGTAGTGTTTGGCAGGCCGAGCGTAATGGTTGGCACTGACCAGCAGGTGCTGGCTGTGGACGCAGATGACCCCGAGGAAGAGCGTGACGGCGGGCGCCAGCAGCAGCCCCGCGTTGCGGAAGGCGTCCCCCATGGCGAACAGCCCCGAGCCCACGTTCCCGCGCAGCAGGTGCGTCAGCGTCTCCAGGTACCTGCAACGCCACAGTTCAGCCTCCGCCTCCGCCTCTGCACTTCCAACACAACTTCAACTTCCAACACTGGCTGATTGTCGGCACCGGGTAGGAAACTTCCGTTGCGTGATAAGAGCTTCAGCAACAAAAGGGAACGGAACACGCGCGCTCTTCTTCCCCGTCCCTTGGACAAGGCGAAGAGCGATCTACATGCTTATGTTTTATCGCTCAAAGGCAGTTCTACATACAGTTGCAATTGGTATAAAAATATGATTGCAATTCTAACATCTAGTTACGTTTTTTTTCTCGATAGTAACAACGATAATAACTCATACATTTTTGGTTACCTTTCTAACATTTCGAATAATATTTTGCAGGGTTCAACTTATATTAAACTAATGGTAATACATACTAATGGCACGTACTTTCTCGCAATATTTTTAACTTCTATGCAGCAATCCATGCGCGTGCGCAGAGAGGGGCAGGGGTGTCAAGGCCCCCTTGAAAATTTCGAGAGGGGCCCCGCTATCCCACGTAATAAAACATTTTATTCCGGCAAATATGATCATTTTCTGATTTACCCCTTATTTAAGCTGGCATTTTTGCCATTTATACATGACATTTGGGGTAAAGATACTCCAAACCATCTGTATGTGAATTTTCTTAAAGGTCAGGTATTTGTTATTTTTTTAAATTTCTCATTATATATAAGGTAAATATGCATAAACCCGTATAAATTAAAAACACATGAAGAAGTTTGATGCCATTTGCCAATTGAAGACTCATCATAAACGTTTGTTCTATTGCAATTTTCGAAAAATCAGGGATTTAAAGAACGATACGATTCGTTTTATGTGTTTTTTACTCTACACACACAGGACAAAGTTTCGTGAAAGTACCCCTAAAAATCAAAATATACGTTTCAGAGGGCCTCGAATAAATTCAATCATACATCAAAAATATCATATATCAAATTCAAATATCGCCGATCTGGATGACCGTGGTAGCTAAGAGCGTGCACCTACCCAGCGCTTCGGTCTGAAGGGTCCCGTGTTCGAGTGTTCCTTGGGCATGGTTGTTTGTCCCTGGTCTGTCATGTATGTGTTGTCGGGGAGGGCCTCGCGTTCTGCTGACCACAGATCAGAGGAGCCCGCAAGTGTGTTGGTGTTAAGTGTGTGGTGGAATGTGCGTGCAATCGTGGGACATTATGGGTAACCGACTGCCGGCTGGAAAAAATTTAAATATCAAAAATAGAAATTTTTATCTGAAATAAAATTTGTTCTAAATAATCAGACATTTAAAAAGGTAATGTACTTTTTTTTAAGAGTAGTTTTCGCGCAATTTCTGCTTGAAATTATTGCAAATTTTTTAAAATTCCAATTTTTTTCTTCCATTTTTTTCCTACGAATAGAACATAAAACGCTTAAAAAAATGACCCAGGTATTATTTTCTTTGAACTATAAATTTAAAAAAAATTAATGCAAGATAGTATATGCACCACTAGTTTTCTTTATTATCCATGCGTGGGGGTAAGGGAGACAAGTGACGAGCATGACGAAATCTCTTCACCTTATCTAGTATACTTGGCCTGGCTGATTTTCTTTCCTCACACAACCATAGAAACTGAGAAGTTTCTAATGGAAAGCGACAGCTCTATTTTTGTCCCAACCATGAATCTCACCACGGGAAACTAGCACGTTGACCTTCAGCCACCCGAGGGCCCACAACAAACACTCAATCCGATTGCAATATTTTTTCTGTGAAAGTTTTCTTAGTTAAGGGCTTTAGCTCTGTAAAGTAAAGAAAATTGTAAATAACGCAAATAAATATTAATAGCTTATCAAAATATCTTCTACAAACTTCGGAATTTGTAAAAGAAGAAAAAGGTAAAAATAGCGCATGAAAATTAGGTATGTACTAATGAGCTTGTTTATAATGAAAAACAAATAATAAAATTTCTGAAAGAAACAACTCTATCTAATATCTCTATCTAATAACTCTATCTAAAGCAAGGTCAATTCTGCTGTTGTTTTCGAAGAAAGGAAGTCTGTCCAGGCGCACCACACGCAGAAGCACCACGCGCCGCTCTTCCGTGACACTAAGAATTATACTGCGATTTTTACATTGCTGCCTGTGACATTTAATCAGCTGCCATCCAATCGGTACCTTACATGTCACTACCGTGACGTCACTACGGTGGCGTTCAACCTCCCGATTGGATGACACCATCACAGCCAATTTACTTCACAGGCAGCAATGTGAAAACCGCAGTACAAATCCACCAATTAATAAAAAATTCCAGTGCATTTGTGTAGCTGAAATTTTACACTTTTTATTCTTGGCCTGCACAGACGAATTATATATTAACACATTAATTTTGCTACACAATTAAAATTGTACTACTGTTTCTTTTGTCACAATTGTTTTGACATTATACATTACTGCAAAGTTTAGGGTATATATTTTGACCTATCTTTAGGATAAAACATTTTTTTATTAAAATAAATTAAAATATAATTGCAGAAAATTATTGTTTTAGCTTGAAGATGGGTAAAAGTACTAAACAACAAAAACGTTGCAGTAAAGTTGCAGTAGACGCTAGGGAACAAAAACAAATTTTTTCATACCTCCAGGATGAAAGTAGGTGATTTCAAAGGAAAAGATCACGTTGATTTCGAAAATCATTATAAAAAGATTCTATCACTCAAGGTTCAAAAGATATGAACATATTTATTATTTGAACATAATTCTTTACTAATTTCAGCATTATCACTCCGGTTATTTTACTACAAAATTATATCATCATGCTTCATTTGAGGTAAGAACAGGTTAAAATGGATTAGGCGCAATGATATGCCAACATTAAAATGGTTTGTTGGTGTTCTCCACATCATTGGTAGAGCTAATGACAATGATTTCATTTTCCTATACAACCACAACATAAGGCTCGTTGTACAGGTGACACAACACTGATGAGCAGCACATGCTCTGTCCTGATCACAAACACGACAGCCAAAGTATAAAGAATACGCAAGTTTTGTAATTTTATACACTTTTTACTTTCTTGTATACATATGAATTACGGGAGTAATATACGTAGTATAGAGAAAGTTATATAATGCTACGGAAAATCTATTTCGAGATTTCAACGGAAATACACTTTTTGGGGACCCCTGATTTTTTCAAAACGTCCATCCGGCCGGCCGGCTGCCTGTCTGCCTGTCTGTCTGTCCGTCCGTCTGTGAACATTATGATCTTTTCCAAAATTGAAGAATCCTCTGGCTCTAGTTGAAGCTTTGAAATTTTCAAAAAAATTCTTTAAAATTTTTGGGTACTTTACATGAAGCCCCCCTGACATTTTAAAAATTTTAAAAATTTTTCTTTAAATTTCTTGTAAGAATAGAGAAAATACCCTTTGATAGGTGGCATGGGTCCGATTTTCACGGTTAACTCTGAATTTTCAAAAATTGCAAAAGTTTGAATTTTTCCGGCGTCTTCCTACAACTATAAAATTGAAGACAGAGATTTTTGTTTCAAATAAAATTTGTTGCCCAAAAATAGTTCTTTCATTGCACGAAACTACTAAAATTTTTTAAAATAGCCTACATGATCTTTCATGTAGGCTATTTTGAAAAAAATTAGTAGTTGCGTGCACTACTGCGTGAAATATTTGCAAATCAATATTTCTTCTTGATTGTCAATATATGTTTGCAAATAAAAGTATCCAAAGTTTTTTATGACAATCATTTATTTCAGCAAGTGCACAACATTTCGTAACTTGTTTTGTTACATCAGGTGCTTAGTGAGGGAACTACTATCACATTGAATTACCTCTGCAATAGAACAATCGAGGAAACATTACGAAATTAACTCACTCTCACTCAGGTGATATCACATAACTAACGGTTACCAACAGACACTCCATTTCCAAGGAATGAATTCATTCCTTACCAACAGACACTCCATTTCAAAGGAATGAATTCATTCTGCCGGTATAACGTTTTGTTTGCGCCTCACAGCTCTCAAAATATTTAGTTTTGAAATTCACCCAGTCAACTTCACACACCTGCTGTTTTTAGAACGAAACGATAATACGGGGCGCGTGAAGGAGGGGATCATCGATCCTCTTCGAAATATTGTTATTCATCAGTCACGTGAACACGGACGGGTAAAACTGTTCTGGCTCCCGTGTCTGTCACGGAGATCGTTACTGCTGCGTTATTACTGCGTACGTGCTACTGCGTTAGCACACGTAACTCTAACCTGAAACAGTAATATTTATTATCTGCCCACATTTTGTAGATTTATACGAATCATGTGTACAATGTAATTCACACAGAAGAGAATGAATCAGAAATGAGGATTTAATAATATAATACTTGCTGACGAATCAACGTTTTATTGATGATTTTAATTTTGAAAATTTTCATTAATTTGGATGTTTAAATATGGGTACCACATGTAATTACATGTCTGTTAAGCAAGATAGCATTATATGAAGCAAGAAACATTGTTTTTTGATCATTCAACTTCATCAATCACTCACTATTACTTTAATTTTCTCTGCTTATCAGGTTTTTTAATCTCAGACGTCAGGTGATCATTAACATTGTTTATTTTGTATTTTCCTTTAGGGGTAGTTAAACCGTTTTCAACGATTGCACATTAGATACCTTGAACGGCTCGTTTCCGTTGAATGAATCGCTACGTGCTCCCTGTACAGATGGTCGTGCAAAATTCAAGGTTTCGGCAGCTTCGTAGAATAAGGAGTACCGTCCAACAAACCACCTTCGAACTCTGACGATACTGAAATGTAGTCTGGGTTGGGCAGGCTGAAGGTTGAACTAGACCACCGAGTTCGCTCTACGTATTTTCACTGGAGCTAGAGCATTGATATTTACTAAACAGTAAACAAACGCTAGATCTCTTTGAATTGTTATAACATCTGTTTTGCTTTCTTTTGGTAGTATCAACTCGTTTTACCAAGTACGTGAGTTTGTTATATTTTTACACGCTACAATAATTTAATTTTACAAGTATTTATTTTCAAGCATTTAGTAATTCATGAAACTTCATTGAAACGTTCGCCAATCTAAAAAACGTTTTAAATGTATATTAAATATATTAATGATTTTTAAAAATATGTATTACAATGCGTAGATTTAGCACATGATGCTTTTAGCTCTGACGGAAAGGGTACTTTGGGCGACGTTACATGGTAGCTGGCCAGAGAATGGAGCAAAAATGGAGAATGGTATGCAAAGCGGCTTAACTTATTATTCAATTATTTCCCCGTCTTTGTAATATCATTTGCTTAATTATAATTGCTATCCTTCCGTTTTATATTCATTTATACTTTTTATCTTCATTTTTATTATTATTATTTATTTATTTATTTATTTAGTCGAAAACAGTCAAAAACTGTATGTGACGAATGGGGGAGAAAATCATCTGCGCACGCTTTCTTGAGTTTCAGAATCCCTTCCCAACTATTTAACTATTAATAGTTTAAAGATGAAAAATAATAATAATAACAAATTTTAAAAAGCGAGGGATTAACATTTCAAATACTAGATATTTGTTGCCAAATTATAGAAATTATTTTTAACCTTAAAGGAACAAACAGATTTGATTTTTCTGTATTGTTAACAAAATAAAAACTCACCCTAAGCTCTACTACCACTACAAGCAAAAGGAAAGTTCAACAAAACGTGCGCATAGTAAGCTACATTTACGTCCAGAAGCAAATCAAGGAGCCATCTCAGCAGTTGCTCAATGGATCAGGGAAACTGGACAAAAACCCGATCGAGATGGGGGTCATTGACCCGGAAGTACATTATTTGTTACAGGCATATTGAGTCTTTTTTTAAATTATATAATGCAAATGTAGACTAATTCACTATACTTAATCTTGTTTTTCTTAAAGTAAACATTATTTTTCTTTTTGACGATCAGTATAGTCTCTAATTGTATAGAAACAGTTTTGCAGCAGAAAAGATTATACTTTTAACTTAAATTTGTGTACCAATTTTAATTGTTTCACTTTATCTGGCAATGCGTTGTAAAGTAACGTACATGCATTGTATGTGGATTTCTTGTAGTGATCTGTTGATACTGACACTTGATGAACATGATTTCTACGTCGAGTGTTGTAACTATAAATATCAGTATTACATGAAAATAAGTTCCCACCGTTAAGTTAGTCAGTTTTGACAAATACTACAGACTCATAAATAATTAGGCAAGGCAATGGTAAGATTCCAAGCTCAATGAAAAGAGGCTTGCACGGATCACGTGGATGGGGTTCTTTCATTATTCGGATAATTTTCTTTTGCAATCTAAATGTCTGGGAAGTAAAGGATGAGCTTCCCCAGAATATTATGCCATATCTCAGGCGGGAATGTACATTTGCAAAATACACGCAACGAGCTGCATGAATGCTGACAGAATTAGAAAGAATTCTGAATGCATAACATAATGAGCTTAATTTGAGAGACCTAGAAATTTTGTTACCTTAACATTGGCTAATTGCATATTCTTCATTTTCAATGGAGCATACGATTGCCGATTTGAAACGCAAAATTGCATTGAGACAGTTTTTCCTTTGTTAACTATTAATTTGTTATTACAAAACCAATTTGAAACTTCTGAAATTGTACTATTTATTGTTTATTTTTTGCAAAGAACATTCGTGTCATCGGCAAACAGAACTGTTCTTCCATTTTTAATAGATGAGGGCATATCGTTTACGTACAACAGAAAGAGGATAGGACCTAAGATCGAACCTTGTGGGACCCCATCTTCAATTAGCAAAGGATTGGAAAAATAAGTAATGTTCTTTCGTGCCAGTACGGTATTTCTACTCTTTGAGATCGATGTTTAAGGTACGAGGTATCTAGGGCAATATCACGAATTCCATAAGAAGGTAATTTTGAGAGCAAATGTTATGGTTAATAACGTCAAAAGCTTTCGAAAGATCTAAAAATATCCCAATGGGTTCTTCATTTTGGTCCAGTAATGAAGCAACATCTTTAAGGAAAGAAAAAATGGCAGTTTCCGTAGATTTTGATTTACTGAAACCGTGTTGTGAGTCTGAAAACGCTTCGTTATTCCTAAGAAATGTTTCTATTCGCATATAGAACAGCCTCTATAATATTTTTGAGAAAACTGACAAAAGAGAAATTGGCCGGTAATTTTGAATTTGATTTTTGTTCCCTTTTTTAAAAAGTGGCTTAATTTTTGCTGTTTTGAAAGTATCTGGAAATATTCCTGTGCACAAGGAAACATTGAAAATGTGAGTTAATGGGTGTATAATGGCAGGTGCACACGTTTTTAATAAACAATCCGGAAATTCATCTAAACCTGATGAATATTTATTTTTTAATTCACTGACTATTCTGAGGATTTCGTTAGAAGAAGTTTCGTAAATGAACATCGTGTCGAAATTTTTTGGGGAAGCATATGATGTTGAATTTTGTGGTTTTAGTCCCTTCGTGAGATCAACCGCAATTCTAGAAAAGTGTTGGTTGAAGAGATTCGCAACTTTTTCTGGATTTCTTGTTTCTCTTTCATTATCTTTTAAAACAACATTTTCTACGAAATGTCATGATGACGTGGTCGAATTTTTAACGATGTTCCTCATTGCTTTAGTTTTGTTTTTAGCGTTCAAAATATCCTCATTATTTTTCCATGAACTATTATTTTCCTTAAAATTCTTTTATATTCTCGGAAGTAGACGTGGAAACCGCGTGATACGTTATGATGTTTAGAAATAAAGTAGAGAGTACGTTTATTTTTACATGATGTTCTAATTCCTTGTGTGATTCAAGTATTACTTTTTTGTGATATGTTAAATTTTCTCTTTTTAATAGGGAAGCATGCGTTAAAGAGAAATGAAAGCTTTGAGAAAAATAAATTATATTTTTCATTTGTGTCAATAGCATTATAAACGGCCTCCCATGATTCTTTCAGTAAGTAGTCCGTAAATAATTTTATGTTAACTGTAGTAAATGCTCTGCACATGCGTGTTTTATTTATTGTGTCAGTATTCATGTTATTAGTAATTGTAAGAATTTGTGCCATTCGCTCGGCAGCAGTGGTCGAGGCAACATCGTGTGCCCCGCTGAGTAGAGCCCCGCGGTCTGTGATTTGTTTACGTGTTTTCATCGAACTCAAGAAGTTAAAGTGTCGGTGTAAAGTAAGCAGTCTACTTCAGTGCATATAATTGTTCTGATTTCGATCGACCTGCTTCTCATTGTGAATGGGGAACAGAAAATAAATGGCGGATGCCGAAGCCGCTACCCGAGGGCAGGCCTCTGACTACAGGAGCCAGCCCGCTGAAGGAAACCACACCGGCCGTCCAAGTTACAACAGAGTCGTTCTCAATGCCATGTACCCGGAGAAGGAAGAAGGTATTATAATTGAAGGCAAAGACCACAGCACACCCCTCGAAAGGTACGTAGAAGCCGTAGCATTGATTGTTCCGCCTAGTCACATCACGTATGCTTCAAAAATTTTAAATAACAGGGTGTGTGTATTTTTGAGCAGTAAGCAGTTAGTGGACGAATTAACAGAGAAGCACAAGACTATTAATATTGAGGGCTCCTCCCAAAATATTCGGTCTCTTGTGAGTAGACAGAAACGTATCGTTATTTCAAATGTTTACCCTATGATTCCTAATGCAGTAATTGAAGATGAACTAGATAAATTAAAAGTGATACACAGCTCTCAAGTGTCGTTTCTCAGAGCTGGTTTTGGTAAAGAACAGTTCACTCATATCTTAAGTTTTTGGAGACAGGTGTTCGTTCCGGAAGACTCAGTAAATTTGATACCTGAAGCCATACATATCACATACAAAGGAGAAAGAAACTGGATTTACATGTCAAGTGGTATCATTAAGTACTTTCACTGCAAGGAAGAAGGTCATATTGCCAAAAACTGTAAAAATGTAGGAGACATTAACCTCAACCAACCGGAAGACATAAATTGATAACAATGTAGCCGTTGATAACGAACAAAGAGATAAGGTTCCTAGTTACCAAGAATTTCCCCCACTTGACCAAGGCAAGCCTGTTAAGAGGGCTTTATCTCAGATCACAAGTATTCCCAGCAACAATTCAAGCGAAGTTCAGGAAGAACAATTCAACCGTTTCCAAGGAAAAATTAACGGTGTGGCAAAACAAACTAAGAAAAAGAAAAGGAAGGTATCCAAGGAGAACACCATTAGTAGCGTCTGCAATAAGAAAAGCATAGTGAAGCAACTAGCCCCAGCGAAAGAAAGAATAGAAGGATCCAACAATGTACTAACGTATGAACAACTAAAAGACTTTCTGGAAAATACTTATGGCGTAAGTAACCCCCTTCAAATATCTCTTTGTTACACAAAGAGACAGGCAGGCTAATTGAAATGCTTAAAGAAATATATCCATTACTGTCTGATAGAGGAATAAAATCAAGATTTACGAGAATTATGAAGAAGCTGAAGGACCCAGTCCTCTCAGATTCCTCAAAAGAATCGTCTGACAACGACGAATTAACAAGCGAAGATCTTCAAATATGAAGATAAGAATTTTACAATGGAATGTGAACGGTTTTCTTACTAGATATGAATTTCTTCAGAAGATCCTCAAAGACGAAAATTATGATATACTGTGCATCCAAGAAACCAATTTCAAAAATAAGTACCATTTTAATATAAAAGGTTATCAATGTTTTTATAAAAACAGAGTGATATGTGGAAATGCCAGTGGCGGAGTTGCGATCTATGTTCGTACGTCGATCAAGTGTAGTGAATGCGCTATTATAAGTGACCTAGAAGTGTGTAATACGGCTGCATATTGGAGGTAGTAGTTTTAATCTGTGTAACGTATACATTCCTAATGCGTTTCAGCTAGAATCTCACCACCTAGACAACTTATATGCACAAATATCTGGCCCGGTACTGATAGTCGGTGATTTTAACAGTCACAACTTGATTTGGGGATCAAGAAGAACAGATCGAAGAGGGAAAATTGTTGGTGAATTTGCGAACAATGAAGATCTTATAGTCTTGAACGATTGCAGAAAATCTACATACTTCAATGCGGGTAGCGGGAACTCATCTTGCATCGACCTAAGCATCTGCACTCCAACTTTGGCGAGATATCTAAAATGGAACGTAATGGAGGACCTTCACAACAGTGATCATTATCCTATAGCATTGTCATATGAGAATTCGATTATTCCTGAAGATATCTATATGCCCAACTGGAAGTCGTACCAAGACATCATTGCGAGCAAAGTTCAGAACCTTAAGAAATTGAACATCGACGACTCAGTGCAAATAAACGATATTGTGAGCAACTTTACAGACCTTATACTGTCGACAGCGGATGTGACTATACCCAAAACAAAAAATACTAAAAGTAAGAAGATTGGTGGACAAAGGAATGTGAAGAAGAGGTTATGAATTACAAGCACTGGTTTAATGTTTTTAAGAAACATAACACAAATGAAAATCAATTCACGTTTAAATCAGCACGAGCCAGGGCAAGAAGAATCATAAAACAATCTAAGAGGAGCTGCTGGAAGGAATATATATCATCCTTAAACCTACACAGAGGCTTGGAAGAAAATAAATGCTATCGATGGAAAATTCACAACTAATTACCCGAAGTCTATGTATACGCCAGACGGGCAATTCATTCAGGACCCGTGCGATATTGCAAGTAGCTTTGGAAAGTTTTCGCTCCAATTTAGTGATGCGAACTCGGATAGCTTCACGA
This sequence comes from Teleogryllus oceanicus, assembly GCA_964035755.1. Classification (NCBI taxonomy): domain Eukaryota; kingdom Metazoa; phylum Arthropoda; class Insecta; order Orthoptera; family Gryllidae; genus Teleogryllus; species Teleogryllus oceanicus. The sequence continues at coordinate 179,475,923 of CAXIVR010000001.1, forward strand.
AACATAAAGAAGAAACTGAGAGATCTCCCCTAAATCTGGAAGTAGAAGAAGATGAAATAGATGATTCCAAACAACTGAATGTACCCATTACGCTCCGAGAACTTAAGGTCAATATACGTCAACTAAAAGACACCAGCGCGGTCCCGACGGAATACCTAACATATTTATCCGGATGCTCCCTGAAGAAGCTATCAGTGTTCTTTAGACATTTACAATTATCTATATTTAAACAATGTCTTCCCACAAAAATGGTCAGAAGCAGTTATTGTTCCAATTCACAAGCCTGGTAAGGACAAATTTTCAGTACACAGCTACAGGCCTATTGCCCTAACGTGTTGTCTGTGTAAATTACTTGAGAAGGTAGTGAACCACAGACTTACCTTACCGGTACCTAGAAAAACATCAGCTAATATCGCCTCACCAAAGTGGTTTTCGCAAGAACCGATCTGCCTTAGACAGCATTGCAATAATTGAGAACGGTATCTACAATGGATTCGCCAATAACATGTTCACAGTGGTACTAAGCCTCGACATTGAAAAGGCATATGAGATGGTTTGGCGACGGCGTGTTATGGACATTATAACGAAACATGGAATTAAAGGCAACATAGCTAAGTTCGTGCATAACTTTATTAAAGAACGTTATATTAATGTCAGAGTAAGAGGAGCCTTATCAGAGAGTATATGCTGACAAATGGAGTACGCAGGGCTCAGTGCTTAGTGTGACCTTGTTTCTGTTGATAATAAATGAACTGCAGACCAAAATCAAACCTCCCGCGCTAGTAAGCATGTATGCGGATGACTGTGATATATGCATCACTGGAAAACATCTGTCCTCCATAGCAGTTATAGCGCAAAACATCTTAGGCACTATCCTCGAATTCTCCAATGAAGTTTGTCTAAAATTCTCCAAGACGAAATCCACATTCATTATTTTCTCCAGAAAGCGATCCATTGAGAAGACTCTATCCCTGAATATCGGTGAACACAAGATAAAACAATGTAAAACCTTAAAAGTCTTAGGCCTGATACTTGACGAAAGATTATCCTGGATACCTCATATTAAAAGCCTGAAAGTGGAATGCACGAAAAGACTAAACTTGATGAAAATCATAAGTCATTCGGCGTGGGGGGCCGATTATACAGTGCTGTGTCTATATGCGGTGCATATAGAACAAGTCCGGTGATAAGCATGTTACAGGAAGCTAATTTACCACCCCTGGATAAAAGAAGAAGAAATCTAATTGTAGGATATATAATCAAAGTTACAGCTAACTGCAGCAACTCTGTGAACCAAATTTACCAGCTTACATACAGAAATAGGAAGCAATTATGTTTAAAAAAGAAACTACAAAACCAATCACTGTACGGGCTATACAAATACTAGGCACAATGTCACAAAAAATTCCCTCTTAAACCTATTAGTATCACTGACTATGCACCATGGACCATGCAGGACATTAAAGCTGAGGAGCTGATAAACAATCCTAAGAAGTCAAAAATTAACAACCAAGAGATAAGAGCCAGAATAGGAGAAGAAATAGCCAAATATGAGAACTACAACAAAATATACACAGATGGCTCGAAAAGTAGCAACTTGGTGGGATGTGCCGTTCAAACGTCAACAAGAGTAATATCAACCAAACTGCCCGACAAGTACTCAGTCCTGTCCAGCGAATTATATGCCACCATCACAGCACTAGACTACATTCTCGAAGACAGTGAACGTAAATTTTTGATAGTAACAGACTCCAAATTGGCTCTGTGGAAATGTGTTTTATTCAGGAAACTCGCTAGCTTTAGACATTGTTAGTAAGATAAGAAACTTGAACTTTAAAGGTAAAGATATAGTTTTGGATGGATCCGCTCATGTGGGTATCAAGGAGAATGAGCTGGCAGACAGATCCGCAAAAGAGGCGTCACAACTTGATGAAAGAAGTAACCTTCCCATAATACCACAGGACTATCATGCCAACATCAAGAGAAAATTACAAGAATTGGACAGACAGGAATGGAATAACAACGCCCGATGTAAATTAAGAAGTATATGTGAATACGATGATTATAATCCAGCCACATTCTTCTGCAGAGCTGACCAGGTTGTGTTAACTAGATGCAGAATAGATCACACAAGCTCCACATGCCCATCTGATCACAGGAAAAACAGCTGTTATGTGTAATGTGTGTAATGTTTCTATGTATGTTAATCACCTATTTATGTGCCCCAGGTTTGACACTAACCGGACGAGACATGGTGTTGAGAACGACATGTCAAGTGTGCTAAAGGACAGAGAAAAATGTAATCGGTTTCTCAATTTTTTGAAGACCATAAAATTGTACGGGGACATATAAGACAAGTGTATAAACTTTAATAATGTGATGTGAATGTTCCTATAAATGTCATAACTTCCCACGTACAAAAATATTAATGTGATTGTGTAGATGTCGCTAATAACCTTTGCAGTTGATGCGACATAAAACAAATAAAAAAAAAGAATTTGTGCATCGTGGTCACTGTAACCTAGATTATTCGTTATTATTTCATATCTAGTTGTGGTTTTGTTAATTATAATTTGATCTATTGTTGTTTGTGATTTAAGAGTATTCCGTGTAGGTACGTTCACTGTAATGTCTAAATTAAAAAAATAAATTAAATTGAGAAACTGCTCCTTTTCGTGGGATTCGCTCAGAAAATCAATATTGAAACCTCCACATACAACAATGGATTTAAAAGAGAGATTACTAATTTTGTTCAGAAATATCTCTAGATTTTCTAAGAAATTGAAATAATTTAAAGCTCGCTTTGTTGGAGGTCTGTAGATGCAAAGTAAGTACTAGCTACTTTCGTAAGTGCTAGCTCCATTAGATTTTGTGTGTAGCATACCTTCTAGTTTTTGTACTCAATCTTGCTTTTTAATTTATTTAATACACATCAATTTAACACTTTTAAAATACAAAGCTAGGTTTTTGTTACTATTTATTTCAATTTTTATCACGTACATTAAAACGTATTCGTGACATGGCTACTGTTCGTTCTACTCTTTTTACTCTCTACACTCTCAAAGCCGACCTTCTGAAAGCCTTCACACACGTGAACAATAATTTAGATCAACATATCCGAAGGTTGGAAGAGGTCGTTCTCTACACAGACGGTTGGCTACAAGTCGGCAACACTGCGAATAATACCAACCGTACACACGTGACTGTACAAAAGACACAGACACCGCATCCAGTCACAACTCAAAACAAATTTAGTGTTTTAGATTATGAAACAGATTTTCCTCGCCTTCCTGATCCTCACCACCCTTCTCTACCATCAACAAATACATGCACAAACCAACGCAAACAGGCTAGGGAGCGCGTCAAAACCAAAACACGTAAAGCTACGCATCCTAGCTCACTTGAAAACAATGACATTCCTACTGAGCCTAAAAAACAGGTACTTATTTTAGCTGACAGTCATGGCCGCCATCTGTCCTCCATCCTCAGTAGGACGTTACCCTCCAATTTCCCAGTCTCATATCTATTTTTAAACCTAACGGGAGGTTTGCAGATGTGACTGCAGAATTGGACACCCACACGAAGACACTGACCAATCAGGACACTGTCATTATCATTGGAGGGCAGAATGACATTAACTTGGGCGGTAACTTTACACCTGAACAACATGTTAACAAATTACAATGTGCCGCCCAAAATACTAACATTGTAGTCTCGACTCTGCCCTTCTGGTACAACAGACCAACACTATGCAGCGAGATTAAGCACGCAAACCAACAATTGAAACTGCAGCTGAGAGAAACAAATGTCACACTTTTTGAAATTAATTTCCTCTCAGCAAAACACTTCACCCGGCATGGTCTTCACATGAACCTTGCTGGAAAACATGCAGTCGGTAAAAGCTTGTACAATACATCATTCCCACAACCCTGTTGCCTCTTCCTCACAACCTCTCCCGTTTCTCCCATTCCCACTACCAATTCGTCTACATCCGATGCCCCATCTTCCTCACAACTGTCGGGACACACTACAACCTTCGACCACGCACACGAGGTAAAAATGGAGTAAATACATAGCAACTACAGTCAGATGCAGCAGAAAAACATTCGTGTAGGTACATGCAAAAATAAACATTCTCCACCATAATGTTCAATCCCTTTCAAATAAAACTGAGTTTATCGAGGCAGCTCTACAGAGCGATCTAAATCAAATGGACGTTCTTTGCTTTACAGAACATTGGTCATCTCCTAATGAACTTAGCATTTTCCAAATTCCAAACTTTTACCTCGCAGGCTTTTATTGCAGAGAGAGAGAGAGAATCCCATAAAGGTCCTACGTATGGGGTTCCTGTATTTACATTAGAAATAATATTGATTCTATCCCCTTGGCGGAATTAAATGTGTACTCCATTGAAAATATTTTCGAAATTTCTGTTGTACATCTTACTTCACTAAAAGTGATAATACTTTGCATATACAGACCTCCAACAAAGAGAGCTGCAGATTATATTTTGTTCTTAGAAAACCTGGAGATAACACTTAACAAAGTCAAAAATCTCTCTTTTGAATCCATTGTTGTATGCGGAGATTTTAACATTGATTTTCTGGTCGAATCTTTCTTTCATTTGTAAACGTCATGACATATCTCAATCTTGACACATCTCTCCTTATCTACTTTAAAAAATACAAAACATTGTTACGAAAAGTCATAAGGCAGGCCAAAATCATGAAAAACGATCAGGATATTTTGAACTCAAATAATAAAACAAAAGCAATGTGGAGTATAACCAAAAAATACTACCAAATCAACTAGAAAACCCGTAGAGAATGTTGTTTTCAAATATAACGATATAAATGTGAACGATCCGGCAACAGTGGCGGATCCAATAAAGAGTTTCTTTAACCAATACTTTTGGAGAATTGCTGCCGATCTCACTAAGGGTCTTCAGGCAAAAAATTCAAAAACAGACAGTTCACCCAAAATTTTAGACACAATATTCGTTTCCAAAACTTCTTCCTATGAAATTCTCAAAATAATCGGTAAACTAAAAAATAAATATTCGTCCGGTTTAGATGAATTCCCGAATTCATTGTTAAAGACTTGTGCGTACGCCATTATACACCCGTTAACTCATATATTTAATGCATCTTTATGCACTGCAACGTTTCCAGATATTTTCAAAAGAGCTAAAATTAAGCCGCTTTTAAAAAAAGGCAACAAAAATGAAATTCAAAATTATCAGCCCATTTCTCTTCTATCAGTTTTTTCAAAAATATTAGAGGTTTTTTTTACGTACGAATGGAAACCTTTCTCAGTAAACACAACGCGCTTTCAGATTGCCAACATGGATTTAGAAACTCAAAATCAACGGAAACAGCTATATTTTCTTTTCTTAAAGATGTCGCCTCATCATTGGATCAAAACGAGGCACCTATTGGATTACTTTTAGATCTCTCAAAAGCTTTTGACGTCATTGATCATGACATTTTACTTTCAAAACTACCTTCATATGGAATTCGTGGTATTGCTCTAGATTGGTTATGTTCGTACCGTAAACAACGATCTCAGAGAGTTGAAATACCTTACTGGAATGATGGAACATTACGTACGCACCTTTCCCACTCCTTGCCCGTTGCATGTGGAGTTTCTCAAGGATCGATTTTAGGCCCTAGTCTGTTCCTACTTTACGTAAACGATATGCCCTCAACGATTCGAAACGGAAAAACGGTTCTCTTTGCGGATGATACAAACATCCTTTGCAATATAGAAACAGTAAATAGTGCAATATCAGATGTTTCAAATTGGTTCCGAAATAACAAATTAATAGTAAATGAAAAGAAAACGGTTTTAATGCGGTTGTCCATTTCTAATAAACAATTCTGTGCTCCATTGAAAGTGAACAGTGTACCATTGACTGATGTTAAGGCAACAACATTTTTAGGTCTCTCAATTCAGTTAAACCTTAAATGGAACGTGCATTTAAATGAATTGAACACAAAATTATGTTCATTATGCTACGCGTTCAGAATTCTTGCAAATTCAGTCAGCCTTCATACTGCTCGTTGTGTATACTTCGCGAATGTTCATTCCCGCCTGAGATATGGCATAATATTCTGGGTAAATACATATTATAGCTCCCAGACTTTTAGATTACAAAAACGAATTGTACGAATAATAACCAAATCCCACCCACGTGATTAATGTAAGCCTCTCTTCATTAATCTAGGAATTCTACCATTACCGTGCCTTTTTATTTACGAATCGGTGTTTTTTGTAAAAAGTGACTTGCTCAAGGGCGGGAATATATTTTCAGAAAATGCCGAAGTCTATTAGTATAACACTCGACGTAGAAATCATATTCATCAGGTGACAGTATCAACAGCTTATTACAAAAAATTCACATACAATACATGTACATTATTTTACAACACTTTGCCAGATGACATTAAACGATTAAATTCAATAGAAAAGTTTAAATCCCAACTGAAATCGTTTCTGCTGCATAACTGTTTCTATACAATTAGAGACTATACTGAGCATCACAAGGAAAGTAACATTAATTTTAACAATGATACATAACGCATTATTTACCATTTGGACTGTATAAATGAGTATAAACAACCTGTAACAACTATTGTACTACAGCTTAAATGACCTCCGTCTTGATCAGGTTTTTCGTCCAGTTTCCCTGATCCATTAAGCAAATGCTGAGATGGCCCCTTGTTTTGCTTCTGGACATAAATGTAACTTCATATTCTGTGCACGTCTTCTAGAATTCAGTGGAAAATACAATTATTCAAATTATCGTTTCCATGTTGTCGCGGTAGGAAGTAATAAGAGCCAAAATTTATTGCTTATTTATCCTTGAAAATAGATTTTATTACATGGGAGTTTTTTGTTTTTTTCTCCCTTTCAAAATTCAAAATTTATTGCTTATTTATCCTTGAAAATAGATTTTATTACATGGGAGTTTTTTTTTTCTCCCTTTCAAAATTCAAAATTTATTGCTTATTTATTTTTGAAAATAGATTTTACTACATGGGAGTTTTTGTTTTTTTTCTCCCATTCAAAATTCAAAATTTAAGTAGTATATGACTTAGTGTAGGGATCACAGAATTTTGAAAATGTGCACACAATTCACTTTTCCCCATAGCACGTCATACGCACTTTTTAACTGTTTTTGACGTAAATAAATAAATAAATAAATAAATAAAGATAATTTTGAGCGTAGTAAGATGTACAGTACTGGAAACATAAATTGATCGCGGCCGTCTGCGGCTAAGTTCAGCTTTTGCACGGCTTGGCCAGCCCTTGTCATGACGAAACGTCGCAGGCGGAGCCTCACAAACCATCGTAGCCGATCTCGATGCAGGGGGGAGTGCCCTAACAAAATTACGACGTACAAAATGGCGGGCGCTGATAGTTCAGATTGGAAGTATTTTCAATGAAAAAATATATGGAAGAAACACTTGTATGAACAAAAAAAAACTATATTACGATCACTTTTATAAAATTAAATTTTTAAAAAAAATTCCAATATTCTTGTCCAAACACAATTTATGAACTTTATCAAATGACCAGTTTACTACAGAATTTTGCGATAAGAAAAACGATTATAATTGCATATTTTCAATTGTTCATAATTATATGACATTTGCAAAAATGCAAAATACTGTCTTTCTCGACTCGTTAGGACAGCTAGGGAACGATTTTAATAAAAGAAAGGAAAATTCAAAGACCAACTGTATATTTATCATTAAAGTAACAATTAAACTAGGTATTAAGCAATTAATTTGCATCTAAAGTCAGAATTGTTATTTTGCTATCATCAAATCAGGGACAATTTGGGGACACTCCCCGGCAGGAATAGCGCACATTTGTTTATAAAATAGCGCACAATTGTTTATAAAATTGTTAATTGTTGCAAAATTGTTTATCCGCGAGTTTTGGTTCCGGGACATCAGAAAACTCTTCCCTGCAAAAATTAGAAATTGTTTATAATTTTACAAATTTTGCAATTTTTTTTATTCTCTCATCTCAATTCCCTTTACAGAAGATGCAAAATTCCGCAATCCAACCGGAGCTATCGCCTTTCGTTTTCGTGATACGCAATTGTTTATAGGATCTTCGCGTCTGATGCCAACCCTCACTTGTTTCCAACCCCCAATTCATTCGATTTGGCAGTCAAGTATAAAGAGAACCCTTCCCACTTTAGAATTGCAAAATTTGGAAATTGTTTATAAATTTTTAAATTTTTCAAAAAAACGTATTGCTTTTTTAATAGTGGCTTAAAACGAGATGTAAAATTTCGCAATCCGATTAGCGCTATCTCTTTCGTTTTCGAGATTGTTTATATTTCGTAATTGTTTATAAGAAATTAGCAAGTCATGACAACTATTTTTTTCGCAGTTCCCAAGCTAAGAATTCCTACAAGCCGTTTTGCAACGGCTCGCTTAGTTTCTCCGGCAAATACATTTGTAGGGGTGGAGGGAACAAGCAACAACAACGCTTGCATATATTGCCACGAAAATTGTTGCTGGTTAGATATTCCTAGTATTCAGCTCCCTAATTTTCATTTCATTCTAAATACTCTAAGTTCCATTTGTTTAACAATTACAGCATACATTTTAAAATACTACTCGAGTCGGCTACCGAACAATCTTCACCTTGGAAGCAAGAAAGAGTCATCAATTGGCTTCCAGAAATACCCCTTCGATGAAAATTGCGTCTTTCCTCCACGTTTCAAGGCGAAATAGGCTGAGCTTATATGCGTAAATCGTAACACTCGCTTTCCCTCGAGAAAACCTTTATCCACCTTCTTAGGAAGGCAATTCTTTACATATAAAATGTTATGGAAAATGTTTCAAATTAAATATAGAAGAAAACAATAATTTTACATTAATTTGTTTTGACGTATAAATATAGACATTAAAGCTTCCGGCTCCTCAGTATTCACACGTTCCAAATACGAAATACATTGTTATAACATCCACAATTTCATTCTAACCAGTAAGTCTGCTGCCTTTAGAAGCATATAGCATCAGCATGGATTATGCGAAAAGGTAATAATACTGTTATAATATAGTATTGACATATCTTTATTTATGGACATTTGTAATTGAAGGAATGTGAACGTGCGTATGCAGTTAAGTAAATATCAATGAAGGTGCAAAGTTTGCAATTAAACATGTTTTTAAAATTCAATTATTCCAAGTTCAGAACAATTCCTAGAAGCATTATTTTCCATTCGACACTTACACGCCAATGCTTTTTGACACTAACCTCTGAATCTAAATGGATTGTTTGAGGTCATCGCTTGTCGCGTCAAAATCGAGGAATCATGGAAGTTTACACGTCTTCGAAATACATATATGTGAGGTATCTTCATGAAACTCAAAAGTGAGCATATGAAAGAATTAGTTGTCATTTCAACAATGAAGCTACTACGAGATACTAATCATAATATTTTCAATTTCGTTTACATATTGTGTTCTTTCAAGCGTGCTCCGTGTCTCTGAGTAGCAAACATTAACATAATCGTTAAAATTAAAAGTAACGATTTAGGATGAAGAAGTTCATATCTCTTCATAATTGTTTGTCATATCATGTTAGTATTATTGTCAGCAAAATTGTAGTTTTATTTAATTTGAAATAACTCCTTGAATATTTTAAGGCTTAATTAACAAAATATAGATACACGAATTTGACGCTAATGACGCTTTCGAGGTTTCCACTACGAGACGTATTTCGTCATCCTTATTCATTCGCTTAGTATACTGCAATCGCTTTCATTTATCATCGATCATGTTACATAGGGTTTTTAATGTTTATATGGTACCGGGTGTCCCATCAAATATGGAGCACCCCCATAACTTCTAAACGGTTCAGGGTATCGGGTTGCAGTTTTCGCTGAACAATGCAGAATCATAGGACAGGTAACATGTTGGTAGAATTCTCTATAATAGTTTTCGTTTTCGAGAAATTTAATCATCTTTGATTTTTTAAATTGAACTATATATTTTTTCATCAGCACATCAGTACATAAATGACCTACCCACGGACAATATCGTAGCGTGTTTTTTGGTTAGGTGACTTCTTCTTGTGCTGAAGATCTCGGGTTCAAATCCTAGCCTGCACTACTAATATTTATTCTGTACATTAGAGTATGTATCTGACAAATGACTTTGAAATCAATTGTAGACGTGGAATTGTATACATCGTTTTGCTTTTCAATAATTATATTTTTTTGTCTCTCAGCCGTGTCTCTGTCGTTTCCTTAACGTTTATTAGAAGAATGAAGTGTTAGTAGTGTAAAAGTTGTAACATATTACGTAACCGTTACCAATAAAACAAGAAAAGAAAGACCGGTTTTTTATTGTTTGTATTGGTAGTTAGATGAATAGAAAGTGAATAACTGCGTCAACGGTAGGTGTTTTTTTCAATTAAATATTTTTGAGAATCGACTAATTACCACCTGCACTGAAACCCTTACTTCCCGACAAAAAGCTGTAACGGCTATTCAGGCCAGCAGTGTAATTTTGTTATCATAGCTGGAAGCGATAACCGAGCAAGTGGCAACAGCTCAGGATTTGGCAACAGTGCATTAGAACAGGAGGCCTGTGGCCGCTGCTTGGCTCTTTAACACGAGGATGGATTCTTCATTGTAGGGAAGAAAGTGAGAGGGAATTATGTGAGCTTATTGCACTCGTCGATCACAAATCATGTGCGACCGCGCCATGTGGCTGCCTGAAATTTGACATTTGCAAACACGTTAGGGACGTATGTTAGCACGGTGTTTAAAAATCTGTTCCTCAATGTTTCTGTGGAAATTGGTTGTCATTTGATCTGTACGAGAATTCGTATACGTGTTTAAATTAAAAATTTCACAAAACAATATGAATATCGGCATCCATTTTTAACATGAATAAAGTAATAGAAACTTGAATTATGAAGACAAAGGTATCCTTGACCAGACTTGTGCATCAATCAAATGTCCATTAATGAAAATGGGTCGGACATTTAAGCGGAAAATATTCTTATATGTGGTGCCCTCTCTGGTTACTAATCTGGTCACTCTAGAGGCGCCACTAGAGTGACACTACCTTAAAACTACCTTAAAATACTTAGAAAGCAAATTCATTCACTTCTTAAATTCCATGACATTCACTGATCACATATGACCCTGTAGGTCATATGTGGTCAGTTATGGGTTTGAAAATAGAAAATACAGTTTGTCTAATAAAAAAATATTAAACATGCTTGTCTGAAAGAACGAAGTTTAACTGACCCTGCGACTACAGCAACGTTGCTGAAATCTATGTTGCAAAGACTAGAGCCAATAATCAAAGCAAATGGAATTTATACCCAGTATTAAATAATGTAATATATTTTGTTCAACAGGCGTGTACAAAGTCTTTTTAAGCTTACAAAAACGGCCTCTTTATTTTGTTTCCAAATATCAGAGAGTTGGTAACATTTTTAACTTTTTTAATATAAAGGAATAAAAAGAGTACCTAGTCTTAATTTCTAAACCTGATATCTTTATTGTTTGTAACACATCGTTCGTATTATGTAGTAGAAGTTTCTGCTAGAGTTTTCTAGTTGTTCGCAAGGCCGTCCTTCGGCCTAAGTAACTGCCATGAGTCCCAACTTCAGACGGGGACATAGATTATAAAATACAATAGGATCCCCAATAAATTTGTATTACACTCTTGAAGCCTATAAATATGTAAATGTTTTTATCTTTTTTACTGTTTTAATAGCTTCTTAAATATTGCAGGATTATTAATAAAAGTGATCAAGTCCAAAAATTGGTTGTATTGGATATAAGGCGTTCACAAGTTTCTAAACCTTCCAAAAATCAGTTTTCGATTTTCATAGTATTAATTGTAATGTTACATCTTGTATATTATTTACATTACCTATATTATCTATATCTTCTATTCTATTCTATCTATTCTATGCTACATCTATTTTAACATTAGTTCAAGTTTTTGTTATTCAATTGGTCAATTTTCGTAGAATTGTGAACGTCGTGCCCTCTAACAAGAAATCGACCAAATATTTATTACTTTCATATTTTATAATATTTAGATTACCATTTGAATAATAATTCTTAAAAAAGGTGAAATTATAACACACACACACACACACACACACACACACACACACACAATATATATATATATATATATATATATATATATATATATATATATATATATATATATGTATATATATATATGTATATATATATATATATATATATATATATATATATATATGTATATATATAAAAAAAGTTGAGTTTCGAGAAATTTTATTCAACATTATTTAGAGCATTTGTATACATAAATACAATAATGTGAACAAATTGTCTCTAATGGAAATATGCGCTACGTGAGAGACAAGACAGAGAAAACATTTTTTGTAGTTTTTTTAATTGAAAATATTGTACCCATATTGCGAGAAAACTATTAAAATTTTTAAAACAATGTGCAAGATCTTAATGAAAGGAGTAATTACGGACAACAAATTTCATTTGAAGGGAATGTTTGCAATTTTTTTAGTTGTAGGAAGACGACAGAAAAATTCAAACTGTTCCAATTTTTAAAAATCCTGTTAACCGTGAAAATAGAACCTATGCCACTTTTGTAAGTGTATTTTGCGCTGTTATTACAATACATTTAAAGAAAAAAATTGAGCAAACCTTTTGAGAAAATTTCGAGAATGTCCGTGGAGCTTGATCTAAAAACCCACGTTTTAAAGAATGGTTTTCAAAATTTCAATGCTTCAATTACAGGTAGATAGACAGATAGTTTCTTCAATTTGAAAAAAAAACCTACGCATGGTTTAAGCGCTAGTAGTGTTCACAGACGGACAGACGGCGGGCGTTTCGCTTTCAATTGAGTTTTCGGCATTAAGGATCAACAAAATAGGGATTCTGGCTATATCACGTATTAGAGGACGTTTTTCTCTTAATTAATCAACAGCATTTATCCACTTTTTTGTTATTAGGATCCGGAAATGAATTTTTTTCTGCCGAAAATCCGCCGTTTTTTCGCGCAGCATTACATAACTTCTCTTCATTTCGTATATTACTCCGTATATACGTAGGTATGCAAGAAAGTAAAAGTTATATTTCATTTAAATCTGTCTTCTATTTATAATATACTCGTAGAACTGTGTTCAACATGCTCTTAATAATTCACTTCACCAGAACAAGCCTCAGCTTAGCCTCAGTTAATCCCATACTGCAGTGAAGTGGATAATTTTTTCGTCTACGTTTCTGCATCCCACGAAATTTGCTAAAACTTGAAAATTAATAATTTGTATTACTGTTTCTTATATTAACTTTATACTATTATAAATTAAGTTTGGCTAACCTAAGATAAACAAAAGCAAGAAAAATAAATCAAATAAAAAGCATATCTGGCCCAGTTAACCAAACTGTCCTGTATACGAGTGACTGGAGTTATTTTCTGACGTTAACCACTCCACACAATTTTGCATAGTGTAACGATTATGGACAATGAACTGAAATTACATATTAGAATGTTCTAACCGAGGGCTAGCAGTACGTTTTTTCGAAATTTTGATTGATAAAAACTAATGGTAATAGTCTAGTTTTTTGATATTACAATTGTTTGGTGATGGAAACACCAGAATAACGTTCGTAAAAAAACTATTAATTTTAACTTACGTTCATTGAGCAAAATAACTTCTTTACCGTGTGAGAAGTTAAAGCCCTGATGAGTCCTAACGAAAACAGTACGTCTTAATCCATTTATCGAGTACTTTATGCTAACAAATGAAGCTGAATAATAATGTTATCTTCTAAAATATTTTGATAGTTCGATAGCAAGAAAGTCGTCGAATGATGGCATTAAGCGACAGTGTTGCGTAATGTTCTTTTTTCTCACTTCCGGCAATATTCTGCGTCCGTTTATTTCCTGACTCCCAATTTACAATTAGAGAAAGCGCCATCCGTTCTGATAGACTGAAACATTTTCTTTAGAAACTGCAATAAAATATTTCAATAGTCTTTAATTTTTTAAACTTAATTTAATTAATTTAAATTACTTAATTACTTTAAGTTCATTCAATATCAACTTTGTAAATGCAGAATTACATGAATTCAAACGGATAGGTAAGGCTGTATTAGTATTTTTTTAAATTTTGCGATTAAATAAAAAAATAGTTCAGGCATTGGTAGTGATGCAAAACACCGATAATAATATAACCGTATAAACCCGTTTTTATATATTTATATTATGAGACTTCAGATTTGAAATTAAACGAGCAATTTTTCCTCTTGCAGCCGTCGACATTGTGGCTTTTGGGGAAAGTGGCCTTCGCGACTCTTCCCCTGTTCTCGCGAAAGTGCCGGCGCCGCAAAGACAACCTTCTCCAAATGCGACAAAAGCAACGGTTGCTAACAGGAAATCTCGTACATTTAGTTCAAAATCACATGTCTGAAAGTATTATTTTATACTCAATATACTATCAAAACATTTACGTATGTTACATCAATGCATTCGTCTATTTATGATTATCTAACGCCAGTGAAAACAATATACGGTGCCATTTAAACAATCAAAGATAATTAATTTTCTCGAAAACTAAAAATATTTCAAATTATATCTCTACCGCACATTACTTCCCCCATGATTCCGCATTGTTAAGCAAAAACTGCATTTAGATATCGGGAACCGTTTAGAAGATATGAGGTGGCCCATAGTTGGTGAGACTCTGTATAATTCTATTTCTCAGAAAATTTTCTACGAATTTTCTATTTTCCAATAAATAAGCGCATTTTACAACAGTTATTATGTTTTATTTAATAAAAACCTCATGAAAACATTCATACCTTTTGTAATTCAGTTACCCACCTCCTAGGAATGTTTCCGCGCTCAAATTTCTTTCGTTGCCCGCTGCAGCGACGATTTGGAGTGGCAGCACCCGCGAGGCATAAATAGGAACACGAATGCCCATGCGGGCAAAACTGACCGCCCTTGATATATATTCTGCTAGGATATTATTTGATTGACAGTCACAAGTATTATGATCGCGACATTTTACAATCTTTTATTTTAGTCATCAATATTCCCTTCGAGATTCTGAATTTGTTTTCTGAAGCTTGGCATACTGTCAGTCCAGCAGGTATTCTTCAGCTCACCGATCGCAATAAGATGTGACTTGAACCGCGAGTACTTGGAAACCGCAATGTAGCTTAAATTAAGAATAACATTGGCATCAGTTAAACCCCATTCCTAAAATACATTAACAAAATAATATAAGAAACGGAAAACTGATTAAAATGCAAACAAAATGATAGACAAAAAATAGAATTAAAACTATAATGATAATAGGACGCACTGTTTGGTAATCTCAATATAATAATTCATGAAGTCCGCAGAAACGTTTCCAATTCCCAAAAGTTTTGTCCACACTAGGAAAAGAACTTGCTTAGGTGCATAGAGTTGTTACCATGTCCACTGCACTATTATCTTCCCAAGAATCACAGCCCCTCCGACGCAAAAAAAGTTGGACAGATTAACACATGTTCATGAACGAGAATGAAGTTTGTTTAGAACTTTACGTGCGGTCTCACAGTCCGCGGTATCTACTAATGTTTGAAAGTAGGGTGTGACTACTATAAGTTTGAGATGACCTGTTGGAATTTACGTGTTTCGGGAACTACTGTATGAACAGAACATTTCAAGAGTTCAATCCAATAACACGGCGACTCGAGCAAGCGACCTCTCTGAGGGTCATTTTAAAACATAGCGCGTGAGGGATGTTATGGCCTTGCCTTCAATGGAAATGGAAACAACGTTAATTAATGTAAGGAAGTATATGGATTTGGAAAAAACATTTTTATCGCATTAAAAAACATTTTCATCGCAAAATTGCTCTCTTATTAAAATTAACTGAGCTCATACTGAATTTCCCATACCAGACATTAGAAATTTCTATCATTATATGTCGATTACGTATAAGATCGATTAGTACCAGAACAAATCAACAGATTGATGGTGTATTTCTAAATATTGTTTGTGAAAAGTATACAATTGAGTGTTATAATATGAAAGAATTTTCGTCTTCCTAAAACGTGTATACTGTTTAGTTGCATGTCTTATTTCTATATTTAAATGTGTGTGCCATTACTATGTAAACAAAACTCTTATTCGTTTATTATATTGAATTTAAATTATAGTTCACAATATAATACACGACAAGAACGTGTTCCCACAAAAGGAGTAACGAAGCATTTTCCAGGGGAGGGAAGTGTTATTGGATTGGTGCCACATTCTACAGACTCGGCTTCTCATGCCTTTTAAGGCGAGGAGAATGGGGAAATATTCCGAGGATAGGCCACTTGAGGAGCCAATGATAAGCGTTGCTTGCCTTAAAGTTGAGGATTGCTCAAGCCCGGTGTCATATATACATTATTACTCTTTAAATTATTAACAAATGAGACATCATTGAATTCCTCTATTGATATATTCATTACAGGTAAAAATGTATGGTTCTATTTAAAATTCATGTGATTCAATTTCACCAAAATTAAAAAAAATACACAGAATATGAAAATGATCTATCATGCCACGCTCTGTCCAAAAGCATTTTGCAAAATAATTTGTTGATAATAAATTTCCTTGTTAAACATACTGGCATACACTTTGCACCAGTGAATAGAATGCATCCAACCACAAAGAAATCTTCAAATTTGCAGGACAACAGTTAGTCTCAGCGTTTTGAAACATGCCAGAGAATTTATTTATAACACAGACGAATCAAAATAACCAAACTACTGTTTCAAAGATACATGAAAAATAGAGATTAAATTTCGAAAGTTAAAGAAAGCTCATGAGCAACAATTTCTACCGATTTGTCGTAAGTCACAAATTGTTAATACAATTTAATCAGCAGAAAGCAAGACACTGCAAAACTATTTGAATTTTATACTTGACTGCCAAATCGAATGAATTGGGGGTTGGAAGCAAGTGAGGGTTGGCATCAGACGCGAAGATCCTATAAACAATTGCGTATCACGAAAACGAAAGGCGATAGCTCCGGTTGGATTTCGGAATTTTGCATCTTCTGTAAAGGGAATTGAGATGAGAGAATAAAAAAAATTGCAAAATTTGTAAAATTATAAACAATTTCTAATTTTTGCAATTCTAAAGTGGGAAGAGTTTTCTGATGTCCCAGAACCAAAACCCGCGGATAAACAATTTTGCAACAATTAACAATTTTATAAACAATTGTGCGCTATTCCTGCCGGGGAGTGTCCCCAAATTGTCCCTGATTTGATGAAAATTTAAAGAATTTAATTTTTTTAAAAATTTTTTTTCATTTGATAAAGTTCATAAATTGTGTTTGGACAAGAATATTGGAATTTAAATGTGTATAAGAACGTAATCGTTCTAAAATTAGTGTTATTTTATCTGATATCAATGTAATTTCTTCAAAAAGAATTGTGTTAACAGTGGTTAAGTGCTATGTGTTCACATATATTTCAATGAATTTACTTTCATGTTCATACAAGTGTTTCTTCCATACATTTTTCATTGAAAATACTTCCAATCTGAACTAGCAGCGCCCGCCATTTTGTACGTCGTAATTTTGTTAGGGCACTCCTGCATCGAGATTGGCTACGATGGTTTGTGAGGCTCCGCCTGCGACGTTTCGTCATGACAAGGGCTGGCCAAGCCGTGCAAAAGCTGAACTTAGCCGCAGACGGCCGCGATCAATTTATGTTTCCAGTACTGTACAACTGTTATTTCAAAAACTTTTTTAACTGCATATAAATTGAATTCTGACAAGAAGGTAGAATCAATATTATTTCTTACATAAATTCACAAACCTCCGTAAGCAGGGCCTTTATTTGATTCCCTTGCTCTACAATAAGATCCGGCAAGGTAAAAACTAGGAATTTGGAGTGTGTTTAGATCATTATGAGATAACCAATGTTCTGTAAAGCAAAGAACATTTATTTGACTGAGATCACACTCTAATGCTGCCTCGATAAATTCAATTTTTTTAAAAAGATTCCACATTATGATGCATTATTTCAATCTTTTGCTTGTACTCACACGGATGCTTTTCTGCTGCATCTGACTGTAGTTGCTATTTATTTATCTCATTTTTATCTCGAGTGCGTGGTCGAAGTAAGTATCGTGTCCCAGCAGTGTTAGGAGGTGAGGAAGAAGGGGTTACAGATGTAGGGGAATGAATAATGGGAGAGGTAGTACAAGGATTTGGTTCAGGGGATAAGGTCCAAAGGGGTTCCGGATGATGGAAGAGAACTAGGAGATGTAGGTGGGGATGAGTCTTGGGTACTGCTGAGGTGTAAGGATGTGTTTGGCAAGTTCGCTACTGAGTGATGTTTTCCGACAAGGTTCAAGTGAAGACCATGCCGGGTGAAGTGTTTTTCTGAGAGAAAGTTAAGCTCAAATAATTTAACATGTGTGCCTCTCAAATGCAGTTTTAATTTGTTGTTTGCGTGTCTAATTTCTTTGCACAATGTTGGTTTGTTGTACCAGAAGGGCAGAGTTGAAATTCACTGATCACGTCGGCAAACCTCCCGTTAGGTGGAAAGTAACCACCCAAATTGATGTCATTCTGCCCTCCTATATGATGACTGTATCCCGTTTGGTGAGAGTTTTTGTGTGGGTGTCCAATTCACTGATCACGTCGGCAAACCTCCCGTTAGGTTTAAACACACACATGACAGAGAAATTGGATGGGAGTTTCCCACTGAGCAGGGAGGAGATTTGTCGCCCATGGCTATCTGCTAAAATTAGTACCTTTTTGGTGGGCTCAGTGGGAATGTCCTTGTTTAATTGTGGGCCAGGTTGCGCAACTCTTCTGCTGTTTCTTGTGCTGTTTCTTCTACGTGTCTTTGTTTCTTTGCGCTTGCTAGCCTGTTTGCGTCGGTTTGTGGGTAGACGTGTCGATGATGGGAGGGGGTAGTGAGGATTGGGAAGGCAAGGAAAATCATTGTCATAATCTAACACAGCAAATCTGTTTTGAGTCATGATTGGTTGTGATGATTGTGTTTTTGCTTTCGCGGATGGACGGTTGAAAGTTTCTGCGGTGTTGCCTATTGTTGTCCAACCGTCTGAGTTTTGAACGACCTCTTCGAGCTTTCGGATATGTTCATCTAAATTATTGTTTACGTGTGTGAAGGCTTTCAGGTCGGCTTTGAGAGGGTACAGAGTAGAAAGTGTATAGCGAATAGTAGCCATGTCACGAATGCGTATTAAATGCGTGGCAAATATGAGAATAAATAAATAGATGAGAAATCAGATTATGTGTCAAAATGTTTCCTAAATTATCTTTTTAATTTACGTGTATTAAATTATTTAATTTAAGTTACGTATTTAATTAAAAAATAAAAGAAATGTGATTCTAATTAGTATTTAAATGTTATTGGTTAATTGTGTGTAGAATTGAGTGTGTTTCCGTTAATAGATCTAAGCTGCAAACTAATAAATACAATTAGATTACTATACTTTACCTCTTTAAAGGCCACAAAAATTCACCACTTTGATATTCGTGAATTTGAAATCGCAAGGTTCAAGATTTTCCGTTACTGTTTTAGACGAAACTTTGAATTTTCATGTTTTTCACAATTTTCACAACACTTTCACTAGTTGTTTAACACTTTACGCAAAATTAAATTTATTTGTACAGCAAATATGTATTAGAAGTCTTTGAACTCGTTTAAATGCACGTTTGTCCGTTACGCTGTCTTTTAAACCAATAACTATTAAATTCTTTTCCACTGCTTCGGAGAATATAAATCTCTTTCAGCGTTCCTGTAACAAGTAAACAAGTAAAGAAAACAATTTAAAAACAAAAGGTACCTGAAAGATGTAAGAAAGTAGTCAAAATTAGTAAAATATTGGAGCACAGCCCGAGCACGTCAGTCACGCAAGGAAGCAACCAACCAACCCATAAATAAATAAATAAACAATTTTGTATTATTATTATTATTATTATTATTATTGTTATTACTTTTAATCTTTTGCAATATCAGAATGTAAGACAATGTTCATCTGATCCGATATGCAATCATTTTATTATGTTGATATAAAATCATTTACGCTAATTGTACCACATATGTATGTTTTGTGTTATAACTTGAAAAGTTGGTAGAGGTAAATTATAAGTGCAGTAACATGTAAAAGTGTAGATTAGTATGTCAAGAGCTGTTTCAGTGGTAATGTAATGTGTCTGCAGTACCAGATTTTTCTTCTGTACTGTATTGTATTGCTTTATGATCATGTAAGATTTTCATAATATATTTTATGATTACTATACGGAATTTTTTTATAATTGCCATTGAGTTCTCCCTTGATCAAATTATTTATTTTTTACATAGGCGCGCAAATACGTGATATGGAGGTTAGTATTTACATTGGATGTCCGGCGGCATGATTTTTGACACTAGCTTTTCAGCTAGGTTGAATTCAGTCGCTGTCTAGAGGAGAATTCTAGCGGCCGGCTGCTCAGATCGGTAGTTTTCCGTGTTTTTTCCGATCAGCACCAGGCGAATGCCGGAGCAGTACCCTAACAAAAGGGCCATGGACCGCGCGCGATCTTTCCTTCATCTTCTTTGTTCTCTCCTCTCCTCTTACACCCACCCTTTTACTAACATGCACTACACTACTAATTTCCTGGAGACCGGCCGGGAGCTTAGAGCTGGGGCTGTGCCCCGCTGGTGGGGGAAACCTCACTTGCTGACGGTAGGTCGGCGCCGGATCTCGTCATCCAGCGGGGGACGGTGACTGCCGTCACCCGAGAAAAAACATCCACTACACTTACGTAGCTAATGACCAAAGCAGTTGGCGCGCCCGGAAACACGAAAAAATCAATCAAAAGGTACATTGGATGTCCAAAACTTGATTCAGTTTCGTGCACCTGACCCAACTGCTTCAATTTTCAGGAAGTATCCATTCTGGCCACCGAGTGCAGTGCTGTCGATTTTCGCCTGTTCCTTCAATGTCAGAGATGGTCGATAAAGAGGTTCCGTACTGCAAGTTCAAGGTTCAGTTTTGGAGACGAAACGGTGGAGGCTCTTTCGGAATGTTGCAGTCACCACGGTCGAGGCCAACAGACCAGACAATTATGTCTGATTTGTTGTTCTCGACCCCGCCATCTGTGGGGACTGCAACGTTCCACAAGAGCTTCAGAGCGCCCCTTATTAAGGTTGACAAGTTTTCACGGAAAGGGATTATTGTCGACAGAGCTTTTCCTTTAGGTCGAAATGTTGCTTCATCCGTTTCCGAGAAGGAACGGAAATACCAGGTCTTGGCTATTGAACTGAACACCATGTGGCGTTTGGTACCTGTTGATGTAGTTCCTGTAGTTGTGCAAATTGACTGATTTCTGAATTACTAACTTCATCAGTAATGGCGTGGTCTTAAAAACTAGCACATTTAGATAATCCAAAAGTTGTTCTCCTGAGTTTTTAATGACATTTCGTCGAATCCTGACCGCCCAAGTTTGCAAGTGAAGCAGACACCTCGGTTGGTCTGGGTCTGAAAGGTCCTGGTGGCTGTAGAGCACCTCGCTAGGCGAGACCCTTCGAAAATATAATAATAATAATAATAATAATAATAATAATAATAATAATAATAATAATAATAATAGTAATAATGTCTTGCGAACTTTGAAACATTTCTTTTACTTCACTTCTATTTGATTTGACGGAAAACAAATCTGGTGAAAATAAAAAATATTAACTCGAAAACCAGAAAACGTTAGAGAAATTGGTTCCAGAAACATAGTGGCCCCCTGTGAGATTAAAATTATTTCATTCTTATAATAACATTTATTTAATTACTAGTAAAATAAGTTGTTTGTAAATAAAAATATTTAATTGAAAGTGGACTCAGTGGAGGTCAGATGGGCCCAGAAATGTACTTGCTCCCCTATTATTTTAGGCTTCACAAGCCTGTGCAGCAATGATATAGCTTGAACGGAATTATTAGAGACAGGTTTGCATACTCTTTTGAAACACCAAAATTCTTTATACTTTTTATTTTGCAATCGGGATTTTACATTGGGCGATGGGAGACAGTGAATGCATAGGCGGACATAGGTCTGGTATATGTAATAAAAAATAATATATCACAAAGAGTCCTAAATATTACTACCTACTAAAAGAAATCTGGTGCGTTAATGTTAATTTCATGGCGTTGGAACTCAAATTGTTATAGCGGTTCGTTCAGTGTTTACGCCAGGCAACCCTAATTTCGAGGGCACTTTTTCATTAGAAATGATTAATGTGTGAACCAATTCTGAATTCTTTCATTCTTACTTCTGCTCCCTTGAGAAAAAAGACTACATATTTTGCTAACTGAGATCTGTTCAAAATACTCCCAGATTTTTGTCTTGGGGCGGATTTTGATTACCTAAAAATCGCCAAAAATTATCAATAAAATGCTCTTAAACTGTTTTCAAAATGCTCTAAAAGCAAAGAAAAATGACGTAAAGAAATTGATAAATCTACTTCAGATGAACAATCCAAGCTGTGGGATATGTTACTGATGTAATTGAGGATTCTTCCTTTTGTTCAAGAGAACTAAGCATGCAGGCTTTCAGTTTGTACTGTTCTTAGTAGAAAATATATCTTTATTTATTGCGAAATCGGCTGAACTGACAATGGCGCTGATAGGTATCACAAAAACCTTAGATTACGTTCTCACAACAGCTGACATTACAATTTTTGGTGGTAGACATCTGTGCTCACGAATTCTGTGCATGTATCTCGTAAATGGCATAGGACCATTTATATGATTTTAAAATCGATGAAATCGGTGAAAATGCTTTAAAAATGGCGGGAAAACAAAAAATTACTTCTTAGTCAAAATCGACGAAAAATGCAAAAAAAAAAATCATAAAAACGGGCAATTTCCTTTTGTTATCGCATAAAATTAATGGCTATACTTTAGTATAGCCATTAGTAGGCATTCTTGTAAAGTAAAAAGGAAAAAAATGACATTTCATTAAAATTCGTCCCTATTTACGACGTCTGCCATCATGAAGACATTTTCTGAAGGGTTTTAATTTACGTTGCAAAATTGTACCGATTTCAGTGATTTATCTAAGCCAAAAATAGTCAACCGAGGTGCCTAGAGCGTGTCTCAGCGCCTCGGTCGGAACGGTTCGAATACCGCCCCCGGCATAGTTGTTTGTTTATTGCCTTTCATGTATTATGTTGTCGCGGAAGGCCTTGTGAGTCTGCTAACCACAGACCGAGGAGCCTGCAAGTGTGTCTAGTGTAAAGGTTAATATATGTCTCCATGAGGGATATAGTGGGTACCCGGCGCGAATAGCCGAAATCAGCATCCCCTGAAAGCTGGAAAAGTCCCCCAGAAGAAAAAAATCTAAGCCAAAAAGAAAATCACGCTGCTCTAATTCAAACTTGGAAATTTTGTAGCCCATCTACAATTCTTAAAAAATACCCATATTAAATAAAATACCATATTAGAAATATACCACGTTTTCTCGAGAACAAGGACGGGAATGCCAACAAGCGCGGTCATAACCAACTCCACTTCGCGTTCAGAACCTGCATCTTTCCGTGGCGGAGCATGACTAGAAAGGAAAGCTGTCGTTTGAAGCCCTGTCAGTACGATGATCCATGGGTCTTTCACGAACATATAGTCTCTACATTGAGTAATAAACGCTGTTGTTAACGGGGTGTATTACCCAAGTAAATAACCGGTGTTTGTTATCCAAGTGAATTTCGTAGCATTATCTACATAAATAAAATTGGAATGATTCTCTAGGACTTTAAATAACTGAATTTATGTACAGTCGTATATAATATAATCTTTATTGTATTCTCTAGTACTATCATAGATGATATAATCTTAATCGTGATATAGTTTAATGATTTTTGTCTTTGTCCCGGATAATCTCTGGAACGGTTCAACCGTTTTCGATGTGGTTTCACTGAAAAGTAGCGTTCTTTGCTAGAATTTAATTTTTTTTCTATCAGTTATTTTGTTTTAAATAAAGAAAAACATTTGTTTAATTCTTGAAACAAATATATTTTTTAAATTTTTTAATGGATTAAAACTTACTTTAGAATTACTTTTATAAGGCCACATTTAGTGGCCTTATAAAAGTAATAACTACTATTGTGAGTATAAATTATAAGTTGCACCATGTGATGTGGGTAATGGTTAATATGTGATATGGGTAATGTAATATGGGTAAAATGTTTTCGAAACAAAAAATATTGTAATTACACTGTTCCACTAAAAATCTTTTTTTCTATTTCTGGAGAAAAAAGTTGTGATTCTTATAGTAATGTCAAAGATGAATCCAAATCTGTTTTCAGTTTTTCTTTCTAAGGGATAGTTCAACCGGAATTCTATTTTTTATCTTACGCTATTCTAGAAATGTAAACTTATTTTTCGGAATTCAAGAAATAGCAATAAAATAATTTACAGCGATCCTGATCACTGATTTCAGTTACATAATTTAACTCTACCATATTAGAAAAGCCAAGGAAGGTGCTGTCAGATGTAGTATTCACAAAAGAATTCACTTGTAGCGTGTATTTTAAAGGAAGGTATACGGAAAAAGAGAAAATGATACAAATGTGGCAACAACTTTCATATATTATTTTTTCTTTTGTAACAAGTGTCTCTTGTCTCGAATGGTACTCCAGCAATAGTCAGCCAACATTGTAGGCATCCACTTCCCTTCGTACCTTTTTTCAATGATGGATATGTCTTTATGGAATCTCTCTTCGTGTTGGTCTGATACATCGCTGCAGCTCTCTGGGAAGAAGTCAATATGAGAGTCCATGAAATGTACTTTGACAGACATATTGCAGACGAATTCACAGCTTACTGTGATCATTTGATGCACTATTTCCTTGCAATTTGCAGCTCTTTTTCTTCCAAGGAAGTTTTCTGATACCTTCTCGAAACATTGCCATGCTCGTGCTCCTGCATCAGTGAGGCAGTTTTCAAAATCTCTATTTGGAGTTCTCTAATCTGAGGGCCTACAAGTACACCTTCTATTATCTTTGCTGCTGAAAGACGAGGAAATTTGTCAGCAAGATAGGTAAACCCTTCGCCAGTTGGATCCATCGCCTTAACAAATTGTTTCACTAATCCAAGGTTGATGTGAAGGTGTGGTAGAAGTATATCTTCACGAGCTACCAGGCTTTGACGTTGGACATTTTCCCCCTACTTTCCAATTTCGTTCCAGCCATTTCTTTCTTATGTAGTGGGAATTTCTGTCGCGACTATCCCACTCGCAAAGAAAGCAAGCATATTTTGTGTAGCCTTGTTGCATGCCTAATAACAATGCAATTACTTTGAAATCGCTGCATATCTTCCATTTATGCTCACTGTCTTTAATTAATTTGAGAATATTTTCTAAGATGTCGTAACTTTCTTTAAGCAAACTGCCATATGCAATTGGGACAGAAGGCATTTTATTTCCATTGTAGAGCAAAACACCTCAGTCTCAAGACTCATTTTCGTCGCATCTATAAAGAGTCTCCAATCCTCTGGACTGTATTTGAAGTCGAGTGCTTTCATAAGACCTCCAACATCATTGCAGAAGGTCAGTGTACCCTCGCTTGCAAAGTAGGAAATGAAAATAAGTTCTCTGTGTCTAAATTCGCTGATATTGGTACTTCGGTGTAGAAGATTATATTCCTGTAACCTTGAACCAAGCAGTTTTACCTTTTGTTTACTTAATCCTATGTCACGCACTAAATCATTTAAATCTGCTTGTGTTAATAAATGAAGCGTTGAAGAACATGTGCCCTGATACAGAGGGTCATGTCTGTCATAACATGTCATATCTTCATTGTCATCACTGTTGCTATCCATTTCTTCACCTGCTTGTCTTGTGGGAACTGGAGACTTTCAAAGTGGAACTGGCCTTCGTGCATAAGGTAGTTCCGGGTAAACAATGTGTTTCTTTGACTTCTTGTTTGTAAAACCCCGAATTTTCGTCACACAAAAATAACAGTCTGATATATGGTCTTTTGGTTCTCGCCATACCATAGGTACAGCAAATAACATGGTATTTTCTTTTCCTTTCCACCAATTAATTAATTTACAAGAACAAGTTGCGCAACATATATGTGGCGCCCATTCTTTATCTTGATCTCCAACGGCTATTCCAAAATACTGCTTATAAGCCTTCCTTATAATGGGAAAAATAGTCTTCCTGTTTATGGCAAAAGTGAATTCTCCGCAGATATAGCAAAAGTTGTTGGGAGTATATAGGCAGGAACGCCGACGAGACATTTTCTAGAAAAATCAAAATTATATCATTATAATATTTAATTCATGCTGTACAAAGGCATTCTTATTTGCTCATTTCCTTCTTATCCACTTACTTGTTACTTTCTGTACACCACGAAAAACAAAAGATCAGTTGAATCAGTTGAAAACACTTGAGGTTTCCTGATAATGACTGTTAGGTTAGGTTTGAGGTAACCAGTGTTTATGAAAGTTCTCAATCGAGAGCAGCTTACCAACATCTGAATACTAAAACATTTGACATTAATACAGAAATCAATGTTTCCAACTGTTATTTGCAAAATTTCCCTCAATTTATGGGGGAAAATGCCTTTTTCATGATAAAAAAACAACTAAAATTACTGAAAAACTAGCCCTGAACGCGAAATTTTGATTTCAGATATAAGCTTCCCCTTGTAAATTCATATGGAATCACACACTTTTATCTCAGAAGTAGAACCCTTGTAGAACAGTGTTATTGACCTTTATTCCAATTTCAAACAGTAGAGGGGGAATAGTGATGGGTTCATTTAGAGAATCTTTTGAGTAGGAGTTTAGAGAGACTTTTTATCTTCAAAATCCATGTTTCTGAACTATTGGTGCTGCGGGGAAGTCAGTTTGCAGTAGACCAGTAAGTCTACATACCATTGAGTACGAAGAGATTTTACATTTTCCTTATGTAAAGAGCAGTTTAAAACACTAAAAAACACTCACTAAGCACACAATAATACACAAAGCATAAGCAAGGAGCGATTTAAAAAAACTGCAAATCAGGAACCGTAAATTGAGATGTTTAAGGTCTTTATTCCTCAAAATGAATCTCAATAAAGAGAAGAATCTCCTTCCTTGATGTGGCTACAGGGATTATGCTGATGATGTCCTATTGGATACAGTTGGAGAAACTCTATCCCGTTGGAGTTGTTGAAAAATGCCTGGAGTATTTCAGAGTAAGGGGGATGTCTACACTTTTTTACTCGATGAAGTAAAAATGCTTAAAGCATATATACTCTTTTAGGGAAAATGAAATACAACAATGATAAAGCACAGAACTGCATCAGAAATTTACTAACAGCTTTGATTTTTTGTTAAGGTTTGGATAAATACAACAAAAGCAGCTAAGGCTCTTGCAAATGATCTGATACTTTGGGAGCTCCTGAACATGTTCTAGAAAAAATACACCCTTGAGGTTGCCCAAGCTACCTTCAAAACTTTCATTAGATATTTTCATTTGACAAAAGAAGCAGTAAAATATTCTTTATTTTCTCAAAATATGTTAAAATCTGAAAAGGAAAAGATTGCAACATCCTTAATGAAATACATAGCTGACATAAAATGAATTCCCATTGATGTCCCCGTTTTAAATCAAAGCACCAATCTTCATCAACTGATTGAACTAACGACATTGTTGATATTTCCAGTGGCGTATATTCAACCCCAGCACTGCTAGGGTTACCAAGAATGAGAATTTAATGAATATTGAGATGAGAATATTGAGAATTACGATGGAGAGTGTGTCACTTGATCAAAAATATTGGACCCACTGTATATTCCACAGCGTTCTTTGTGCCGGCTCACTGCTCCTCCAGCAGTGAAATCTTCGCTGGGGATCGGAGCAGCGCGTGCATCTTATTTACTGGGTCAGAGGCACGCAGCGATCGGGGGAAGCCGTAGCAGAAATATACAGAACGCAGGCTAGGGGTAGATGACTTACTCCCCCTCCCTTGCTTCAAAGCTAGACCTCGCCTGCCTTGGGATTGCAGTACTCCCCGCCAGAGAGCAGATAAGAGCAAATAAGGCTTTACTTGTACACTAGTGCTACCTCAATTCATCGTTATTTTGAATGGGATGTTCTGTCAGTATAAATTATCGTAGCGATTGTCGAGAAATTTATAATTTATATAATGATTATGGGACACATATTTCTCTCCTGCTATAATGAGAGTCAACCAGAATGTTCCCTAGAGATTTTATTAATTATTATGAAGAAGATAGTTCTGACGCACTGATCAGAATACTAGATTCGAATTTTCGAATAGCATACGGTACCCTTAAGAGAGTCAGTGTGCATGGCAGGACTGTGCCTGATGTGGTGAAAAGAATAAAAATCTATATGGGCGAAACAGTACTTTAAAAAAATATCCACTTCAGTTTATTTAATCATCACTTCTTGAGGACTATGACAATCGCACTCATTTTTCGAAAAAAACATTATGCAGTATTTTGCTAGTCATGAAAGAAGAATGGAGTTTAGTTTCCACTGAAAACCGTAACGTTTGAAGAAAACAGATTTCATTTTCCGGTTCTGTAAGCTACTATTCACTTTTTCTTTCATGAAAATTAGTGATGGGTCGATACCAGATTTTCTCGATACTCGATACCGTTACCTGTCTGAGAGCTTCGATACTCGATACCGTACTACTTTTAAGACTCAACAACAAAAATGGTTTAATCAGAATTGCAAGGATATATTTCGTTCTTCATACATACATGGATTTACTATTTTAATATTTAAAACTATTGAGGGGAACATACATTTTTAAATTTTTAAAGATTCTTATTAAGGAAAACTAACATTCTAACTCTTTCTGGGTCCATTCTATTCTTTTTTTTGTCACATATCAATCCAGCTGTACTAAAACGTCTCTCCGAAAACACTGTAGCTGGTGGAATACTAGTACATTTGCATCAGGAGGAAGCAAGTCCTCGCTTAAATACACATTTAATTCATCCTCTTGAGTTGGGGTTTCATGTATACAGCATGATGTTTCGTGGTCTCTCTTTAAAATATTCCTATAAAGAGACCACATGCCATGAATTTTCGGGGATTCAGTAGTTGAGGATACCTATAAAATAAATCAAATGAATTAAAATTTTGAACAATAAATGCATTTCTTTAATTTGAAATTAATCTTGCAGATAATGAAAATGAGTTATTCGGAATTATACAGAGTGACTTTAATTTTTTTTAAACTATTGAAATATCCGAGAATTGAAATCGTGATGAAAAAATAGGGTCGTTTAAAATTAAAATTAGAAATCAGAAACTCTTACCTCTTCTTTTGAAACGACTGGATCTGCTTCCTGACTTACAAGATCCAATAATCTCTTTCGGGCAGTCTCGAACGCAGCACTCTCGCGGAATACTCGACCTTTCGGTCTAGGATCCAACAATGTAGCAATGGAACATAGTTCATTTAGTTCTATATCTTTGAATCTTGCTTTAAAAGATTCCAGCATAGTCTTTCTCGCAGCAGCAAGTTCTGAATCAATTTCATTTGGCTTTTCTAGTTCACAAATTATACTATTTACAATAGGAATAACTTCAGATGCTGACACATTAGGCGAACTGACCGTTAGTGTTGCTTGGTCAAAAATGTTTAGCGTCTTAATAAGTTGATCAAAACGATCCCACTGCTCAGTTGAGAGATGAACTGGCAATTTTAAGTCGGCAGAACAATAGCCTTCTTCTGTCCCTGAAGTCTTTGGAGCATGTGGAGAGTTGAGTTCCATCGCGTCGGCTCGTCTTGAATTAAACGATGTGGAGGTACAGAAAGATATTTCTGGGCCGCTTTCAACACTTTGGTGGATTTACAGGAATGTTTGAAACTCCCCTCAAGTTTTTGGCACAAAGCAGTAATTTTCTGAATTTTAGTGTTGCTCAACAGTTCCTCTTTCACGACGAGTTGCAAAGTATGAGCAAAACATGAAATATGCGGAAAATGTCCTTCGATCTTTGCTCTTACTACATTACGAGCATTGTCGTGAATTACGGCTACTAACTTATCTTGCAGACTCCATAATTTCAAAGTGTTTCGAAGAAAATGTGCCATATCTGCTCCTGTGTGACTGATTTCTTCAAAAGGTATTACTTCGATGCCGATGTGATGAGGTTGAAAATCTTTGTCTATGAAATGCACTGTAATACTCATATAATCATCACAGGTCCATAAATCAGTGGTGATAGCAACCCTCTCGGCTTCCCGGATTTGATCTCTGACCTTGTTCTCCAGTTCTTCGAATAACTGGGGGACATAGTGATTCGCCAAATATTTTCTTGTGGGCATGGTGTATCTAGGTTCAAGATGTTTAATTAATTCCTTGAATCCATTGTCTTTAACAATACTGAACGGTTGATAATTTTTGCATATCATGTAAGCAATTTTCTTGTTATTGCTTTGGCACGGTTGTCTCCTGGTTTAAATTTGTTTTTTGTGTCCAAAAGATCAACGAGTGTTGGTTGATTTGTGTTGAAACTTGATCTTGAGAGGACTGGCCATGGGTCATCAACTTCTACCACTTCACTCGTACGATCTGCGACGTTTCCAACTTCCCGTGCAGCATCAGTTGGCTGGGCCCTCTTGTGTTCGGTGAATACTACCCGGTGTAGCGATGTAACATGTTTTTTTAAATTACTAGTATTGTGTGATTTTCCACCACGCGAAAATGGTTTTTTACATATTCTACAAATAGCACGATTGTCATCTTTCGAGTCCACTTCAAAATAATTCCACACTTCACTCATTGTGTACATGGAATGCACTAACCTAGTCGTCTTCCGGCACTTTAAAAGGCAGAACTGAACTGAACTCACGAGCTCCGTCAGATGCGTCCACGGTGGGCTGAGAAAGGGGAGTATCCCCGGAAGAAATGCTGTCATCGAGCACATTGCTTATCGTGCCTGTCGCTACTAGATTGCCTGGGAGCCTACAAGCAAGAGTTTCCCAATGCTAAATTGATCGCGTATTGCGGACTATCTCACAGATGATGACAGGCGCTAGGCGATAAACAACGTGACACGGCGCCCGGACGCTGCAACGTTGGCTAATTTCAACGACTGTAAGTGAATCCGAACAGACGGACACTTCCTTGTTGTTGACAGAAGAAATATAGGAGAGAGAAGAATGTTAAGAAATGATTTTGTAAAATCAGAAGAGATGGGGATTGGCATAAAAATTGAAAGTATCGAAAAAGTATCGAGTAATTTTCTAAAAGTATCGATCACTATCGAGTATCGAGGGTATCGAGGTATCGAAAGTATCGAGGACCCATCCGTAATGAAAATACATCTTGTGTGGGAGTGACAAATTGCATGTTTGAATTGCTTATTTTCTAAAAATTTTGTTTCACGGTTGTGGTAAAGAATTTCCTGTTGCGCGACTACTTCGCTTGCGGAAGGGGAGGGAGAAGTTGGTTGGTTGCTAGCAGCTGGGATATACAATGTAATTACCGCATGCCCATGGATATTACACTTGTTGATCGAAGAATGTGCCTAAAATGCCCTAACTCCACCCTAATGTGCCCTAACTCCACAACCCGTATGCATCGTTTTTGATAAGATGATTTTAAATATTGTCTGAAGAGGTTAAATAAGCAAAAGAAATCACAAATGGAACTTATGAAGATTTTTTAATAACACAAACCGAAGCAATTCTCACAATGGTTAAAACACAACTGATTATAAAAGTTAAGTTCTTAAGAACGCAAACAAAGGCAGTTGAAATAAAATAAAAATGTATCCAACAAAAAGGTTTAATAATGAAATCCAATACCTCACTTAATTTAAAGCGAATAATAGCAATCCTTCATCAACTAAAACACAAAGTTCATATTTACAAGTAGGAAGACTCTTTGTCACCACATCGGCTATCGTTTATTCAGATGTAGTACGTATCGCCAACTTGGCGTTAGGAAATTAATTTTTGCTCGTCACATACGTCTCAGTTGACAGGTTTAGAACTTACTTCCGGTGGAGTTGATACTACGCATTCTTTTAATTGTCTCTGTGTTTCAGTGCGCACTGCGTTGTAAATGAAGTTTAAAATAAACAAAAAAATTGAATTCAAAAAGTGAGATTTTGAGAAACTAGAACTGCTGCATAGCCGCCATTTCCTAACTGTGTTGTTTTGAGCAAAATCAGCCCTTGCCCGTAGTTATTATCTCCGTTCGGAGTTTCATTTTGAGTGATTTTGATGACAGAACCAAAGTCTTTTAAATATGTTTTCTCCGTGATTGTTTCTCAAGTATAGCTTATGTCAATCTGCAACAGATAAAAATGTTTGATTCGTGAATGTGATTATTCTGCATAACCAGTATTTTTGTCAGGAAGTTTGGTGATAGTGTATAACCTTTTCTTGTGGCATATACGTCCTTTATGTTAGGTTTCTGAGCACGCAAGGAAGAAATTAACACCAAATAAATGGATTCTACTTCAGATGTAGAAAGAACACCGAGGAAGACACGTAAACCAAAGAATGAGAAGAAAGAGGATGTAGTAAGAGCAAAGGAAATTAAAGAAGCACATTTTAATCACAAAGGAATCCTAAGAAGTCTAAATATTTACAATCACCTGCTAACAAAGATTTGTATCTGAATTTGTCGTCAGTGGCAAATGCGCATTCCGCTGCGAGCAGTCGCACAGTACGGAGCTCCGCGCTCAGCGCTGCGCCTCGTCTCGTACCTGTGTTCTGTGCCAGTGTAAGATAAAGTGCTACAATAATAGTGTTCATCAGCACTTCTAACTGTGTGAGCTAATATTGCCAGCTATTAGTGCAACATTTTCATCAGACAACGCTGGCA
Organism: Teleogryllus oceanicus; assembly: GCA_964035755.1. Taxonomy (NCBI): domain Eukaryota; kingdom Metazoa; phylum Arthropoda; class Insecta; order Orthoptera; family Gryllidae; genus Teleogryllus; species Teleogryllus oceanicus. Next base: position 179,508,796 of record CAXIVR010000001.1, read on the forward strand.
TACGCCAGTGTATCGCAGATGCCCTCGCCCAGGTCTACCTGACCGAGGGCGAAATGGAGTCGCTTACCCAGAAGGCGACGTCCGTGAACTATCACTGCAACATATTCCAGATCATTTACCACAACATCAACTAGAACAGCAGTTACCTCAACCCCCGTCACATCAGCTCCACATGCTAAGTGGAACAACCGCACCTCCACTTACTGACCAGCAACGCATTGTTGGCAGCCAGGAGGCCGCCTCAACAGACGTCAGCACGATGTCGCAACCTTCATCATCAGTCATCAACACCAAAAGAGGTCAGTCAGTGTCGGTAAATCCCCATCGAAACAAAAAGAAAAGTGTAGTCTCGGGTAATGCTAACGAGAACTTTAATCTATCCAGTGCTCTACAATACAGTGTCCCCGTCGGGAACAGATTCGGAGAACTCGCTAATCTGAATCCCAACCCTTATGATAATTTTATTTATTTATTTATTTGCGTCAAAAAAACAGTTAAAAACTGCGTTTGTTGCACATTTTCAAAATTCTGCGATCTCTACACCAAGTCATATACTACTTAAATTTTGAATTTTTGAAAGGGAGAAAAAAAAAACTCCCATGTAATAAAACCTATTTTCAAGGATAAACAAGCAATAAATTTTGAATTTTGAATGGGAGAAAAAAAAACAAAAAACTCCCATGTAATAAAATCCATTTTCAAGGATAAATAAGCAATAAATTTTGAATTTTGAAAGGGAGAAAAAAAGTATATCGGTTCGAATATTTAAATGTAAATACGGACGATCACTCTTCGCAACCAGCCAAAATTCCTCCAATCTTTGTGGCGGACATAACCAGTGTACGCGAACTTATAATCGAACTTAAATCACAAACAACTTCATCACAGACGTGAAAAATAACAAAGTTAAGATCAATGCCAATAACCCTACGGACTTCCGTAAAATAATTAAATATCTCATACATACCCATCGTAAATTCCATTCATTCAAAGATCCATCGAACAAAAAAGTTTCTGTCGTATTCAAAAACATTGAACAATCAATAACAGAACCGGAAATTTTGAATGACCTACAGCAACGCTTCACTTCAATAATCAGAGTCACCAGACTTCAAAAAGATGGCCTTCCAATCCCAGTAGTCGCTGCAGAATTCAACGGTTCTGAACCCATAGAAACTGTTTTAACCATACATCAAATTTGCAATCATCGTATAAGAACCGAAAGACGCAAAAAGCATAAAGGCCCCCTTCAATGCCAAAGATGCCTAGACTATGGTCATACCAAAAACAATTGTAACCACTCCATCACGTGTGCATTTTGTGCCGGGAACCACGAGAATTAAAGAGAGAACTCTGTGCTCTGCCCTAAGAAGAACGAATCTCCGGTGTGTGCGAACTGCAACGGGAATCACAAGGCCGACATAAGAAACACGAACTGCACCTACTACAAAGAGATCTTAGATAGGAAAAGTGCCTCTAAAAATAAAAATAATGATAATCCACCAAACTCCAATGCTACTCCTCCCCTCCAAAATCAGTCAAGAGCCCATTTCCCGCCACTGCCGCAATCCCAGCATATTCGAAACTTCACCCATGTTTCAAACACGAACAATCCACCTCCTAGCACATCGCAAAACACCCAAAATTCCAATCACCATACGACCCATTCCAATAATATCCAATATAATCACCCAATAATCACCACTATAATTAACTCCATCACCACCTGCATTATTAACTTCATCAACTCTCTAATCCCATCTATAATTAGTACTATTCAGAACTCTGTGGCTGAATATCTCACTAACAATGGCAAATAAATCACAAAACAATGTAACCATCCTAAATTTGAATGCAAACTCAATCACCAACAAAAAAACTGAATTCGTACATTTCCTTCATCACTACAACGTAGATGTAGCTTGTATTACTGAAACGCACTTGAGCAGAAAAATAAATTATATGTTCCCAATTATAACGTATATAGAACTGACAGAACCGAAACGAAAGGCGGGGTGTACTCATCGCAATCAAATCTATTCATGCGCATAACCAGGATACTCTCTCGGATACACCAGGCTTAGAAACTATAGCAGCCTCAATAATAATAATAAACAATAATTCTTTGAAGATCATAGCCGCATACAAACCTCCCTCAACAAAAATAATAAATACAAACCTCCAAAACTTATTTAACCTCAATGATAAAGTTGTGCTATTAGGTGACCTCAATGCCAAACACAGTAACTGGGGATGCCAATCCAACAACCAAGATGGTAAAATTCTAGTCCAATTAGTAAACAATGCCAATATTAAAATTCTCTCCCCAGTGAACCTACTTACTACCCACAAGACCGTTCGCGCAAACCAGACATTCTCGACATTGATCTAACCAACACAAACCTTAACTTTCATTCATCGGTAATATTCGAACTTGATTCTGACCATACCCCAGTCTTACTTCGCAGCAAATGTCACCTCAACATGCCCCTGTATCTAAACCGAACTCATTAAAAATTAACTGGAGGAAGTTCACCGAAACAATAAAAAGTACAATACCCAAAATAAAAATACTAAATACTCCCCTTGAAATAGATCAATCCGTTAATTTTCTAACTGACCTCATCAACACAACCATCCAAAATTCTCAGTTGAACACTCCGAATTCATCCCACAAACCCTACAATAAATTACCCTCAGACATATTAAACGCTATATTGGTAAAGAATAAGACTAAAAGACTCTGGGCTCAGCTAAGAACACGAGAATTAAAGAGAGAACTCAACCTAATCTCCAACGTGGTCAAACGACTTATCAGAAAACATAACAGCGAACAATATTATAATCTCATACAATCACTCAACACCAGTAATAACACATTATGGCAATTCACTAAAAAAGTTCAAGAAAAAAAAACACGGTCCCTCCTTTAAATACAACAACAGGCAAGGCCTTATCCTCACTTCAGAAGGCAGAAGTGCTCGCCATGCATTTTGAAACCACATTCTGTGAGAACACGAATGCCCACCCGCAACATAATAATATTCTACAAGCCACAAAATTAAACTTCTTCGGTCCGTATCAGAGAATAAATTTCTCATCTCCCATTGAAATTTCTAAAATCATAAAGAATCTTCCTAACAAAAAAGCCCCAGGTACGACAAAATAAACAATTTGGCATTAAAAAACTACCACCAACGCCAATCGCGTACTAATACATATTCAATTCATGTTTCAGAATCGGATACTTCCCCCATAAATGGAAACATGCAATCATCATCCCCATAGCAAAGCCAAACAAAACCCCATCAAATCTCGAGAGTTACCGCCCAATCAGCTTATTAACAACTTTTTCCAAATTATTCGAGAAAATCATATTGCGAAAACTGAAAAACCACCTGTATTCAACCAATGCTATCCCCAAGGTACAGTTTGGATTTACAGAAAGAATCTCAACGCAACACCAGCTACTAAGAATTTCAGAGTACATTTATTCCGCTATTCAAAAAAACACCACTCCATAGCCCTATTTATTGATATTACACAAGCTTTCGACCGAACTTGGCACCAAGCTCTTTTATATAAACTAATCCAAATAGGCACTCCACAATACTTAAAATCAATAATAAAAAATTTCTCAGTCAATGTTAACAACCATTTATCCAACCCAAGAACAATAAACGCTGGACTTCCCCAAGGCTCTCCGTTATCACCACCTATTCAACCTCTATGTCGCTGACCTTCCTACACTCAATAAAATCACTATCGCTCAATTTGCCGACGAACAGCCATATTTGCCTTATTTGCCTCCGGTACAACTCTCACTGAGTTAAGAACCCACTTACAACTTTATTTACATATGATAGACAGCTGGGCTGCTGAACTTAAAATCCAACTAAATCCTAAGAAAACCGCTGCAAAAATATTTAGTTTAAGACCCCACTCTCCCCCACTTCCTCTCACTCTAAATAACAAATCAATAGAATGGTACCCCGCCAATAAACCTGTAAAATATTTAGGATTGTATCTTGATACCAAGCTAACTTGGGGAAAACATATAAATGCCAAAGTGACCCAAGCTAAAATAAAACTGGCACAACTACGACCACTAATTTACAGCAACAGCCCAATACAATATAAATCAGCCATAGCAATTTACAAGACAATTTTAAGACCATTAATGTTGTACGCCAGCCCAATTTGGATCAATTCTGCTAAAACTAACATCCTTAAACTGCAAGTCCTGCAGAATAGGTTCTTAAGAATAGTTGCTCATGCTCCATGGTATATAACCAACAACCAACTTCACACCGAATTTAATTTGGAACCGATTGAACAATACATCACATATCTGGCCACCAACTTTTATCATAACCTACCTCAAATCCCAGCCCTATCACCATTTAAACTAGCCAAAAACCCCAATTACCAAACACGAATCAAAAACAAATATCCATATCACATATTCCTAAAAAAATTTGCAGATTTAGATCCGGACTGAGGACCCAAAAAGGGATTTCCTCTCCCTTGTTAGTATGTAAGATTATATTTAAGGTTAGATATAAGTCTGTAAATACATATGTATAGTTATTTTTACTGATCTATGTAATCTCTTCAAAAATTAATAAAAAAAAGTGGCAAATGCTAAAAAAAGAACACACTGATAATGATTATAACAGCAGTGGCGAAGAACAATAAGTTGGTCAATAATATAAAAAATTGATTAAGTTCATTAACTACTTGCATTATTTCTGGAAATATTGTAATATTACTGCTTCAAATAATTTTGATATAGAAATTTCTATATTTTTTGAGAAAAAAAACAAAAAACAAAAAACAAAATATACTCCCCACTTTATTCAATAATTTCCACAATACAATGATGATCCAGTGGCCGAGATAGCCAAGGCAATAGTGTTATAGAGATCTCGAACGGAGTTCGCTTCGACTCTCTCCATCGCCGTCTCCAATTTCGCCAGCTCAAAAACAGTTCCTTGTCGCGTGTCGTCTACCGATGAAGTTATACCTTGAGATTGAAGGCTCGGGGTCCATAACATTAGAACTATTAATTTACTAACGTATTAGAATGAGTACATTTTCCTTTATAGAGAATTTCATTATTTAAAAAGAAAATAATTTAATAAATTAGAATAAGTTTCTTTGAAGTTCATTCTGTCTTTTATTCATTTTTGAATTAACCTTAGAATAACCCACAGAGTCCTCAGAGGCCCACCGACGATTATTCATTTATTTTTACTTTCTCGCCCTTCGTAAAAAGAGATAGTAATGTAATCGTGCGACGGAAGACGAATTTTCAACAGAAAAAAACGTATTACCGGGTCCTAGTAACGAAAATGTGAATAAATCTTGTTCCTATATATAGTAAATTGCTTCCTCTACCGTGCTGCATAATCAGAATCAACGTTTTATGGGTCCTTGATACCGTAAAATCGATTGACGGCAAAATGACTGTCCCTCCATCTGTCTGTCCGTCTGTGGTCAATGCTAGCGCCAAAACCATTCAGCCGATTTTCACCAAAATTGATTGATATAAAAGGTATCGCGGACCTCTACTTCGAAAGGAAGTATTTCACATGAAAACTAAAAAAAAATCAAACTTTTCTCAAAAACGGCTCCAAACTTTAGGATTAAACTTTGTCCTCGGATGGTGTAAATAACGTGTAAGTCTCATGTTCGCTGAAATGGCTGATTTTTCGAAAATAGCAAAATTTGAATATTTTTGGCGTCTTCTTACAAATGCTTTGAAGCTAGAAATTTTTTTCTTAATTAAATCTATTGTTCAAAGACAGATCTTGAAGAGGCCACGTACAAATCTTCAAAAATATGTTAATATATTTTGTGTGTGTGCGTGCGTGCGTGCGTGCGTGGTGTGTGTGTGTGTGTGTGTGTGTGTGTGTGTAATAATTTTGTATGAAATATCCGTAATTTTTAAATAATATTTTTTTAAGCGACTCCAAATTTTATCTTTAAAATTTCTCTTCGTATGTATCAAATGACGGTGAAAAAAAGTTGTGCTAGTTTCTGTATTTCCAACAACTCTGTATTTTCGAAAATCGCAAAACATCAAATTTCAAAACTGTAAACGTAAACGATTTTTCAGTTGACTGCATCAGTTATTAGTAAATTATTGGTAAAACAATTATTAGTAAAAAACGAAAAACATCATTATAAATTCTATTTGTTGTTGTTATTATTATTATTATTATTATTATTATTATTATTATTATTATTATTATCTTCATCATCATCATCATCATTATTGGTCACGAATTGGTCATCTTCGGATCACACGAACGTGCTGTTGTACCCACCGAGGTCCAGTCATATTTTTCCCGGGGGTATATGTGGCACGTGACTTTATTGGGGAATCAGCATTTCTGTGCTGATTCCATATTTACACTCCGGGGTTGTTAGCCCTTAATATTATTATTATTATTATTATTATTATTATTATTATTATTATTATTATATTCACATAGACACGATGCATTGTGCATAAAAATGATGTATAAATTTTAAATATTAGAGATGTATAACTTTAGTAATTTGGGGCGCGTTCTAAGACTTAAAATACCTTTGCCTAAATCGTTTAGACGATTTTTCCTCAATAGTTCAAAATGATCTCGAGGCCTTGCGAATTTAAAACGGATATTTTGATATAAGGGGGTACATGTAGCCTTTACAACATTTTCTCAAAATTGGCCATACAAAAGTAAATGAAATCTGTGGCTCAAAGACATCTTAAATTAAAGTCATGTACAATTTTTATACAATATGAGTACTTTTTCACGTAATTTGGCGTGAAATGTTGGCAATATTTAAGAGTTACGTTCTTAAAAACAGCTAATTTGTTTCTTCATTTTCTCTCCGTATGTTTCAAAAGACGGTAAAAAATTGATGCTGCACCCACTTTCGGCGAAATCTCTGTATTTTCGTAAATTGAAGAAAAATTACAATATTGCAGATGGGGATTTTTGTCTTAAATGAAAAAAGCTCTAAATATTCACATCTTTTATAAAATCATGTAAAAATTTTTGAAAAACAGTAGTTTTTGAGTAAACGCTACTTGAAATTAATGCACTTTATAGAATAATATTTTCTCCAAAACGTCTCTTTTTTGTTCAAATTTATTGCAAAGATAGAGCAAAGAACGCTTAAAAAATGATGCCGGTCTCATTTTTGTTAAAATCTTTCAACAGAGATAGAAATAATGAAAGAGACCATTAGTCTTAAGCTTCCACAAAAATTACGGGCGAGCGACTACGGGTAATAGCGGTAAAGCGTATGGCAAGTTAACTCGATGGGCCATAGTCCGAATCTCGGAACGGAGAAGTTTTTTCTTGTTGAACAAATGTTTGCAGGTTCATGTAGTCAGATATATAGTAACCATAACAAATAATACGAGAAAGTATGTGCTGCTGTAGCACCAGCAGTTTTAAAAATTGCCCATATTTCATGCATTTTAAGGAAATTACTCATATTTTCGATAAAATGTTAATTATTTTATTTAAAGATCTGCCTTGGAAGAACAGATTTCATTAAAATAATCTATTTTCAATATTTTAGTCATAAGAAGTCCCTGAAAAAAAATAAACTTTTGCGATTTTCAAATATTCTGGGAGATGAACGAAATTGAGACCTGTACAATTTTTAAGTGATTTTTGCTCTATCAAAGAAAAAATCCCAAAATTGGGAGCCATTTAAAAAAAATGAAAATGTATATAAGGCTTAATGAAAAGTAGCTTTAAAAATGAGTATATTCGTTTGAAACTCATAGGACCTAGAGTTCGATCAGAGCGATGGAAATATGTTAATTTTGGAGAAAATATTTTGAACTCGCGCCAGCCTTGACTATAGACAAACAGACGAATAGACGTTTTCCGTCAACAAATGTTTGGGTATCAAGGACCCGCAAAACTCGGATTCTGACTACACAATTTTCTATATGCTACATTAAATAGCATACACTTCCCACTTAAAGTCGTGTAACTAAGCATATTCTAGGCATTGTCGGATCCCTGGTTCCTAGACTTCCCACGGGACCAAGAAGTTCATTTTCTGCATTTACTGCCAGCAATGCTAAATTGCTCCATCGTAATTTACAAATTGCGTGTAAATCTTAATAGAGCATCTGAGAGCAATTAACGAGATAGTCAGTAAATCTCTCGAGACATGATCCCCAACGTCTTGAGGGCACTGACTGTTGATCGTGGCATAGCCCCAGAGGTTCCAACCACCACAGGCAGGATTCTGGCGTTGGGCACTCCATGAAGTTGGGCTGCCAGAGGAATGACTGGTTGGTACTTTATCACTTTTTCTTCCCCTGCTTTTAGAAGGTTAGACCCATCCTCGTGGCGGACAGTCACATCGACCACATGGACCCCCTCCCGGCTTTTTATTACCAGGTCAGGTTTGAGCCTAACCCCTTCGGCAACGGAGAAAGTGGCTTCCGTGGACACCACAGTGTCTGATTTCCGGAGCATCTTCCCCTCTATAAAGTTCTTTATCTCAGATAGAGGAAGTAATTTACTACTACACATAGAACAAGTTTTATAAACTTTTTTGATATGAAGTCCCCACAATCGAAATTTTTCTAACGAAAAATCTCCAATTTTTGCGGCAGCAATAACATACGTTCTTTCCTACGTAAGTATATGTAGGCGTAGGCGTGACAGTTAAAGTATATTAATAATGGAACTTTTCATCGATAACACGATTTATTTATGATACCCGGATACCCGGTTACATACGATTCTATTCTTTAAGAATTCATCATTAACAGGTGTCGTACATAGAATTGTTGATATTTGAAAGCTGAGTTTTCATCCCATTGGATTTGAACATTGAATTTACCCATTGAATGCATCGCACTCTATCTGCGACATGAAGACGACTTTCATTTCCAATAACTCTTATCTAACGAGTGAAATCTATTTAGAATATTCTTCGAACTTCGCGTGTTTCATTTCATTTCCATTCGTAATAATCAAGGAGGGCGAGCATCCTGTGTGCATCATAACTTTTAGGTCGTACTTACGAAGTCGGGTGGCGCACCATTCGCGGATGATCGTCAGTGGGAGTCAGGACCATGGACGACTCGTTGTTCCGCGGGATGTCCGTCGCCAGCACTGCCATTTTGGTGTCCCCATTGCTGAAACACGAAAGAAACAATGCAAAAAATCATCACAAATCATCCCAGCGGAGGCATTTAGTGATGCTTTGGAGGCATTGCTGAAATTAGAAGCAATCACATTGAACGCTTGATTGAACGAAATGCAGAAACAAAATCGTCGAGTGCAAAACGAAAAAAAAAAAATTCGTTTGGATGTCGCACAGACGAGCTTATACCGTGCATACACGCAAGCTTACAAGCAGACACACGCATGCGCTTACACTTGCGCGTGCCATTTCCATACTAATGCCCTTTTTAATATCATTGTATATTTTGAAAACGTGAAGAAACAAAAGAACTTGAGAGAACTTGCACTTAAAAGACTTGCACTTAAAATGAATAGAAATATTCGAAGGTACAACAGTTTCCCTTACTAAATAAGTTTTTTCAAATTAGATTCGCAATGACAACTTAATAAACGAAGGAAAAACTTTCAATGGAATCTTCAATTTTAAATGAACAATTGAACTGAAAAACAACGTTGTACATCGGACTAATGTTTGAGTTACATTTCTGTGTATCTCAATTCAGTGAAACCTCAAATGTAAGGCCCATACCAACTGAACGCACACTGAAGTTTTATGCCACGCATTCAGAAAACTTTCAAATTCAACCAGCAAGTTTCAAATTCAGATTTTATAGTGCTTTGAGTATATCTTGCTAATTTACATTATTGCCTGATATATAGTATAATATTCAGGAGAAACCCGATAATTATCAGACTTTCCTAAATATATCTTAGACTTGACCAGTTATCAGACACTTATCCTATAGTAATGAGACTTTCAAATTACGAAAAAAGTACGAATAATTAGCAAACGTTATTCATGAGAATCCTGAGAGCCAAAAACTCCTAAAATACTACAATAAGCATGTTGAAACACACTCTGTGTTGTTTAAGCTTTACGCTGGATGATCGAAAACTTCCATTAAAATTATATGTTGAGTTACTCCAGCAGTATGCGATCGTATGTTGTTGGTATGCAAGAAATACAATGTTATTAATACTCCCTCCGCAAGAAATCGAAAGTTGTTTGCTGATAATAGCGGGTTATAGATTCTCATTGCATGCTATAGAATAGTACTGTGCCTCCGTTTCAGTTGAATAACATTTCTCAAAAAGGCAACATCATTCTGTGGTATGTTTTATTACCTGTACTTAGGTTTTAAGAGGTATATGCCAAATACTTATCTTAAGTGCATGGAACAAATAGTTGCATCACACATCTTTCAAGAGGGTAAGATTAATGTAAATTGTTCTGTGGTATTATGCTGTAGTGGTCTAGGAATGATGTTTAGGATGCCTTGTGCTCTTCTAAAACTTGCTTGAGCAAAATTAAGCGTTCGGAAAAAAGAATGATACTTTGCCGCGACGATAGGCTGTATATGACGAATGGGAGCGAAGTACAATCTGCCCACGTTTTCTTGAGTTCTGGAATCTCGTTCCCATTTTTAACCGTAAATAGTTCAATAATGAATTTTACCGACAAAGGGAAGTTAATAACATTTGAAAATTGACATTTTAGATCCCAAGTTATAGAAAATGTATAAGCATCAGTAACATAAGTACAAATTTCAGTTGTTAGTATTTCTAACAAAATAGTAACCCATACCCCCAGTTCTACTCGTATCAGAAGTAACAAAAGAAGAGATCAACAAAACGTGTGCGTATTGAAGCTACATTTATGTCCAGAAGCAAAAGATCAGGGAAACTGACTTCGCTTACGCTGGTTTTTGCTTGTTTGCGTATGGTGTTCCGTGTTCTCTTCGTACTCGGAGAAAGTACTCGTAGTTAATTATGTGTTCGAATACTATATGAGTGGAGTATTTAAGAACAGGCGTTCTTGACTATGAAACACAAGTAAGAGAATGCGACCAGCTCAACCGAAACTGGGCATGTACAGACAAATAAAACGGTAGTCACTCTTTTAACAGGTACTTTAAAGAAAACTTTATTTACAAGCTAATTGGCTTTAAGAATGTGACGAAGAAAATACTTTGAATTGTTTATCGCGTTTACTGTGTTTACCCCAAATTGATAGTGCGTAGACAATAAATGGAATGAATGATCCGAAACATTTAAAAGAGAAGATGCAAAATTATTGTTATCCCGTTGTAAATTAAATTTAAGCTTAGTTTCCCATTCACTTCCCACAGCCGTTCCATTTTCCATTCGATAACTTTGTCCCCCCTCAAATTTATCTCTGAAGCCGCGTATTGTACCGCAGCTTCTGGGTCAATGATCACCATCTCGATCAGGTTTTTCGACCCGTTTCCCTGATCCTTTGAGCAAATGCTGAGATGACCGTTTGTTTTCCTTCTGGACATAAATGTAACTTCATTATCTGTGCACGTCTTCTAGAATTTAGTGGGAAATATGGTTATTCAAATTATCGTTCTCCATGTTGTTGAGGCAGGAAGTATTATTCATTGACAAAGGACATGAAGAGAGATATGAGCCCAAATTTATTGCTGATTTACCCTTGAAAATAGATTTTAATAATAGCGAATACGTTTGTTAACAATCCTTGCAAAAAAAACGATTTTTTTCTGTATTTAAAATTCAAGTACTTTATGGCTTAGGGTAGGGATTAAAGAATTTTGAAAACGTGCACAGAATTCACTTCTTCCCGTAGCACGTCACACAGGTTTCAACTGTTTCTGACGTAAAATAAATAAATCCAGAAGAGCTCCGACTTAGACGGTTCCATTACGTCTTTGACCGGCAGATCCTAGGACTTTATAGGCAGGTCGAAGTCAGATACAATCTGGAAGAGAAGAGCTGCGATTTGGTTTATTTGGTGCTTTTCTGCAATTTCTCCGATCAACATCACGCGAATCCAGAGCATTACTTTATTAAATCTTCCGCTCCTCACCCTTGAACCCTCTAGCGAAGACGAACACCGCTCGGATAAAACTCCCGGGACTAACGACCCAACTATTTGACACATCCGGAAACGCTACAAACTCACTCAACCATTCACTCACACCAGAGGAGCTGCTTGAAGGCTGAAATGAGGAAACATCTTACAGAAAAATTCCAAATCCGACAATTGCAAAAGAATTCACGTATCATAAGAACATTGACAGATACTGTCAGAAGGCAAAGATGTCGAAAATGTTAATTTTAGACCCAATAATGAACTATTTCAACTTTTTTAAATGAAGAAGAAAAGTTTCTAGTTAATTAAATGAACTTGTCATTTAAACTTTCAGTCTTCACTGTGGTTTAACCAAATCTGCGAAGAAAATGTTGCGTATAAATATGCAAAATTTCATACAACTGAATCAGGAGTTCGTCTTAAAAACATCAGAATTGTTGTGAAATATTTCTTCTTTAGTTGCAAAATGTTACGTAATAAATAAAGTCTAGTGTGTTTAGGAATATTTCTCCATAATATAGAATTCTGTTCAACATGTGTAATTAGTTAACATATCCGTACACGAGAAAGTAAAAATCTGTTTTCAATCAAGGGACGATTTAAGTGTGGGCAGCCCACGGGCCCCCACCAACAAGGGACCCCCACCAATTGATATATTGCAATAAATTTTGTCTCTTAACAAAAATCATGGGATGTTTTTTTAATTTAGTAAGAAATTCATAGTTTTTGCGTCAATTTCTGCATATTTTTTACATTACAGACGCAAGAAATATTTTATACTTACATTTAATATTTATATAATGTCAAATAGAAGTTTAAATGATTTATTTTTGATGTCGATCCTTTAAAACTCTACATAATATAAACTTCCTTAACACAGCTTCCCTCTTTACTTTAGGGCGGCGCTAAACAAAACTAACTAATGAGTTGTATGATTAGTAATCCATTGTACACTCTAAGCTGACCTCTCATCAAAAGAGATATAGGAAGTTGAAAAAGTTGAAAACATTGACAGACATTTCTTAGGTCAAAAGGAATTAGTTCCAAGATTCAAATTGGAACTATAATTACCACTAATTATTTTGCCATTCATTTGACTGTCATATACTAGTATTTCATATATGAATACAAATCATAATAGTAAATCATAATTATAATTTTAATTTTATTTAACTCTTCTTTCTTCTCTTCTCTTCTTCTACATATTATTATTATACTTATTATTACCCTACAATATCCCGTAAAGGGGTAAAGGCTCTGTTAGTAGGATACAGTAGGTATGTATTCAATTTCACTAAACCAATCAATTTCACTAAATCACTATGAATGGATCATCTTCTTTGCTGTTCATATCCCAGCACTCCATGTTCTCTAATGAACTTGTCTAGGTGGACTAGCTGCTTTGTATAGCCTGTCTTCCATCTTCCTGTCTCCTTGGTTCTCCATCATACTGAGGGTCCCAGTTGTTGTAGTGCATGCCTGTCAGTTATCCTAGCCTTAAAATATGTCCTCCCAATGCTAATAGCTGCTTATTTTGGTCATTACCAAAATGTTAATTCTTAGTCTTTTCAATTTCTAGATGGCAAGGTTCAGAGGTATTTCTGGGATGGTATGTTATCCATTTAACATTTTGTTCCATTTTCATCTGGTAACGTTGTATCACTTTATTTGTAATACTGTTAAAGACTATGTTTGCATCCATAAAGCAACATCATAAGATGATGTTCATTACTGCCTTTTTAATTTGAGGTTTACTTTTGACGCAGTGAACGAGAGGCTCCAAATTTTCTCCATACTAATTTAGTTCTTCTTCATTTTCTTACCTCTATTTGTAAATGATATTAGCTGGCCTAGATAAACATATTCTGCGTATATTCTGTGTTAAGGTTGTTCACTCATTACTGGGGTCTACTGTTACTCATTGATTTTAGTTTTGATGTTCATCATAAACTGACTTCAGTACATTTACGTTTACATCGCATATACTTTTAGAATTTACATGAAGTAGCAACAGAGCAATGTCGTTCAAACGAGGTTTCCACACAACGTCCGCATTAACCACTGTTTAATGTTCATTCGCATGGAAACATATCAAGTAAAACTATTAAATAATTTAGATATTATCCCTTGTCTACCTCTTAATTGGAACATTCTCTTGATCTGTTCTGTTTGGCCATGTGCGTATAGTTGTTTTTAAAATATTAATATATTTTTGCTGGGACTCTGATTCTGTGCTTGAACTATAAATGGAGTGTTCTACAGTCAAAGGCCTTCAAAATCAATGTGCTATGTACCCTCTCCTCAGAAAAATGTCACAAATCATCTCCATACCCTGCCGATAACATGGTTCTCACTAGAGGCAGGGGAGGATGCGTTGATCAATCACACGTAGAACTGTTGTCTGTAATTGGTACATCCTCTAAAGGCTGAAAGGAGTTGCATCAATTCATTCTCCCCTGAAAGGAGGCCAGTTTGTCACGTACGAGGCGAAAAAATGCTTCGCATTTCAGCGATGGAGATTTTCGGTCAGCACGTTCGCCACAACGAGCATTTCCTGAAGGGTCGCCCAAACCACACAATTGACCTGCAATACGACACTTTAGCACAATTGATCTAATGTCGACATCTGATTTGTAATCTAGTCGGCGCAATTAGATGCTCGATTTAGACACAATTGCGGACCCTTCCTGGTCATTCTAACGCATATTTCGAATTTGTTTATAAACAGCAATTGTTGCAAAATTGTTAATCTACACTTTATTGAACACTGGACTTCCTCTTTAGATTTGTAAAGTTGAAACGATTGAAAATTTCAATTGTTGCAAATTTTATTGTCTTATCTGAGTGGCGTTTAAAACTGATACAAAATTACGGAGTTCGATCGGTGTTACTACTTGCTCAGATATATGTATTTGTTTCGTACAGAAGCAATTTCTACAGAAGCATTGATAAACAGATTTTAAACACTGAGCTATAACATACGCCCAACGTGTTAGCACCTGAATTCGCAGACACATGGCGTGGTCATGATTTATGACTGACGAGTGCAATAAGCGCCATAATCTCTCCATTTTCTTCCTACAAATGAAGAAACCATCCTGTGTTAAAGGGCTGCCAGCGGCCATAGCCTCCCGTGACTAATGCCCTGTTGCTAAATCTGTTGCTACACTGCTGGTTATCGCTTATATGATAAAGGCACATTGCCGGTGGAGAGCCGTTACAGTTCTTCGTCGGAAATAACGAGTTCCAGTGCATTGGTCTGCATCATTGACTTCAAAAATATTTAATGAAAAAATCTACCATTGACAGTTATTCACTTTCTGTTCATTACTACTTCACTGCAAATAATAGAAAGCTACTATTTTCATTACGATAATGGTTCAATATATTACAATCTATACCAATAACTCTTCATTCTTCTAATTATGAACGATAGACACACAGAGAAAAATATATATAATTATTGAAAGCAAATCAAATAGATATATAAAATTCGCCGTCTACAAACTGACTTAAAGCATTTGTCGATACCGCAATGCAAATCAAAAATAGCAGTGGTATAGGGATTTGAACTGAGTCTTCAGCACAAGACCCAACCAAATGCAAGCCGATATTGTCTGTAAGGTGGTCAATATGTAGTTGAATTAGTAGAAGAAATATTGTCAACACAGATGATTACAAATATGATACAGCCATCATAATCAGTTTTTCAGGCAGAAACAAAGAATATCAGTTAATTATCTAAAATACATCTAAGATAAATGAAAGGAGAAGAATTGAAGAAAAGAAGAGTGATTTGAAATAGAGTAAGTGAGAGTTGACTAGAAACAATTATAATTTAAAAATTTTTATTTTAATATTTTATTAAAAAATTTAACTAAATTATATAATTATTTTATTTATTTACAATATAAATGATCTAAACTCATCATTCCACCTTTCTATCTCTTCTTTCTTAATTTTCCTACTTAAGATGCATTTTAAGATGAGGTAATCATGTTAATTTAATTTTATATCTTCCTAATTAGTATCATGATGATGGCTGCTTCTAACGAGTTTTGCTATCAGAAACAACATTGCACAATGACAAACGCCTAACTACTTCAATTATATAAATGTCAACTGGCAACTACCACTGAATCAATACACTATAGGTTTGAATATTACAATGTTCTTTGATGCTAGAAATTCTTCTGAAAACCCGCAAAAGTTTACTGTTTATGACAAATTGTAAATATAATGCATTTTAAAATTTAGTATTTAAAGTACATGGAAATAAATCTCCAGTATGTGTATTGGTGTCTAAAATATATATATTGGCTACCATAACAAACTTTGCAAAACACTCACATTTTAAGAGATGTACACGAGATGTTTAAAAGACTACATTATGAGCAGATTGCGTTAAGAAAGAAATATAGACACTATCTTCACCACCTGCAAGCAAAGGTATCGACAACATCTAAGATTCATCGAATAGAAGATAGAAACTGCCAGGAACAGCAAACATCTGGGTTTCTGGTACATTTTTCCAGCTCAGAGGAATATCATTTGTCACACAACAGATCTTCATTGTATTAATTGTACAATTGATTATATGTATTGTAATAATTCTTTCAAATATGTTAACGGTCCGATTTGTTACACACGATTCAAGTATGGGTTGGTTCAATTACTTATGCGCAAGAATACATGGAAACATCTGAACAGGCGACATTGAAAATTAAAACTTGTAAATGGAAATAAGACTATGCTAGCGGCACACGCAAAGGGTGCGATAGTGCACAGGCATCGTTACAGTTTTCCCTGTAACGTTGCTGACCGCAAAGCCCTATAGAGTTCGGGTTCCGACGTTGGCGGATGTCTGACTGGTTACATATGAGGTCGAAAACTTTGGAGCCATTTTAAAATAGTTTGAAATGTTCTGTGGGCTTCCAACTAAATTCAGAACTTCTGCATTTAAAGAATTATTTAAAATCAAGGCCTCGATTCGCCAGATCGTTAATGGAAAATTAATTTGAATGTACCTACAAATATCTACAGAGAAACAGATACAGATGGACATGTTGAATAAGATATTGACGTTTTCAAATAATAACACTCTCTTGGTAACTTAAGATCCCAAAGGTGTATTTCCATTAAAAACTGAAATCGATTTACGTAACATTACATACATACTTCTAAATATTACTTTGTTATCTTCTAATGTTTACGAGAAAGTGTATATAACATATACACTCCTACTCATAAAATCCCACCAATTACAGAGGCTCAATTCCTGCCCGTCAGAATGCACAATGTTAATACATAAACAGGGGTCCCACCAACTATGGACCACCCACAACTTCAAAACGGTTCAGATAACGAAATGGTATTTTGGTTGAACAATGCGGAATCACAAGTGGCACAAGCCGCGAATAAATTGTTTATACATTTTAATTTTCGAGAAATTTAATAACTTGAGTTTTTAAAATGAACTAAGGTATTTTATCTCCAGCAATGGATTGATCATGAAAAGAGGATTAAAATTATGTATCATATTAATATTTGATAGTAATTTGAGTATAAAATTAGGTTTGTGGATACGGATTTGAATTAAACGGTAATCGCAGCAGCCCTTGCAACTCTCGCTTGGGGAAGGTACTAACACGGCATCTAGACTGTGCGGTCTTGACTGCAGGGCAGGAGGTGAGGCATAACTATAATAATTCTGTGATGGCATGACATCACACTAACAAATAAGAAATATCAATGTAAGAAATACCAATTTCAATAATCAGAATGGGAGATTTGGTTCATTTATTTTATTGGATCAACTGCTTTCAATTAAATTTAAATACTGATCACCTAGAAGAACGATATAAAATTGGTAGCGTAAAGATGTGTTAATAATAATAATATTACCATTTTCAAACTGAATGTTATTTCAACCACTGTCTCGTTATAGATACTTTAATAAATGATCACTGTCAAATTAAAACTATACAACAGCTGTCTTATCGGAAAAGAAAATGATACACTCGTCTTCTGCATTCTTCTGGTTTGAGGCAGATTTG
This sequence comes from Teleogryllus oceanicus, assembly GCA_964035755.1. Classification (NCBI taxonomy): domain Eukaryota; kingdom Metazoa; phylum Arthropoda; class Insecta; order Orthoptera; family Gryllidae; genus Teleogryllus; species Teleogryllus oceanicus. The sequence continues at coordinate 179,526,927 of CAXIVR010000001.1, forward strand.
CACTAAGGAAACGAGAAACTCTAATCAGTAAGGAGAAAACGAATGATATATGCATTTATAAAGTTTGGTAAATCTATAATGAGAACTGCAGTTATATTTTAAGCTTTTTATTACTTGGTCTTCAGTACGTATTAAATAGGAAGTTTATAAGTATCGTGAATAATAAGAGAAAATGTTCACTATCTATTATTTGATGAATGAATCAAGATATTGCAAACAGCACCTTTAAGAATCATCTTCATCTCATATTAAAATGATGGTCATTTCTGCACCGGTCTGATTTTTGTTAATTTAGATGTGGTCATTATTAATATTATTGATATTATTAATTTTAATATAATATATAATATTAATATATTATTGTTATACACAATACACACACACACACACACACACATATTATTATCGTTTTCAAGCATAACATTTTTATTTCTGCTCTTTCGATTATCGTTGATTTGAATTTTTCAGAGGAAGAAAGTTCAACTCAGATGAACAACTGAAAAAATTTCACTCAGATCGTTAAAATTGATGTTTGTTCAAAAGTTTTTCATGTCAAGATCAAGGAATTGCTGCAATTACACTTCATCCTACACGGCCATCCTTCCACACTTCTTCATAAACAGTATCAACGTCGCGAAGGCCACCTTCCCAAACGGCGACTGGTTGAAGGTATGCCGCGTCGAAGCAGCTTTGTAACGTTACGTTTGTCTATGATATTCGGAACGACGTATTGTAATAGAGAACGCACAACAAATTGTCTAAATTGAACTTATTTGAATTGTTATGCTCTGGTTGCCTAATGTTTGTTCATGAAAAAACGCAACAATTTTCTACACTATGAGGAATCAGGCATATGCGCTGAGACTCAGAGTACGAGATCACCAATGATATCACTGAAATACTTTGCTTAATCTCCATTGACGCATCAGTGTTGGTGGCGCTAGTAGAATGTTATTTACTACGCCCAGAAGTCACGGGAAGGTTGCTGAATACGAGACTCGGGGGTTCCTGACAGTGACCGGCTAGGAACCTGATCTAACGGGCGTCGAGCCCCAACAAGGATATGGGCACTGACTGACTGCGACGAATGGAATTCGATAACACCAGTAATATTCTAACAGAATTATAGTAATTACTTGGTAACGGAGGATTACCCACCGCCCAGGCAGTCGTCGCGTGACGCTTCCTCTTCGCCCGAGGCTAAAGTGGGTGTGGACCTTTGGCTTGTATTATGCGTGGGCTGTGCGTATCCGCCTGGCCGGGCGGTTTCAGCGCATGGAACTTTCGTTGATAGGAGGCGTTACGCTAAAATGTGCAGTTGTTTGGCCACTTAGTGATAGGAGGGAGCAAAACCTAGTCCTGGCTGTAATAGGTATTGCTGCAATGACATACCCAAGTGCAGGAAAGGATTGACTGGAGAATACGCAGATTGAGAAATAGATTCATTAGCTCATGGCTACATTGAGAACTGACTCAAGATCAAGGGATGGAAAATGTTCGAAGTTCGAAGAGTGGATGCTCCATGCAAGAAGAGGTGAGAAATGCAGCCGAATGCATGCATTCTCAGTCAGTTGCCCGTATACTGAAAAGTTAAGGTGATAGGTGACTTGCCAGTGGCACATGGTGGGCAAAGAAAAGGAGCAGATGTTTCTTTTCCTGAATTGACATCGAGAAATGACATCAGTTTAATGAGGCCGCAAAGGAAAACGAGGAAATATAAGTGGTACTCGTTCATGAAATATCAAACATATGAACGGCAACCTGTGTTCACTGTTAAATTAATCAATGTGTTGAACTGATAGCGCATCACACAAATACAAAATCGTAAGGCATCTGCTCTGGGGATTAGGCGCCGAACAGATGCACATAAGCAACTAATGGACCCCACAGTATATTTTACTGTGGGCAATGTGACACTTAATGTATCTCGTGGACCCTAACTATTACCTGGGCAGGATGACTTAGCTGGTCGGCTTCATTTGAACCTGAAAGGTGCGTGGGTTGTTTAGCGACGCAGTATTGAACAACATCGCATAAAAGTGAACTGGCGGAGATATGAACTGGGTGCTACGGTAGAATCTGATTGCGGCATGAAGCGTGGTACGCCATTCGGGAGGAGATGGCGGCTGCGGGAGGGCCGACCGCTGCGCGGAGGAGTCGATCAAGGCAAGGGAGGACAACTGCCGGGACGCAGGTAATTGAACAGACGCACGAACCCAAACTCTAACTTGCAGGTGAGGAGGGTTTCATTAGGATTGTTGCACGGAACTGTCGTGGTGCATCGTACGGCAACGGAATTTGAATCAATTGAGGTCAGGACCCTGATATCGTGATAGGTACAGAGTCTCATTCGGATGCGGTGAAATGCGAAATTCGTGTGATTATTTACGTTTAGAGAGACTACGAACTAGAGGCGAGACACCCATTTTAGAAAACACTTGAATGTCGCATCAAAATTGGGTCGATAATGTGTCGGAAATGATGGGCTGAATTTACTGTCTAGGAAATAACTTATAAATAATTGATTGCTATCCACTGGTTAGTAACATGAAATCTTAGGCGATAATGAAAGAACAAAACATACCTAGCCATCCCATGTTAGCTGCTGAGATTTAAATTTAGACACAATTTGGAAAGGGTGCGTATGCGATGGATACATGCAATTATATTAATATTGACGTGTAATATATTAGTATATATAATATAAATATACATTACTGATGCATAATATCATAGGTCTTGACAAATTTGATTAAAGTGGCAGGTAGGTAGACCAGCTGACTGCCAGGACGCGCTTCTAGATATTTGCCCATAACTGAGACCATTCTACTGTAAGACGCCATAGAAGGTACAAGTGACCATAAAGGAGCTTTGCTTTAATTCAGACTTGTCTCATAGGTACCCACACTACACACTGGTGAGGCAACAGGAAACCCAATGGTGAAGTGCTTCAAAATTACTTAAGGATAGTATGAACAGTTTTGGAAACGGAGGGGGATAGAATAAAATATGGCGAGAATTTAAAACATTTTGATAAATGCCGTGCAGACATGCTCATGTAAATTGGTAAAAGAAACTGACCTAGAATATTATTATGCAAAGATTGAGACGTAAGGAAAAGAAACCAGAAAGGTGTCGGCAACACAGGTACATTAGTGGCAACCTGCATTGTTCTGAAGTTATTCGTGTTGTTCAAACGCCTCTCATTTAGAAGGAAAGAACAGGAGGAAATTATCAAATATATCCCAATGCGGATGGCACATGGTCGGAATTTTTCAGCGATGTTCAGATATGGAACAGACGAAATTCCAGCTGTTCGTAATTAACACCTAACAACTGACAGAGAAAGCACGCTTTCAATGTCTATTTACTTGCCTTTTAAGCAGAAAACTGTCTGTGCCACAGATACCAACGTTATCAGACAGAAATCTTTAAGACGTGGTACTCTACGAAAGAAATAAAATTAATGAAAGCGAAAAACTATTCAGATTCTACCTCCAAGGAGAGGTGGTTAAACAGTGGAGAGGCTATTCTAATTGCATCTAATTAGGTTATTTAATATTTCTCACCAATAAAGTTTGCGTACCAAATATTTGAAGTTAGCACCGCATCCTGGTTTATAAAAGCGGCGATAAAACGGCAATTTAGAAACTATAATGATAAGCCTCACGTCAAAATAAACTCATTGAACAATCCATCACTAACTACATCCGGAAAGAAATGGAGGGAAAAGGAATAGGTTTATCACACAGCATCACCTGAAACGGCCCTCCTGCGAGAGTCAGTCATCTCATTTCACGAGATCTAACTAATGAAATTGATAAAGGTGGAAGGGTAAACTGAATAGTAATAGATTTTGCCAAAGCTGATGTTGTTCCTCACGATCGTCTTGCAAATAAACTAGTCTAGTATAGAATACTAGGTGTATGGGCTTGATAACGAACTACATGGATAGGAACAACAGGTCTAACTGGAAGATATCTATCAACCTCGTTACGTCAGGATCTACATGAAATACTGACCTCTCATGTTTCTCGCCTTCTTCGCGAATGATCTGTCGCTGAATCAGCTTCAAAGACTTCGGTTGATGACTGTATCGTCATCGAACCAGAGGATGACATGATATTTTCAGCGACAACAATTACACTGCAAAATGTCATATGGAAATAAATAGTTAAAAAGCAGTTACATCTTTAGGCCGAAGCGCAGAAACTGTGTACAACTAATAACAGTCATATATTGACATCTTGTAAAGATGAATCTAATTAGATAGTAAATTGAGCTGGGAAATCTGGCAATTCTGTTGGGGGAAAGCCTGAAATCTTCATACTTGCTATGATCCAGAATAGTACAGAGGTATAGAATTAGGGTTAGGCCAAGAATGATCTTATTGAATATGAGGTATGCTGGGACCCATAGAATATCAAAAGGCACTAGAAATATCCAGTATAGCAATGAAATTTACTTTCAGTCGATCAAAAGGAGGTGCTGAATCACTCAGGCAAGTGATTGCTTGCAATCGCATGGTACAAGGTACTGAAATATAAATTGATCGCATTTCTAACTTTGGCGGCATTAAAATCATATTCACTCAACAAAACTTACAAAAAGGAGTTAATTAAGAACACAATAATAGTACATAACATCAACGCAAACCTTTACTCCACTGCACAACAATGTAACTGTGATTTACTTCTTCTGCATCTCTTCCCTCCACTACTTCATACATCATACTGCGCTGCACTAATGAACTGCATTCCACTGCACTGCACTGTACTCACATGAATACATAAATGATACACATATAGTAATAATAGTCAGTAATAATAATACATTTATACACAATTAAACAACTACTTAGAAATACTATATTTAATCTAACAGGAAATTCGGAATATTGATATACACCTATATAATTAATTATAAATTAATTTATTTTTAAAATGTTTTAAGCTTACGAAGGGTTCTAAGATATCGTAGGCAAACTGTCCAGTCTCTACAGTTCGGTTTGTAAAATGAAATTGGTTTGACATCCGCTTTCTGTATTCTCCTTATCTAATTTGCGGCGGATCCGCTCCTACCAGTATGAGGTTTCAAACGACGGAGGTCATTCATGATGATATCTGTGTATGTTTGTATGGTCCTGAAATAAATTGATCAGCCGTTCTGCAGCGTTCGTTTTACTGCCTGGCCAGCCTTGTCAAGACGAACGTCGCAGGCGGAGCCTCACACCATCGTAGCCAACTTCAACGCCAGAGTGCCCATCATATCATGACATACAAAATGGCGGCGCGTTAGTAGATGTAAGTATTTAAATAAAATATGGCAAAGAAACACTTTATGAACAGGAAAGCAACTAATAATATATGAAACATAGACTTAATGACTATTAACATACCTTTGAAGAAATTATACTGATATCAATAAATAACATCACTTAGAAATACCGTTCTATACACATTTAAATCACTACTATCTGTCAAATGAATTATGAACTTATCAAATGACTAGTTGACATAGAATTTTGATAACAAAATGATTATAATAGTATATTTAATTGTTATATTAGTATTTGCAAAATGTACATTGTCTCTGAATTGTTAGGACTGTTGTGAAACATCATAATAGAAGAAGAAATCTAAAGACTAACTGTATATTTATCATTAAAGTAATAACAAACTAGATACAAGTACTAATCTGTATCTCACAAATAGGTATTTAAGTTATCATCAAATTAGGGACAATTGGGATACTCCTGGCAGAATAGCGCACACTTAAATCTGTTTAAAATTGTTAATCACAAATTGTTAATTCATGTATCAGTCCTGAGACCAAAATCCTTCCACTTCAGAAATGCAAAATTTGAATTATTGTAGTTTTACAAATTTGAATTTTTTATTTTCATCTCAATTCCTTTACACAAGTTGCAAATTCCGCAATCCAACTGGAGCTATTGGCCTTCTGCTTTCGATACGAACATATAGGATCTTCTGTCTGATGCCAACCTCACTCTACTCAGAACCCCAATGACCTGATCTGCAATCACATATAAAATTCAAATAATTTTGTGTCTTGTTTGTTGATTATCTAGAAGAATGATTTAGATTTATACAATCAGGAATGTTATTTATGAGCTGTTTTAACTCAAAACATCATCTTACCGTTGTTATAGTTTGGTTATTTTGATCTGTCTGTGCTATAAATAACTCTCAACGTTGAGACTTAATCTGTTGCCCTGCAAACTTAGCACTTTCGTGTGCTTGGATGCATCTTCTGACCAGGTGTGCAAAGGTATGCCAATATGTTTATTGTCCAAGGAGGAAATCTATTATCAACAAATTATTTTGCAAAATGCTTTGACAGAGTGGTGGTAATGACAGATCATTTTCATATTTATTCCATACAGTTTTCAAGCAGTATACAGGCTTGCAATTATTTTTAATTTTAAGAATTGAATTTATGTGACTTTGAAATGAACTACACATTTTACCTGCAAAAGGAATATATCAATAGAGGACCCAATGATGTCTCATCTGTTAATAATTAAAGAGTAATAATGGCATTGATAATTGGCCTAGTAAACCTCAACTCAAGATGTCAACACATTAATATTCTTCTAGACCATGGCCTATCCTCGAAGATTTCCACCTCTCACTTAAAATATAATAGTATGAGACTGTAGAATGTGCACCAATCACAACCTTCCTCCCTGAGAATGCTTCATTACTCCTTTGTAAGATGTTCTTGTTGTGTATTATATTGAAAATAATTTAAACTAATATAATAAACGGAATAAGAGTTGTTTACATTGTAATGTTACACGATTTAAATATAGGAACAAGACATGCAACTAAACAGTATACATGTTGAAAGATGAAAATCTTTCATATAACACCTACTTCCATACTTTCACATACATTTAGTACACCATCAATCTATTGATTGCCTCTGCACACCGATCTATACAATCGACATGTAATGATAGGAAATTTCTAATGTCTGTATAAATTAGTATGAGTCAGCATCTACTAAGAGACAATTTATGATGAGCTGTTTTTGAATACACTAAATTCATACATCCATACTATAACGTTGAACATTTACTAGTAAATATAACATCCTCACGCGCTGCTTTGAAATGACTTGAGAGTCACTGAGCCGCTGTTAGTTGGATTGAACTCTTGAAATGTTCTGTTCATACAGTAGTTCCTGAAACACAAATTCCAACAGGTCATCCAAACTTATAGTAGCCACCTACTTTCAAAAATACAGATACCATGGATCAGAGACTGCACTCAAAGTTCAAATAAACTTCATTCTGTTCATGAGCATGTGTTAACTGTCCACTTTCAGTTTGAGGCTGACTGGGAAGATAATAGTAGGACATGGTAACAACTCTGCACCTAAGTGTCTGCTCCTAGTGTGGACAAACTTTTGGGATTGAACCCTATGGACTTCAGAATTATTATTAACAGTGCATCCTATTATCAGCTATAGCCTAATCACATTTTGTCATCATTTTGTTTGCATTTAATTGTTTTCTGTTTTCTATATAATTACAACACATTTAGAAATAATAACTGATTGTTATTCTTAATTTGCCAATCGTGGTTTCCGGGCACTATGGTTCAAGTCATGCATCTTATTATGGATCGACTAGCTAAAGAATATCAGACAGAGTGGACTGACAGTATGCCAAGCTTCAGGGAAAAAAGTTTCCAGAATCTCAAAGGAATATTGGACACAATAAAGATTGTAAACGTCGCACGATAAGAAGCAGGACTGCCACCAATAACATCCTAGCAGAATCAACAGCATGTCTGCCTTGGTCCAAGGCATCTGGCCCATTTATGTCTCATGTAAAGCACTCAAATCAATAAACATTAGAAGGGCAACGAAGAAATTTGAGCATGGAAACATTCCGAGGGTAACTGAATTACAAAGGTTCTAATGTTTTCATGAGTTTTATTGAATAAAACATAATACATTTTGTAAAAAGTATATTTATTGAAAATAGAAAAATTCAGAATGAAAATTTTCTGAGAACCACTATATGAGTCTCTCCAAATTATGGGGCCACCATAACTTCAAACGGTTCATATTCATCGTAGTTTTCAAGCAACATGAAACTATTAGAAGTAATGTGTAGATATATAACGAAATATTTAGTTTTCGAGAAAAATTAATTACATCTTAATATCGAACAACCAAATATCATCATGTTAGATAATCATAAATAGACGAATAATGATGTAACATACAAATGTTTGATAGTATATTGAGAGCAAATACTTAGACATGTGATTTTGAACTAAATGTACAGATTTCCAGCAAGTAACTCGTTGTTTATCGCATTTGAGAAGGTTTTCTTTATGGCGCTGGCACTTGCGAGAACAGGGAAGGGTCGCGAAGGCCACTTCTCCCCAAAGCCACAAATGTCGACGGCTACAGCAAGAGGAAAAATTGTACGTTTAATTTCAAAATCCAGTCTCATAATACAAATATAAAAACGGGCTTCTATACGGTTACATTATTATCGGTTTCTTTTGCATCACTACTTCACTGCGTACTTCTAACAAATTTCATTTGAAGGGAAATTTGTACTTCTTCAGTTGGAAGACGCTAGAAAAATTCAAACTTTTGCAATTTCAAAAATCCTGTTAACTGTTAAATAGAACTTATGCTACTTTTTATAAGTGTATTTTGCGCTGTTACAATACAGCCTAAAGAAAAATCATAAACCTTGAGAAAATTTCGAGAATGTCCGTGGAGCTTGACTTAAAACTCATTGCTTCAGTGAGTTTATTTTCAAAATTTCAAAGCTTCAACTAAGGATAGATAGGAGAGAGATAGTTTTTTCCACTTGAAAAATCCTACATGGTGTAAGCATTAGTGTTCATAGACGACAGATTGCGCAATTTGGGCTTCAATTGAGTTTCTACTAAAGGATCAACAAAATAGGGGTTCTGGGCTACATCACATTAGGAGGACTCTTTCCTAATTAATCAACTGCATTTATCCAATTTTTGTTATCAGGACCCGGGAAATGAATTTTTCTGCCGAAAATCCACTGCTTTTTCGCGCAGCGTTACATAACTTTCTACATTACGTATATTACTCCGTATATACGTAGGTATGCAAGAAGGTGAAAATTATATTTCATTTAAATCTGTCTTCTATTTATAATATACTCGTAGAACTGTGTTCAACATGCTCTTAATAATTCACTTCACCAGAACAAGCCTCAGCTTAGCCTCAGTTAATCCCATACTGCAGTTAAGTGGATCATTTTTTTGTCTACGTTTCTGCATCCCACGAAATTTGCTAAAACTTGAAAATTAATAATTTGTATTATTGTTTCTTATATTAATTTTATACTATGATAAATTAAGTTTGGCTAACCTAAGATAAACAAAAGCAAAAAAAAAAATCAAAAATAAAGCGTATCTGGCCCAGTTATTCAAACTGTCCTGTGTATCAATACGAGTGACTGGAGATATTTTCTGACGTTAACTATCCACTCCACACAATTTTGCATAGTGTAACGATTATGGACAATGAACTGAAATTACATATTAAAATGTTCTAACCGATGTGCTAGCAGTACGTTTTTTCGAAATTTTGATTGATAAAAACTAATGGTAATAGTCTAGTTTTTGATATTACAATTGTTTGGTGATGGAAACACCAGAATAACGTTCGTAAAAAACTATTAATTTTAACTTACGTTAATTGAGCAAAATAACGTCTTTACCGTGTGAGAAGTTGAAGCCCTGATGAGTCCTAACGAAAACAGTACGTCTTAATCCATTTATCGAGTACTTTATGCTAACAAATGAAGCTGAATAATATCTTCTAAAATATTTTGATAATTCGATAGCAAGAAAGTCGTCGAATGGTGACATTAAGCGACAGTGTTGCGTAATGTTCATTTTTTCCACTTCCCAAGCAATATTCTGCGTCCGTTTATTTTCTGACTCCCAATTTACTAGTAGAGAAAGCGCCATCCGTTTTAATAGACTGAAACATTTTCTTGAGAAACTTCAATAAAATATTTCAATAGTCTTTAATTTTTTAAACTTAATTTAATTAATTTACCCTACTTAATTATTTTAAGTTCATTCACAATCAACTTTGTAATTGCAATATTACATGAATTCAAACGGATAGGTACGGCTGTATTAGTATTTTTTTGTTATTTTGCTCTAAACTAGTTTATTTTTCTCAATTACATATGAGTATTCTTCCTCATATTCTCACGCCCAAATGACATTAGATTCAAATTTTTTCTCCACATATATTGGTGCCAGATCTTTAAACGTCTAGTGCATGCAATATTATGAATACACACAGACACACACACACACACATATATATATATATATATATATATATATATATATATATCATATAATTTCTACTTATTTATAACTATTACTCGAATGGTAATCTAAATATTATAAAATTTGAAAGTAATAAATATTTTGATTTCGGGTAGAGGGGACGAAGTTAAAATTGAAAAAAAAAAAATTAACTAATGTTAGAATAGAAGAGGGAGATAATATAGATAATATAGGTAATATAAATAATATGAAGATGTGCTTTTACAATAAATTATGAAAATAAAAAAACTGATTTTTTGGAAGGTTTAGAAACCGGGTGAACACCTTATATCCAATAAACCTTTTTTTTGGACTTGATCACTTTTATCAATAACCCCGTGATATTTAAAAATTTTTATTTAAACAGAAAAAGAAAAAAACATTTAAAATTTTTTAACTTTCCCAAGAGTGTAATAATATTTTTTGGGGATCCTATTGTTTTATTTCAATAAATCTATGTCGCCGTCGGGAATTTGGGGACTCATGGCAGTTGCTTGGGCCAAAGGAGGGCCTTTGAACAACTAAAAAAACCTAAGAAATTTTACTACATAATACGATGGGATGTTTTTGAAACAATAAAGATTTTTAGGTTTAAAATTAATACTACTTTTTTTATTCCTTTATTTTTAAAAAGTTAAAAATGTTACCAATTTCTCTGATTTTTGGGAAACAAAAAAAAAAGTGACCTTTTTGTTTTTAAAAAAGTCTTCGTACACCCTGTTGAACAAAATATATTCATTATTTAATAGGGGTTTTCCATTTGTTTTGGGATTATTTTCAGTCTTTGAAACATAGATTTCAGCAACGTTGCTGTAGTCGCGGGGTCAGAAGTTGTTCTTAAGACAAGCATATTTAATTTTTTTTATTAGACAAACTGTATTTTCAATTTTAATTCGCCCACATATGACCTAAGGGGTCATATGTGATCAGTGAATGTTATGGAATTTGAAGTGATGAAATGCTTTTTTTTTAAAGTAGTGTCACCTAGTGGGCCTGTAGAGTGATTTTTAGAGGGTAAATTTTTTTTTGGTGCCCTCTGGTTCCCAGAGAGGGCACCAAATATAAGAATATTTACTCCCCAAAATTGTCCGACCCTTTTTAATTACGGGACTTTTGGGATTGATGCAAAGTCTGGTCAAAGATATCCCAATACTTTTGTTAATATTCTGTTTTTGTAATTCAAGTTTCTATTGGTTTTATTATTTTATTATTTTAAAAAATGGAAGCTGATATTTTTATTGTTTTGTGAAATTTTTAATTTATTTATTTTTTTTACGTAAAAAAAACTGTTAAAACTGCGTATGACGTGTTATGGGGAAAAGTGAATTGTGCACATTTTAAAAATTCTGTGATCCCTACACTAAGTCATATACTATTTAAATTTTAAATTTTTTAAAAGGAGAAAAAAAAAAAACTCCCATGTAAAAAAATCTATTTTCAAGGAAAAAATAAGAAAAATTTTGAAATTTGAAAGGAAAAAAAAACCCCCATGTTATAAAACCTATTTTCAAAGAAAAATGTTAAAAATTTTTGGGCCCTTTTATTATTTCCCCGCCGCGACAACATGGAAACGATAATTTGAATAATTGTATTTCCCACGGGAATTCTGAAGACGAAAAAAGAAGTTACATTTATGTCCAGGCAAAAAAAGGCCATCTCAGCATTTGCCAATGGTTTGGGGAAATTGACAAAAAACCTGATCGAGAATTTAAAACACGTATACAAAAATTCCTAAACGGGGGTCAAAATAAAACCCAAATTTTACAGAAACATTGAGGAACAGATTTTTTAAAACCGTGCTAACATGTCCCAACGTGTTTGCAAATTTAAAACCCAGGCAGCCACATGGCGCGGTCGCACATGAGTGATCGACGGGGCAAAAATTTTTCAAAAATTTCCCTCTCACTTTTTTTTCCCAAACGAAGAACCATCCTCGTGTTAAAGGGACGCAGCGGCCAAAGGCCCCCCTTTCCAATGCCCGGGTTCAAATCCTGAGCTTTTGCCACTTGCTGGGGTTATCGCTTCCCATCATGAAAAAAATTCCCTGCTGCCCCAAATACCCGGGTTACAGCTTTCGTCGGAAAGAAGGGTTTCAGTGCAGCTGGTAATTAGTCGATTCTCAAAATATTTAATTAAAAACAACACCCCCGTTGACGCAGTTATTCACTTTCAATTTTTCAACTACCAATAAAAAACAATAAAAAACCAGTTTTTTTTCTTGTTTTTTTGGGAACGGTTACGTAATATGTTACAACTTTTACACTACTAAACTTCATTCTTCAAAAAAACCCAAGGGGAAACGAAAAGAGACACGGCTGAGAGAAAAAAAAATATAATTATTGAAAAGAAAAACATGCTTTAAAATTCCCGTCTACAATTGATTTCAAAGTCAATTGTCGATACATACTTTAATTTTACAGAAAAAAAATTAGAAAAAGTAGACTGGGATTTGAACCCGAGTTTCTTAGCACAAGAAGAAGTCACCCAACCAAACACGCCATGATATTGCCCGGGTGGGTAGGTCATTATGTATGTTTTGAATATTACAATGTTTGATGCCAGAAAATTTTTTTCCCAAAAAATCAAAAAAGTTTTCTTTTTTTTTTTTAGACAAAATTCAAAATAAAACGTTTTTTAAAAATTTGGGGGGTTTTTAAAAGATTGCATTTGGGAAATATATTTTTTAGCATGTTTTATTAGTGGTGTTGGAAAACATTTTATATATTGTCACCATATAACCCCAAATTTTTGGGGAAAAAACACTCATTTTTTAAGAAACGTGCACATGAGATGATTTGAAAGACTAATATTGAAGAGCAGATTGCATTAAGAAAGAAATAGGGTTAATTATATTTTGTCTAAGGGAAGTGTATTCTTCAGGCAAATTCAAAAAAGTAACGAATAGTACCTTAAAAATTCCAGAATAGCAAACATTCGTTTCGGTACATTTTTCAGTTTTAGAGGAAATCATTTTGCCCACACAATAGTTTTCCTCATTGTATTAATTGATTAATTGATTGTAATTTTTTTTTCAAATACAAAATTTTGCCCGATTTGTTCTAATGTTTCCCCCAGGAAGTTTTGTTAAATTTTTTTAAAAGACGAATACTAAAAAAACAATTGAATATTTGTAATATTAAAAAATTAAAATTTTGAAAATGGAAATGGTTATTTATGTTTTTAAGTACATTTTGGGAAAGGGGCCCAAAAGCTCAGTGGCAGGGTTACATTTTTCCCCTGTAACGTTCCCGACCGCGAGGCCCAGAGTTCTTTTCCGACGTTGGCGGAGGGCAAATGTGGCAAAAAGGTCAAAAAAATTTTGGAGCCGTTTTGAAGAAAAGTTTAAAAATGTTCCCGGGGGCTTCAACTAAATTAATTTCCAAAATATAAAGAATTTTTTTTGAAATCGCAGGGCCGGGATTCGGGCCAGATCTTTAAGGGAAAATTTAAATTTTTTTGACAAAAATTTACAAATAAATCACAGAGAAACAGACAGACAGAAGAAGGACACATGGCGAAGAGAGGAGTTTTCAAAAATAACAAATTTTTGCAACAAAACCCAAAAGGTTTTTTCCCCATTAAAATCTGGGACATGATTTACTGCAACATTACATACATATTTCTCTAAATATTACTTTTTGTTATTTCCCTAATGTTTACGAGAGAAAAATAAAAAATATAAATAAAAAACTTTCACACACTTTTTAGAGTTGGTTACACGCAAAAAAAAAACAAAATTACAGAGCCCGAATTCCCGCCCGTCAGAATGCAGTTGTAATATTATTACATAAACAGGGGGGCCCAATTAACTAATTTTGACCACACCCACAACTTCCAAACGGTTCAGGATAAGAAATGCAGGTTTTGCTGAACAATGCGGAATTATGGGGCAAGCAAGCCCTAGAGAAATTGTCTATATTATTTTTTTTAAATTTTTGAGAAATTTAACCCTCTTTTTTTTTTAAATTGAACTATATTTTTTTCACCAGCAAAAGCATAGATCAAAAAGAAAAGAGGATTAAAAAAGATGTATCATATGCTAATATTTTGATAGTAGCTTGAGTATAAAAATTAGGGGTTTCTGATATGTGATTTTGAATTAAAAGGTAATCGGGCAGCCCTTGCCCTGCTTTTGGGGGAACAACACGGCGGCTAGGGGGAAAATTGCGACTTGACTGGGGAGGGTGGGGAGGGGGTGTGAGGCATAACTACAGCAATTTTGGGGTTGGGCACAGACATCACACCAAGAAAAAATCAATTTTGGGGAAACAGGGAAAGAGAGATGTTTTCCATTTATTTATTTGGGTTTTACCCCTTTCCTTTTACTAAAAAATTTTAAAAATTGATCGTTCCAAAGAACGATATAAAAAAAATTTGGGAGCGTAAAGATGATGGGTAATAATAATAAATATCATTTTAAAAGAACAAGAAGCCAAACCCCTCTCTTCGTTGGTAAATGTCATTTTGAATTAAAAAGATCATTTGTCCACTTTTGACCATACGACTGCTGTTCTTGGGAAAGGAAAAAAAAAAAACGGTACAATTTTCCCTCTTCGCATTTTCAAGTTTGAGGCAGCACTTGGCGTTATGAAATGAGAAACCCCTAATCAGGATGAAACAAACTGAATGCAGATATGCATTTTTTTTTAAAGTTTGGGAAAATTTAAATTTATAAACTCTCAAGAGTATTTCAAGTTTTTTATTACTTTTTTCTTCTGGTAGTACGTGTTTAAATAGTTTAGTTAATGGGAAAAAAAGAAAAAATGTCTACCTATCTTTTTATTTGATGAATTAATCAAGATATTACAATGAAAATCTTTAAAAATTTATTCATTTTCTATTAAAAAAGGGTTTTGGCACCGAGTTCGATTTTTGAAATTTAGAAATGATCTTTATTATTATTAATTTTTTAAAAATTTTTATTATTATTATTATCGTTACAATATTTTTTTTTGTTCTTTCGATTATCGTTGATTTAGAATTTAAAAAAAGATAAGTTCAACTTTTTATGAACAACTTTGGGAAAAAAATTTTTATTCAGATCGTTATAATTGATGTTTTTACATATGTTTTTTTGTTTTAAACATGAATTCCGCAATGACACCTTTTATCCTACACGGGCCCTTCCTAACTCTCTTAACAAAAAAGTATCAACGTCGCGAAGGCCACCTTCCCAAAACGGCGACTGTTAAAGGCTGTCCGTTTATTTTAAAAATTGATGCTTTAAAAAACTAATTTTATACTAAAAAATTTCTGTAAAATAATTTAAAATATGAAACATCATTTTATTCCGATGTTCATGATCTATCCATTGCTGATGAAAAAAATATAGTTCAATTTAAAAACGGGTGATTAACTTTCGGGAAAATAAAACTAAAGAGAATTCTACCAGCATGTTACCCGGGCCTATGATTCTGAATTTTTCAGCGGGAAATTTCAACTCGATACCCTGAACCGTTTAGAAAGGGGGGCCCTATTTGGGTGGGACACCCAGTACCATTAAAAAATTAAAAACCTTTTTGTAAAAAATAATCGATGAATGAAATTGTGGGTGTTATTTTAAAATTATTTTTGTATTTGGAACGGGGAATACTGGGAGCCAAACTTTAATGTCTTTTTTATACGTGGAAAAAATGTAAAATTATTGTCTTCTTTGTATATATAAGGGAAAAATTTTCACAATTTTATATGTAAAGAATTGGCTTCCCCAAGAAGGTGGATAAAATTTTCGAGGGAAAGCGAGTGTTTTGATTTACCATTAATTTTAGCTTATTTCCCTTTTAAACGGGAGGAAAGACGCAATTTTTTATTGGGGTATTTTTTGGGAAACCAATTGATGACTCTTTTTTTGCTTCCAAGGTGAAGATTGTTCGGTAGCCGACTCGAGTAGTATTTTTTAAAAATTTTTGCTGTAATTGTTAAACAAATGGGGAAATTTTGATAATTTTTGGGAAAGAAATGAAAAATTGGAGCCGAAAAATAGGGAAAATCTAACCAGCAACAATTTTCGTGGCAATATATGCAAGCGTTGTGGCCGCTTGTTTCCCCCTTTCCCCCCCGTTAGGGAAATTCAAATGTATTTGCCGGGGAAAACGAGCCGTTTCAAAACGGCTTGTAGAAAAGCTTAGCGGGGGAAAGCCAAAAAAAAGTTGGGCATGAATGCTAATTTTTTAAACAATTACGATTCGAAAAAGAAAGAGAAGGGGGGTAATCGGGGTTAAATTTTTCATCTCGTTTAAAGCCAATTTTCAAAAAGCAATACGTTTTGTTTGGAAAAATTTAAAAAATTTTAAAAAAATTTCCCAAAAATTTTCAATTCTAAAAAGGGGGAAAGGGTTTTTCTTTTTTACTTTACGCCAAACCGGGAAAGAATTGGGGGGTTGGGGAAAAAGGGGGTTGGCATCAGACGCAAGATTTATAAACAATTGCGTTCACGAAACGAAAGGCGATAGCTCCGGTTGGGTTGCGGGAATTTTACCCTTTTGTAAAAAGGGGAAATTGAGATGAGAGAATAAAAAAAAACTGCAAAAATTTTTAAAATTATAAAAAATGTCAAATTTTTCAATTCTAAAGGGGGAAGAGTTTTTATGTCCGGACCAAAAACCCCGGATTAACAATTTTGCAAAAAATTAACAATTTTAAAAAAATTGCGAAATGTGGCCATTCCTGGCCGGGGGTGTCCCCAAAAATTTTCTCTGATTTAAAAATAGCATAATAAAAATTTTGACATTTAGATGAAAAATTAATTGCTTAAAAATCTAGTTTAATTGTTACTTTAATGATAAATATACAGTTGGTCTTTTTTAATTTTTCTTTTTTATTAAAAAAGTGTTCCTAGCAGTCCTAATGATTCAAGAAAGACAGTATTTTGCATTTTTTTCAAAAGTAATATACATATGAACAAGTTTTGCAAATAAATGTTTTTTCTTTTTTTCGCAAAATTCTGTAGAACCGGTCATTTGATAAAGTTTTATAAATTGTGTTTGGACAAGAATATTGGGAAATTTAAAATTTTTATAAGAACGTAATCATTTTAAAAATTTGTGTTATTTTATCTGGGATCAATGAAAATTTTTTCCCAAAAAAATTGTGTTTAAAGTGCTATGTGTTTTATATATATTTCAAAGAATTTATTTTTATGTTCATACAAGTGTTTTTTCCATGTACTTTTTGTTTGAAAATACTTCCCCATCTGAACTAGCAGCGTCCGCCATTTTGTACGTCGTAATTTTGTTAGGGCACTCCCTGCATCGAAATTGGCTACGATGGTTTGTGAGGCTCCGCCTGCGACGTTATGTCATGACAAGGGCTGGCAAGCGTGCAAAAGCTGAACTTAGCCGCAGACGCCGCGATCAATTTATGTCAGTACTGAACATAAGTTAAAATGAATAGTTTTACGAACGTTATTTGGTGTTTCCATCACAAACAATTGTAATATCAAAAACTAGACTATTACCATGCTTGCCGCCATTAGTTTTTATCAATCAAAATTTCTGAAAATGTACTGCGAGCATTTCGGTTAGAACATTATAATATGTAAATTCAGTACATTATCCATAATCGTTTCACTTGCAAAATGTGTGAGTGGATAGTTAACATCAGAAAATAACTCCAGTTATTCGTATTGATATACAGAACAGTTTAGTTAACTGGGAGAGATATGCTTTTTATTTTTGCATTTGTTGATCCTAACTAGTTAACTCTAAGTTAGCCCAACTTATTATACATAATATGAAGTTAATATAGAAACAGTAATACAAATTATTAATTTTCAAGTTTTGCAAATTTCGTGGATGCAGAAACGTAGACGAAAAAATATCATTTTTACTTTCTTGCATACCTACGTATATAATGTTGAAAGTTCTACGAGTATATTATAAATAGGAGACAGATTTTAATGAAATATCATTTTTACTTTCTTGCATACCTACTATATACGAAGTAATATACGTAATGTAGAGAAAGTTATGTAATGCTGCGCGAAAAAACGGCGGATTTTCGGCAGAAAAAAATTCATTGCCGATCCTGATAACGAAAAAGTGGATAAATGCAGTTGTTTAGTTAAGAGAAAAAAGTGCTCTAATACGTGATGTAGCCAGAATCCCTATTTTGTTGGTCCTTGATGCCGAAACTCCATTGAATATGAAACGCCCGCCGTCTGTCCGTCTGTCAACACTACTAGCGCTTAAACCATGCGTATAAGTTTTTCAAATTGAAGAAACAGCTACCATCTATCCGTAGTTGAAGCTTTGAAATTTTGAAAACCATTCTTTAAAACTTGGGGGTTTTTAGATCAAGCCCCACGGACATCCTCGAAATTTTCTCAAATTTTTTTCTCAAACTTTTTTCTTAAAATTTATTGTAATAATAGAGCAAAATACACTTAAAAAAGTGGCATAGGTTTTATTTTCACGTTAATACGTTTTTCGAAAATTGCAAAAGTTTGATATTTTCAAGGTCTTCCCACAACTGAAAAATTGCAAATCCCCTAAAATGAAATTTGTTGTCCATAATTACTCCTTTCATTAAGGTCTTGACATTGTTTTGAAAATTTTAATAGTTTCCTCAATATATGTACAATATTTTCAATTAAAAAAAAGATTTTCTCTGTCTTGTCTCTCACGTATTTTCATTAGAGACACTATGTTCACATTATTGTATTTATGTATACATATGCTCTAAATATAGTTGAATAAAATTTTTCGAAAACTCACAGTTTTTTTTTTTGAAAATTAGACAATATTCCTACTTTCAGAAACACTCAAACCCATTTCTCAAAAATTGCTAATTTTTGTTTCATACATTTTCAACATATACTCCTAATTGCACTGTTTAGTATGACGTTAAATTCATTTTTGTGTATTCTTTCGTGTTTTTTAAATACACAGATGTAATTTTTATGTACCTCTCACACCGTTAATATGAACATTTGCATTGATTTGTATACATTATTGCATTTTAAGTGGGAAATTTTTCCAATGACTTCAATGAAGTTTTCGAAAACTCAAGAGATTCCTCTGAAAAAGAGTTTCAAATTCCTCCTTTACAGGCCTTTACTCGCCATTTTCTTAAAACACGGCTTAAAAATTGTTCAATGAAAATTTCTATTTAGGACAAGGTTTTCTTCTTTAATATTCTGGAATGTTAATATTCTATTTACGTTCTACTATTTGGAAACCGAAAAGAAGAGAAAAAAGTCGAAAAATGTGATTTGGGTGACGATAGATGACAGCTGGCGAAAGAATGTAGGAAGACCTTAAAGCCAGTCCACACAAGGGAAATTAAAACATTTTACATGAGAAAGTCTGTGCCATTTGGTAGCACCTCTAGATACCTTTTTGCGTCCTTTTAAAAACATTTTTCGCATATTTCATCTATTTTAACATAATTGTAATAGTATTTAAAAAATTTTAAAAATGTTCTTCACACAATTCCTGAGTAACGTATTCCATTTCTTCGTTCACAAATTTTAATGTCAATCGTATGAAATCTAAGGTTCCTGTGACGCTTATCATCACCATTGTGGGTGCGGCGGATTTCACAAAAACTAAAGACAGAGATTTCCTTGTCTAATTCAAACCAAAAATTTGCAAGTGAAGTTCACTTGAACGAAAGGCAGCATACAGATTACATCAGTAAGTATTCAACAGCTTGAGTAGTTCATCTGACCTTTTTTTGATCAATTTTTATGTCATTTTATGTTTGCTTTTTTAAACATTTTAAAAACATTTTTAGAGTATTTTAATGATCATTCTTCGTAATGATTTAGGTTATCACAACTATCGTTGTGAGCAGCAGGTCACTAAAACTCCTCAATACAGGCTGAATTCGATTACCATTTAACAAAGTAGTATTGAATATTCATCACCGTCGCTCAACCGCAGATGCTGCAGTAGCAATGATGGTTGTCACTAAACCATATCAGCCGGTGCTCTTGGGTGTAAGTTGCTTTTTTGTTGATCTTGCTGTCACTTGCTGTTCTCCTGAATTCTCAATTAAAAATATTAAGATTTTTATACAGAAAGCTTTTGAGGACTTAACTGAGCCACTGTCCACCTAATCCCGCAAGATTTGGCCTAGCTAACCGCATTAACATGAGCTTCTAATAACTTTTAATATATTATTATAACTAAACTTTAAGCAATATAGGTGGTGAAAACTACATATTTCATCAATGATAAAAAGTTCCTGATTTCATCAATTCTGATTTTATTATATTTATTGATGTGTAAGTTTTAATTAAATTATCCAGAAAATTACACTCACCTCACATTTAAAAGCGAAATATCTCCTTAATCGGCTACCACATTCAGCGACATAACAGCTTTAAATGTGTCAGGAGTTACCTCTTTAATACAAATTCAAATAATTTTTCACTTCAAGAACATTTTTATTTTCTCAACATCTGTTTTTTTCTCCACATCATTATTTTCTTTAGGCATGATTTTTTCTCTATAGTCACTAAATACCATTGATGTCCATGTGACTTAAAAAAACTAAAAAGAACATTTTAAATGAGCTGACTGACTTAATTCCACATCACCATGCTCACTTTACAGGATGAGTTTTTTAAATTTCCCTCTCTAAACTAGTTTATTTTTCTCAAACACAATTATCTATATATATATATATATATATATATATATATATATATATATATATATATATATATATATATATTTTGTGTGTGTGTGTCTCTGTGTGTCTGCGTGCGTGTGTGCGTGTGTGTGTGTGTTGTAATTTCTACTTAATCTAAATATTATAAATATGAAAGTAATAAATATTTGGTCGGTTTCTTGGTAGAGGGGATGAAGTCCCCAATTCTACGAAAATTGACCAATTGAATAACAAAAAATTGAACTAATGTTAAAACGATAATAATATAGAAGATGTAGCAATACAATAAATACTATGAAAATCGAAAACTGATTTTTGGAAGGTATATTACAACTTACACTACTTCATTCTTCTAATAAACCTTAAGGAAACGACAGAGACACGGCTGAGAGAAAAAATATATATAATTACTGAAAAGCAAAACGATATATAAAATTCCAAGTCTACAATTGATTTCAAAGTCATTTGTCAGATACATACTCTAATGTACAGAATAAAAAATAACCAGTGCAGTCTAGGATTCGACCCCGCGATCTTCAACACAAGACGAAGCCACCTAACCAAACACGCTACGATATTGTCCGTGGGCTGGTCACTTATGTAGTGTTTTCAATATTACAATGTTCTTGGTGCCAGAACATTCTTTTGAAAAATCAAAAGCTGCTGTTTTTTCAGACAAAATTCTAAATAAAACTTATTTTAAAATTTAGTATTTAAAACGATTGCACTTGGAAATAAATCTCCAGCATGTGTATTGATGGTGTTCGAAAACATATATATATTGTCACCATACGTATAACTCAAACGTTTGCGAAAAACACTCATATTTTAAGAAACGTACACGCACACACAGATGATTTGAAAGACTAATATTGAAGAGCAGATTGCATTAAGAAAGAAATATGTATAATTCTCTTTCGTCTAACGAAGTGTATTCTTCAGACAACATTCACAGAAGTAACGAATAGTACACAAAAAAAATGGCAGAATAGCAAATATTCGTTTCGGTACATTTTTCAATTTTAGAGGAATATAATTTTGTCACACAATAGATCTTCATTGTATTAATTGCAATAATTGATATTGTAATAACTTTTTCAAATATACAATTTATCCGATTTGTTACACACGATTCAAGCAGGAAGCTTTAAATTAAATTTACTATGCGCACGAATAATATGAAACAATTGAATATGTGTAATATTGGAAAATTAAAAGTTTGTAATGGAAATGAGACTTACTATGTTTTTAAGTACACCTTGCGAAGGTTGCGATAGCTCAGTGGCATCGTCACCGTTTTCCCTGTAACGTTACTGACTTCGAGGCCCTAGAGATCGAGTTCCGATATTGGCGGATGTTCGACTGTGGTTACATATGTAGGTCGAAAATCTTTGGAGCCGTTTTGAAGAAAAGTTTGAAAATGCTCCTTTAGGGGCTTCTACTAAATTAACCTCAAAATTTAAAGAATTATTTTCAAAATCACAGGGCCTCGATTCGGGCCAGATCGTTAATGGAAAATTAATTTTGACAAAAATTCTAGGACTAGTTCTAGAATGCTAGGCACTAGTGTTCACAGAGAAACACAGACAGACCACGGACGGAGAGACGGACGTTTTGAAATAATAACAACACTCTCTTGGTATCTTAAGACCCCCAAAGTTGTATTTCCATTAAAATCTCGACATCGATTTACTGCAACATTACATACATACCTCTCTAAATATTACTTTTGTTACTCCCAATGTTTATGAGAAAGTAAAAATAAATATATAAATAAATACACTTTCACACACCACAGAGTAGGTTTCACGCAAAAACCACCAATTACTGTGACCGTCCGTTTTCTTAGATTCCGAAAACGTGTCACATACGCCCTAAGAAAGCGAGGGAAAGGAATATTTTGAACGCGCGCCAACGCGGATGAATATTTGAAATGCTAATTAGAATTTAGAACAAGAGAGACCGCCACCATAGACCAAGGGCGAGACCGGAGGTCGGATGAAAGAAAAAGTTCTTTCTGAAGGTAGCAGCTGAATTGGGCGGACGTATGGAAAACGGTACCCCAGGAAGTGACATTGCAGCGGATTTCAGATTTGCAATTTTTTTGAGGAAAACTCTTCTAGAAGACCCGAAGAGGTAATTATTCTATTATAAATTGATTTAAACATAATCTTAGAAGAAAGATAAGAAACGTTATGAATTTATAATGGAAGAATTAGGGAGAGAAATTTTGAATAGATGGCAGTAATTAATAGCTTGCATTCATTTCTCTTTCCAGTTTTTTTTTCTCTCACATGCTTTTCTTATATTTAAATACTCTCTTGAAGTTGGTGCTCGTATAAAAAAGGGTGATCTCTGGATTCATTTTCACTCTGAATATCCAGTTGGTCATTAACGTAATTGAAAATAAAGTAAAATTCATATGAGAGCACGCAAGAATATAAAAAACCGAGGCCACGACGCTTCAAGGCCGAAGCAGCTCGGTGAAAAGGGGTAGAAGGAAGCCCAGCGGACTGCTCTACGCGGCCGAGAACACAGTAAGGTCGTTCCAAATAAACTGTTTTGTAGGGATAGGAGTGATTCAGTTTAATCAGAAAGCTAATTCTGTATCTGTCACGTAGAAAGAAAGGGAGGGTAACAGATTTACCATGCTTAAAAGATAACAAAAGTAAAAGTACATTTGTTTCCGACTTCTAATACGTGAGAACAGAATCAATCTTTTCTTTCAAAAAGGATTTCAAGATCTAATATTGTAATATAGTGATTAAGAGTTTGTGTAAGAGTATAATTATAATAATAGTCATTCTCTGGATTTTAGAGAGAGAAAGAGTTTCCTTTTTGTTGTAAAAGTAATGTTAAGTCAAAAGTATTAATTTTGATTTTCAATGTGTGTTTCTTTCACATTTTTGTAAAGTAATATTTTAACGATTCTTTCAATTTCTGAAAGTGGTTTGTTAAACATGAAAGTAGGAAATTGTGTATTGGTTATAGTGTGTGTTTTTTTCAGTCAAGAGTATTCTGTATTTGATTTTTTTCTGTGTGCCATTGTATGTATTTGTCATAGCAGCAAATATGTTTAGAATATATTCTGAATTTAGTGAAAAGTGATTCTCACCCGAGTTGTTTGTAATTTTTGCATCCAATCCATAAACGATCTTCACGACCCTGCCCCTATTTTTATTTATTGTGTCCACACTGGGACGTCTATACTGAGCTAGTCGACCATCTGGTGAATTGTGTTCGCCACCCCACAAGACGTCTCAGGTCGGGTGCTGGCTTTACGGCTTGTACCGGACGGTACTGTGGCTCGCATTACAGAGCCTGAATTCCTGCCCGTCAGAATGCAGTTGTAATGTTATTACATAAACAGGGGGTCCCACCAACTATGGACCACCCCCACAACTTCTAAACGGTTCAGGATAACGAAATGCAGGTTTTGCTGAACAATGCGGAATCATGGGGCAAGTAACAAGCCGTGGATAAATTGTTTATAATATTTTTAATTTTCGAGAAATTTAATCATCTTCGCTTTTTAAATGGAACTATTATTTTTATCTCCAGCAATGGATATACCACGAAAAGAGGATTAAAATTATGTATCATATGCTAATATTTTGATAGTAACTTGAGTATAAAATTAGGTTTTCTGACATGTGATTTTGAATTAAACGGGTAATCGTGTAGCAGCCCTTGTAACTCTCGCTTTTGGAGAAGGTGGCCATCAGGGCGTCTAGACTGCTGCGTCTTGACTGAGAGGGGGGGGACAGTGGGGGAAAAGAGGCATAACTACAGCAATTCTTGGTGATGGCACAGACATCACACTAAAAAAAAACAATTTCAACAATTAGAATGGGACATTTTTTCCATTTATTTATTGGATTTAACTTGATTTCTACTAAAATTTTAAAACATTTATCGTTTCAAAGAACGATATAAAAAATGGTAGCGTAAAGAAGATGTTAAGATAATAAATATCATTTTTAAACTGAACAAGGAGCCAACTACCTTCTTGTCGTTGGTCAATGTAATTTTTAATTAAATTATCACTCGTCCGTATCACCGTATTGCAACCATACGGCTGCTGTTCTTGAATATAAAAGAAAACGGTACCGTTCTATTTGATGAATTAATCAAGATATTACAATGAAAATCTTTAAGAATTCATTTGCTTCTAATGTATTAAAATGAATGGATTGTTTCTGCACTGAGTTCGCTTTTTGTAAATTTAGAAATGACCATTATTATTACTATTATTATTTATATTATTACTATTATTATTATTACTATTATTATTATTACTATTATTATTATTACTATTATTATTATTACTGCTATTATTATTTATTATTATTATTATTATTTTTTTTTTTTAAAAACCTCTCTTCTTATGCCCATGCGCCTCTCCACGGAATCGTCGCGAGACATTACTTCATGGAGAGGCAGGCAGGTGGCTGAGCCTTTACTTCATTTTACGTTCGGAGTCGCTCTTCTTTCCTTTTCATCACAAGGGTCAAGAACTCTTGTATTGTTGTCCACCTTTCCTCCGATTGTAGCATAAGCCGAACTATGTTTGATGGAGAAATGTCTGCCTCCAAATACTCGTTCAATCTTCTTCTCCATGTGTCCCATGCTACGCATGCAAATATTGTGTGCATGGCGTCATCATCCTCGTAACCACAGAATTACATTTTGAGTCATATGCTCTTTTAAATCTAAATAGGTAGGATTTAAAACAACCATGACCTGTGAGCACTTGTGTGAGGTAGAAATTTACTTCTCCGTGCATTCTATTGAACCATGGTTCGATATGCGGTATCAAGAGGTGCGTCCACCTTCCTTTAGGATCCCCATCCCACCTGTCCTGCCATTCCGCCAGTAGTGATGTTCGGGCGCTCTTCTTAATGTCTTCTTTCGTCCTACTCGCCGGTTGTTTCCCGCTGGAGTCAGCAGACTTTTTCGCTTCGTCATACACCGCTTTTCTTTCTCTAGCCAACATATCAATGGGGTATTCTGCCAGTACTCCTACTGCGCTGTCGGATACTGTGCGATAAGCCGACACTATTCTCAGCCCCAATCTCCGCTGCACTTGCGCGTACTTCAGTCCCACGCTTGCTTTACCTAGTTTGTCAGCCCACACCGGAGCCGCATAAAGCATTTGTGAGTGGGCTACGCTGGCAATCATACGTCTCTTCGCTTCTTTTGGTCCTCCTATATTTCGCATAATTCTGGAGAGGTTGGCTCCAGTAGCTGCCTCCTTGTCTGCCATTTTGCTGATGTGGGGCCCGAAGCTCAGCCTATGGTCTATTTCGACACCTAAGTATGTAATTTGGCGTTTCCAGGGATATTTACTCCGTCCAAAGTGATGCGGGGGAATTGGATAGCTCTTCGGTCCGTTACTAGTACTGCCTCTGTCTTTTCAGCTGCCATTTGCAGGCCTCTTTGCGTCATCCATCTTTTAACCCTGAAGAGAGACTCATTTAGGTGCATCTCTAGCAGTTCTGTGTTTTCACTGTAGCTAGTAATCAGCGTGTCGTCTGCATATCCAATCAGCTGGGTATGTTGTGGTAGGTCGATTTTTAATAGGTCGTCATACATGACGTTCCATAAGAGTGGGCCTAGTTTCGAACCTTGTGGTACTCCACATGTCACGTCACACGTCACGTCTTCCCCCATTGCGAAGAGATTCGTATAGACTATACTCCTCTCATGAAGATAGTCTTCAACCATTCTCAGAAGGTATTCAGGACTTTCTTATCTATCAGAGCCTCCATGATGTCCTTCCATCTGGCGCTATTGAACGCGTTCCTGATGTCTATGGCCACCAGAGCACAGAGTCCTTTCTTCTTCCGTCACCCTTTGGCCTGTTCCGCAATCCTGACCACTTCGAGAATGGCGTCAGTTGTCGTCCGCCCTTCCGGAAGCCATACTGTTTAGGGGATAGGTCTGATAGGTATACCTCCAGCCTTGATATAATTAGTCCCTCTAGTAACTTTCCCATGGTGTCCAGGAGGCAAAGCGGTCTAAAAGACGAGGTCTTGTCGAGCGGTTTATTACCCTTCCGGAGGAGGATGAGTTTCTGCCTCTTCCATCTTCTGAGGAATATTCCGTTCCTGAGACATGAGTTAAACACGGAGAGTAGACAGTCAGGATGTTGCTCTGCAACAATCTTGAGCATTTGCTCGGAATCCATCGAATCCCGGAGCTTTCCCACATTTTAGGCTATTTGCAGCCCTCCGTAGTTCGTCCGTCGTAAACAGGACTCCCTCGTCAAAAGAGAAGACGCTCGGTCTTTGTCTTGTCCAGCACTCTCTAATGGGGAATAGGTCACTTATGACTTTCCTCACCCAGTCTGGATCGCTCAGTCCAGGCGTCCTCCCCTCCATTCTAAGCTTCTTGGTCACAATTTTGTAGGCCATGCCCACGGGTCACTTTCGACCTCTTCGATGAGCCTCTTCCCAACATATGACCTTACTTTTTTTAATCTCTTTCTTGAGGAGTTTGCGAGTCGTCTTGTAATGCTCTTTAAATGTGGGATTCGTCTTAGCTCTCGTCGCTTGCCTTCTCGCCTTGATGCATCTCTTACGTATTGCTGCTATTTCCTGTGTCCACCAATAGACCTGCTGTTTGCGTCTAGGGCCACGACGTTCAGGCATCGAAGGCATCGCATGCAGCTACTACTGTCTCGATTGTTGTTTTGTAATTTCGTCGAGTGTTTCTGCTTTTTTGTCCAGTCCAGGCTATTCAACAACTTGGATTCTTCCAAGGACGTTTTTGCCTTGTCCACATCCATTTTCTTAGGATTCCAGGGTGGTCGTTTATTGTTCCTGGGTGGTCGCTTGTCGTTTTGTACCCGCTCTGTTTCAACTGAGGACACTATATATAGGTGGTCACTTAGAGTTTCCTCCTCTAATATTTCCCAGCTCTTTGCATATCTAGCGAGGCTAGTTGAGCATATTGTCAGGTCTAGAATGGAGGAGGCGTTCCCTCGTTGGAAGGTTCTCCCAGCCCCCGAGTTTAGAATGATAAGATCATTCCTTGCCGCGAATTCACTAACAATAGCTCCTCTTCTATCGGAGCGTGTCTCACCCCATTCCGGAGATTTACCGTTGAAGTCGCCGGCAGTAATATCTTTGATTTGGCTGTCTGTAGACTAGTGTCTAGTTCGTACATTTCGGCTATAAATTTGTCGATGGTATCGTTCGGAGAGAAGTAGCAACTGTATATTCTTATGTTACTAACTTCTACCCAGACGAACCCGTATTTCGTCTCCTTGTACTTCTGTACGCCTAGGTTACCATTTACAACCTTAATGCCAGCTCTTCTCTGCACATCCTGATACCACGTAGAGTCGTCAGAGGGCTGTTCACAAAATAAAATCAGGTCTATCTTCTTTCGGCAGCTACCTGCAGTGCCAAGTCGCGTGCCTGTCTGCTTCTGCCTAGATTAATTTGTAACAATCGGAGCATATCTGGCGCGTTTGTCTTTTTACATGTCGCAGCAAACGACTCACATCTACTGCCTCCCAGGGCATGGTCGTCGCTTTTGTTCCTGTCTTTGCAGAGAATGCACTGGTTTTCTGCATCTTTAGCATTGTGTCCTGCTTTGCCACATTTGTAGCAAATGTTTCAAAGCAGGA
Organism: Teleogryllus oceanicus; assembly: GCA_964035755.1. NCBI lineage: Eukaryota > Metazoa > Arthropoda > Insecta > Orthoptera > Gryllidae > Teleogryllus > Teleogryllus oceanicus. Next base: position 179,555,562 of record CAXIVR010000001.1, read on the forward strand.
CACAATGCAAAAGATTATTATTATTATTACTGCTATTATTATTACTATTATTATTATTATTATTATCATGATCATCATCATCATTCATTCATTCGTGGTGGACTTGTGGTGGACGGACGTGGGATTCAGTAGTGCGAGTGAAATACATTGAATTTGTGTATTTTGGGTGTGTTGTGTGCGTATTTTGGTAATCAGTGAGGTTTTGAAACGTGTTTGGAATTGGATTATTACAGAAATGAAGTGCAATACATGCGATGAGGAAATGGAAGTGGAGAAAATTAAGTGCAAAGGATGCAGAGGTAACTACCATTATGGCTGCTCCATATCAGAATCCACATATAAAGGGAAGTCAAAAGAAATGAAAGCAGCATGGCGTTGCGTCTCGTGTAGAGAAAAAAAGAAAGAGCTGCCTAGATCCAATCATATGGTCAACAATAATATTAATGTTGGTCTTAATGAAATAGAAAAACAGCTTGAAGATTGTGAACCATCTGTAAAGCAGTTATTAGAGAACGGTGCAATTTATGTCGAACAAATTCAACGAAATGTGCAGGCGGATATGAAAAATGAAAATACTCATTTGAAAGATGAAGTGAGAAGCCTAAAAGAAGTGTTAGGAAATAAAAATAGACAATTAGATGCTTTAGCAAGTAGAGTCAATAACCTTGAACAATATAAAAGAAGAAAGTTTGTAGAAATATACGGCGTCGAAAACTTGAAGACCGTGAATCCGGAGGAACAATTGGCTCAGATTCAGAGCTTAATAGGAGTAAGTGAAGTGTGTGTTAAAAATGTTGAACGTGTGAATACAAATAGATCTACCATTCTGATGGTGAAAGTAAAGGACGAAAATGAAAGAAATAACTTTATTGCTAAAGGAAAATCATGGTGGTACAAACTGTCTGCAGAGGAGAAAACCCAAACAAGGAGACTATTTTTTAATGAATCATTAATTCCAGAATACAGAGCTTTATTTAGAGAAGCTAGAATTAAGGGAAAGACAGCAGGATTCAAATATGTTTGGGTGAAACATGGAAGAATCCTAATCAGAAAATCTGATGAAAGTGTACATCGTATACGTTCCTCAAATGATTCAGAAAAAACTAATATAGGTAATAAGTAATATATAGAAGTAAAGCAAAAATAATTAAAAAATAATGGATTGAAACAACTTTACCCCAAACAATAGTCAAATTAATTTTAAACAGTGTAATAATATGGGACTGGGAACTCCATAAAAACGACTACTCAGGAGATACAGGTATAAGTATATTTCATTTAAATATAAAATCTATGAGAAAATATTTCGATCAATTGTTAATCTTACTAAATCAGAGCCTCTTTGATATTATATGTTTAACAGAAGTAAATATCCAAGAACATGAAATAAGTCAGTAAATTTAAAAAAAGGAGGTTAGTGTACTACAATAATGAAATGACATTTAATGAAATTTCTTATTCATCTAATAGCTTTGAAAATATAACAGGCACTTTCAATTATATGAAGAACAATATATCTATAGATGTAATCTGTATTTACAGACCACCTAATTTGAGTAAAGTTTAATTCATTAGTGAACTTGAAATCCTAATTGACAATTATAACAATCAAACTTTAATAGTTGTAGGGGATATGAATATCAATATTTTGAACAAGAGTTCATATGGCATACCTGACTATGAAGTTATGATGTGTGGTAAAGAGCTTGTAAATACCATTGAATCAGCAACAAGGGAAGAAATTAGAGAGGGATTATTATGTTCTTCATTATTGGATCATATATACATACGATCTAAATCGAACGAAATTAAAGCAGTAGTTATACTAGTTAAGATATCGGATCACTATCCCACTGTATCCCACTTTAATCCAAACAATTATGTAAATAATGACATTGCATGTAACCAACTGAGAACTATAACTAAGTATGATAATGAGAACATACAAAAAGCTATTAAAAGACATGATTGGGAAAAGTGTATAAATAATGATGTTAATGTGTTTTGTAATGAGATAATTGTTAGTTTTAAAAATATTTATGATTGTAATATTCAATATTTGCAAAATGTGAAAGAGATCAAGAGTCAACAGAAAAGGAGTAACAAATGATGGATCACTCATGATTTGACTAGTAAAATGAAAAAAGAGACGCTGTTTAAAAATGGAAATAATCCAAAAATGAAGTTTACAGGCTTTCTTAAATTTGGAACTAAAAAAATTACAATAAAGCAACTAATAGCAAACAACTATGGTCAGAATTAAATAATGCCTTAAATAGGAAAAAATCAAAAGATGTTTAAAATTTTAAACTCACTTGGCAAAACAAAGAGAATACAAAATATTGCTAATGAAGTCATTATTGCAGAACAATTTGTAAGGCAAGTTGAGGAAACAATAGAAGGGAATAGAATGTATGGTAGTGAAAAGGATAACTTGGATGAGCAACAATTGAAAGTAAGCTGTTATATTCTATTTACCAACCCAGAGATAATTAAGAAAATTATTAAAGAAATTAATGTTAATAAAAGTGCTGGCTATGATGGAGATATATGTAACAATTCAGAAATATTTTGTCAGACGTTATCTACTCTTATCAACAACATCATGAGGATAGGTATTTTTCCAAACTGCATGAAGATAGCCACAATTAGACCTATTTATAAAAATGGTGATGCTATGGAACTAGCGAATTATTGACCAATCTCAATCTTGTCGGTTATTGAAAAAATCATGGAAAAATATATTGTAAATAAATTAAAAAAGTACCTCAAAGAAAATGACATTATTGACGAGGGCCAATATGGCTTTCAAAAAGGGAAAAGGGACTGAACAGCTACTTAACAAAGTAGGCAACTATATTACTAAACAACTAAACAGGGGGCAAGGAACTCTTGCATTGTATATAGAACTCTTGCATTGTAAAGCATTTGATACTGTTGATCATAAAATATTTTTAAAAAAATTGAATGAAGTGGGACTTAAAGATCGCTTTTTAAGGCTTTTTGTGAGTTACTTGTCAGACAGGAAGTTCATTGTTAAACTTGCTAATACAGAAAGTTCCTTAAAGAGTGTTAATTATGGGTACCGCAGGAAGTCAATTGGGACCAGTTTTATTTATTATCTATGTGAATAGCCTGTTCAATAGAATTAAGAATTGTAAACTATATATGTATGCGGATGATGCAATACTGTTATATTCTCACAGAAACTTAAAGTTATGCCAAGAAATCATACAAAACGATTTCAACTCCCTGCTAAAATGGTCATACAATAATAACCTTTTTGTGAATCCAAGTAAAACTAAATTAATGTATTTCAGAACACCACATATGCAAAATCCAAAGTTTGAAGGGACTAAATTTCATGTGCATAAATGCCTATTTGAAGACCAAACTGTACTATGTAATTGTGCCAGACTCAACTGAATATAATTATCCACTGAATATAATTATCTAGGTGTAACTTTTGATCCACATCTAAAATTTGAAAAGCATACTAACGCAATATTTGACAAAATTAAAAGAATATCTGGCTGTCTCTATGCTGCAAAAGATTATTTAAACAAGAGAATTATGTTTCTTCTGTATAAGACTTTAGTAGAGTCAATTCTAAGATATGGAGTTAATATATGGGGGGAACTAGCTATAACCATCTGTCTAGTATAACTTATTTGCAATCCACAATATTGAAAATGATAATGGATATTAACAAACAGACGTCAAACAACTTCGGAAAGAAGCTGATACTTTGACTCCTTATGGCTTCTACAAATTTCATCATATAAATAGTCACTATAATAATAACCAATTCAAAACAATGGAACTACATAATTACGAGTTCAGATCAAGAAAATACATGATTCCACACACATATAATAAGTATGGGGAAAGATCATTAAATTATTTAATACCCAAATTATATAATGAACTTCCACTAAATATAGAACAGTGTCAAAACTTTAATAAATTCAAAAAAGAACTGGAAATATGGTTCCAAAACGCATAAATAAAACAATAAATATGTTTGATGAGATGATTGAAAAAAATCAGTATTTATGTGTAAACAAAGTAATTAATAGTGTTGAATAGTTATGTTATTTGTTAATTTTGGTTTAGGGATTGTTATGTATTATGTGATCAAAATAAATGACTATCTCTATCAGAAAAGTGAACGGACCAAACACCTGTGTGAACTTATATATTAATTATACGTATTATATTATCGAAGAAATAGTAACAATACAGACATGGAGCAAAACCTTAAAATTTTGTTAAAAAGGTAAAATCAATGTATTTTTTTTCTTCTTCATTATTTAATCAAATCTTGTACTGATTGTGTCAATGTGACTGTAAAATTAAGGTATGTCAATGCTATAAATGTAAAAAAAAAAAAAAATACTGTACCATTTATGTAATTATGGGTATCTGATGTAAAGTCAGTTGGCTTATCAGGACCCACAACAAATTTGATGAAAATAAATATTATATTATTATTATTATTATTATTATTATTATTATTATTATTATTATTATTATTATTATTATTATTCGTTTTCGCTACAATATTTTTTTTTCGTTCTTTTCGATTATCGTTGATTTGGAATTCCAGAAGAAGAAAAGTTCAACTCAGATGAACAACTAGGAAAAATTCTCATTCATATCGTTAAAATTGATGTTTGTTCATATGTTTTTCATGTCAAGATCATGAATTGCTGCAATTACACCTTCATCCTACACGGCCATCCCTCTCACACTCCTCTTTTCACAAAACAGTATCAACGTCGCGAAGGCCACCTTCCCAAAATGGCGACTGTTGCAAAGGCTGCCCATTTACTTGAAAATTGATGCCAAAAAATAAATTTTTTAAATTCTTAAAAAAAATCAATTCAAAAAATCAAAGATGATTAAATATCTCGAAAACTAAAACTATTATAGAGAATTATTCTACCGGCTTGTTCCCTGTCCCATGATTCTGCATTGTTCAGCGAAAACTGCAACTCGATACCCTGAACCATTTAGAAATTATGGGGGTGGTCCATGTTTGGTGGGACACCCGGTATAAAATAAACATTAGAAACCCTATGTAACATGATCGATGATAAATGAAAGCGATTGCAGTATACTACGCGAATGAATAAGGATGACGAAATACGTCTCGTAGTGGGAACCTCGAAATGTTTACTTTTCATAGGGTCAAATTCGGGTAGCTATATTTTCTTAATTAAACCGCAAAATATCCAAGAAGTTATTTCAAATTAAATAAAACTACAATTTTATTGACAATAATACTAACCTGATATGACTTTCTACAAACAATTATGAGGAGATGTGAACTTCTTCATCCTAAATTTTCTTCCTAAATCGTTACTTTTAATTTCAACGATTATGTTAATGTTTGCTACTCAGAGACACGGAGCACGCTCGAAAGAACAAAATAAGTAAACGAAATTGAGGATATTATGATTAATATGTCGTAGTAGCTTCATTGTTGAAATGACGACTGATTCTTTCATATGAGATTTTCTGTGTTTCATGAAGATGACCTCGGCGTATACGTATTTCGAACACGTGTAAACTTCCATTATTTTGACGCGATAAGCGATGACCCTAAACAATTCACTTAGATTGAGAGGGTAGTGTCAAAAAGCATTGGCGTATTAGTGTCGAATGGAAAAGAATGCTTCTAGCAATTGTTGTGAACTTGGAATAATGGAATTTTAAAAACATGTTTATTTGCAAACTTTTCACCTTCATTCAAATTTACTTAATTGCATACGTAAGTTCACATTTCTTCAATTACAAATGTCAATACTATATTATAATAGTATTATTACTTATTTGCATATTCCAGGCTGATGCTATATGCTTCTAAAGGCAGCAGACTTACTGGTTAGAATGAAATTGCGGATGTTATAACTATGTATTTCGTATTTGGAACGTGTGAATACTGAGGAGCCGGAAGCTTTAATGTCTATATTTATACGTGAAGACAATTAACGCAAAATTATTGTTTTCTTGTATATTTAATTTGAAAATTTTTCCACAATTTTATATGAAAAGATTTGGCTTCCTGAAAAGGTGGATAAAGGCTTTCTCGAGGGAAAGCGAGTGTTACGATTTACGCTTACAAGCTCAAGCATATTTTGCCTTGAAACGTGTGAAGGAAGGACCCAATTTTCACCGGGGGTATTTCTGGAAGCCAATTGATGACTCTTTCTTGCTCCCAAGTAGAAGATTGTTAGGTAGCTGACTCGAGTAGTATTTTAAAATTTATGCTGTAATTGTTAAATAAATGGAACTTAAAGTATTTAGAATAAAATGAAAAATTAGGGAGCTGAAAACCATGAATATCTCACCAGCAACAATTTTCGTGGCAATATATGTAAGCGTTGTGGTCGCTTGTCCCCTCCACCCCCGTTAGGAACTTCAAATGTATTTGCTGGAGAAACTAAGCGAGCCGTTGCAAAACGGCTGGTAGAAAAGCTTAGCGTTGGAACTGCCAAAAAAATAGTTGTCATGACATGCTAATTTCTTATAAACAATTACGTATCTCGAAAACGAAAGAGATAGCGCTAATCGGATTGCGGAATTTTATATCTTGTTTAAAGGCAATTTTAAAAAAGCAATACGTTTTGTTTGAAAATTTTAAAAATGTATAAACAATTTCCAAATTTTGCAATTCTAAAGTGGGAAGGGTTCTCTGATGCCCACAAAAGGGAAAAATGCGAATTAACAATTTTGCTACAATTAACAATTTTATAAACAATTGATGAATGTGCGCTATTTCTGCCGGGGAGTGTCCCCAAATTGTTCCTAATTTGATGATAGCAAAATACCAATTTTGACATGAGATGCAAATTAATTGCTTAATATCTAGTTTAATTGTTATTTTAATGATAAATATACAGTTGGTCTTTGAATTTTACTTTCTTCTATTGAAATGTTTCCCTGGCAGTCCTAACGATTCGAGACAGTATTTTGCATTTCAATTATTAATATTAATAAAAAAAATTTTTGTTTGACAGGAATATTGGGATTTAAATGTGTATAAGAACGTAATTGTTCTAAAATTAGTGTTATTTAATTGATATCAATGTAATTTCTTCAAAAATAATTGTGTTAACAATGGTTAGGTGCTATGTGTTCATATATATTTCAATTAATTTACTTTCTTGTTCATAAAGTGTTTCTTCCATGTATTTTTTATTTGAAAATACTTTCTCATCTGAACTATCGGCGCCCGCCATTTTGTACGTCATCATTTTGTTAGGGCAGTCCCCCCTGCGTCGAGATTGGCTACGATGGTTTGTGAGGCTCCGCCTGCGACGTTTCGTCATGACAAGGGCTGGCCAAGCTGTGCAAAAGCTGAACTTCGCTGCAGACGGCCCCGATCAATTTATGTTTCCAGAACCGTACAAAGCATACACAGGATATCCTGCTTGGAATGAAATACTCCGTCGTTTAGGAAAACCTACATACTTCGGTAGGGCGGATCACATGCATAAAATTAAGATAAGAATACAGAAAGCGGATGTCAGGCAATTTTCATTTACAAACCGAACTATTAGAGACTGGACAGTTTGCCTACGACTATCTTAGAACCCTTTCGTCAAAGCTTGAGCAAGTTTAAAAATAAATTAGTTTTTAGTTAATTATATATTAGGTTATTGCATCAATGTTAAGTTTCACTGTTAGATTAGTAGATTTCCTACAAAGTAAGTTGTTTAATTGTTAGTATAAATATCAGTGTAGTAGTATTGTTATTATTACCTTTATTATATTGTTATCATTTTATTATTATTATTATTATTATTATTATTATTATTCATGTAGTGCTGCAGTGCAGTGCATGCAGTGCAGTGCAATGCAGTTCATGTAGTGCAGCGCAGTGTAGTGTTATGAAGTGAAGTGGAGGGAAGGGAATGCGAAAGAAATGCGTCACAGTTACGTGTTGTGCAGTGAAGTGCAGTGGAGTAAGGTTTGCGTTGTGATGTTATGTACTATTTATTATTATTTCTTAATTAACTCCTTTTTTGTAAGTTTTTGTTAATGAATGTAAGTTTAATGCATGTAAGGTTAAGATATTCTGCCACCAAGTTACTATACTTAATATCTGAATTAACAATAAAATCTAATCTAATAAAAAAGCGCTCAACGCCAAACAAGGGTTAAGAGACGCGTTGCGGCAACAACGACGCAAGTGGAACTTTCACAGTCTTAAAAAGTTTACATTTAAAATTACATTCCCGTGATTGAACAGTTTTTAGCGTCGTTGGATCACCGACTTCTGCGTATGAATTCGTTTCTACGCGTTTTGATTCTCTGACTCGAGCATTTGAAGTCAGATCAACTGAAGAACAAATAAGACTGTTAAATCAGATTTACAAAGACGATGACGAAAGTCTTGGGGTCGAGCTTTTTCATTTCGTAGAATTGTACGAAGAATTTGCAGCAGAAAAAGACTAATATTTAAGCCATGAACATTTAATGTACACATTAATAATTGAAAAACAGGTGAAAGATTCTTTTCCTAATGTTAAAATTTTGAAAATATCTTGTTCTGATGATCACTAATTGCACAGATAAAGATTATTTTCAAAATTAAAATTAGTGAAAAACAGATTGCAAACGACAATGACCCAAAAACACCTCAATGATCTCGCGGTTTTGAGCAGCAATAGCGATATTTTAATAATTTGAACGACTTCATTAACGATTTTGCGACGAGAAAAGCGCGGGACGTTCCTCTGTAAAGGTGATTAATATATGTAGAAAAATAATATATTTTAAAATTGCATTATAATTTTGTAATGTACCAATGTGATATTTAATTTGATCCTCTACCATAGGTGCCCCCATAAAAAATGTGCCCACTAGCCTCCACCTCTCTAAATCCGGCTCTGATTTCAATAATGTAGTAGAAGGGTGGTCGAAAAACTTTTAAAATAATCATAATTTTCGAAAACTTCAGATGTTTTAATGAAAATCATACCTATCCCATTTTTATAAGCATATTGTGCACAATTAGAGTGGAATATTAAAAAGAATTGCAGTCGTTTTTGACAAAAGTTTAAAATGTCCCAAGGACTTCATGTGAAGTACACCTAAAAACTGAAAGATTCGTTTGAAATTCGCAAAACCTACGGGCAATTCTATTAGTGATTACTAATGGCCTGCAGGAGCAAGGCATCAGGAACCCATAAAATGTGGATTCTGATCAGCCAATATGTTAGAGGAAGTAATTGGCTAGAAATTGGAACAAGATTTATTAATTTTTTCGCTATCAGGGCCTTGCAATGCGAGTTTTTCGGTCGAAAAATCGCCATTTTCCTGCAGTATTACAATACTTTCTGTATACATTGTTTGTAGTATGCGAGAAAGTAAAATTGACCCATTTTTTTAAAAGACCATATTTATATATTTATGACATATTGCTGAGATATAATTCAAAAGTATAAGAAAGTGTCTAATATTTTATTGAAATATAAACATGAAATTATTTAAACAAATAAATAAAAAATTACAATTTATTATTTCTTTGAAGAATAGATTGCATTAAGTTTCTTCCCCTGCTAGATCGTAAGATTCTCCGGATGCGTAAGCTTTCGTGGCCGGAATCAATAGATTACTTGGCGGTCCGGCTTAGGCATAGTTGCCAGTCTTTCGACTGTCATATTGCGGCCTTCCTGGGGGAGAATATCATTATTCCTCAGGCCGGACTTTGCCCTGAAGATGGTTTCAATATAAAGCCCGAAACTTTGAGCATTATTGCACCGTCTGCACGCACCATCTCCTGGACAGCCAAGTATCTTGTAAGATTCGACCTACGTCGGCTTACGGGTTCCCCCTCAAGGTATTTCCGCGAGCACTGCCTCGGCCTGGACAAGATAATAACTCCTTAGCAGTCTTCCGATTTGCGTGGTATTTTAGTGCATGCAATATTAAGTATTTTGAAAGGAGAGAGGAGAGGAATGGTGAAGAGTGAAGAAGGAAAGATCGTGCGTGGTCTGTGGCCAATTTGTTTAGGTCTTGTTCTAACATTCACCTCTTATTAATTGAAAAGAAAAAAAAAACACGGAATACTACCGATCAGTTGTACGCAAGAATTCTTCTCCAGACAGCAGCTGTATTCGTCCTAGTTATCTAGATGGGATCGAAATAATCTTTCTCATCCTTGTCCGCTCTACTCCCCTTACACACACTCTTACATTTACATGCACTACACTACAAAACAGGTCGAACGCCGCGACGAGCACTTACCATGACTCGACTGTTGCCCCGCTGGCAGAGATACCTGGCGAGGGAGACTCCTATAAGCCTCCGTGTATGCTGGTGCCGGATATCCTGTTCTACAGGGAGAGAAACATCATGCTGCTCGAGTTTATACTCACTACACAACCACTATAATTACGGGATCAAAACCACAGCAGTTGACGAGCTCGGAAACGCAAAATAATCAATCAACGACATTTTCGTTGTCAGGGACCCAGAAAACATATTTTTTGTCAAAATATCAACCTTGAATTGTTGCAGAAAAATCTAGCTTTCTCTACACTAAATATAAGAGAAAGTAAAAATAAAGAATCAAATTATATATGCCCCTTATAACTACTACAAGAGAAAGTAACTAGTGGTGCTACAACAGCACGTACGTTTCTCTATTTGTAAGTATTACTCAATATTATTATATTGTTGTACATTATTATATTGTTCTATTTTACTAACACTTCAGACATCATTCGAAAAATCACACGGTACAACTCAAAAATACCCGAAAACATCTAATTTTAGAAAAGACTTAAATAAAATGATTTAAATATCTAACATCAAAGAACAGATTCAATTAAGAAAGAAACGTCGAACGTTAATACTGCAGGTGTAAGATGGATTCGAATTACAACTCTTTGTCGACATACGAGTATATTACCCAAGAATTAATAAATTTACAAGATTACCTAAAAATTAATCAATTTTTCAAACAAATTCACACAAAACAATTTAAAGACCTTATTTCGAGGCATACATGATCTCATGAAAATCCCTATTTTCAATTTCAAACGAAAGGAAATTTTTGAAAAAAAATTGAATTCGTGCAATTTTCGCAATTCCACAGTTTTAATGAAAATTGAACCTATGTCATACGATCAAGCAAAGGATTGCTCTATTTGAGCAGACATTTGTAAAATAAATGGATCCGTGTTTGAGAAAATATGTTTACGTACTTTTTTAAGTTAATACTATTCTACTTAAATTTAAGAAAACGCTACTCGTATTTTGAAAAATTGTACATGACTAATTTCAAATCTACTTTTGCAAAACAGACCCCATTTACAAAACTTCTTTGTTTTCAATAATGTATGGAATCTAAAATATTTAAATCTTGCAATAATTGAAAATTCAGCGATTTCAATAAAAATCGGATCTAAACGTCTTATTCCGAGAAAAAAATTGACAAAAAATTGAAACCATTTTAAAAAAACTTGAAACTGTTGTTGGACCTTCGTAATTATAAAGAACCCAAAAAAATTAAAATCCCTATTTTAAATTTAAAGGGCCGTGATGTCGTCAGAATGATCTGGAAAATTTGATTTCGGGGAAAATCCGGTGAAAGGTATATGCGCATGTGTTCACAGGTAAACGTGAGAACAGACAGTGACAGGGAAATGATTTGAGAAAAAACATTTTCAAGTATCAGGGACCCCCCGTCTCCAAAAATACGTCATTCCCGTAAAACTCACAATATAAATAAATACTTTTTCGGTATCAACGACTCGTCAAAGTTATTCCTCTTACAATCTCGTTATTTTTCATAGAATTAGTATCTTCCCCTATACTACCAACGCGAGAAAGTAACTAGTGGTGCTGCAACACCACATAATTTCTCGCATTACTTGTAACGGTTACACAATAATATGCTACTATATGAATCAGAGCATCAACTGATGTCACTATACTGCCTCTTTCCGGGAGGTCCTCGGGTTCGAGTCTGGACGGTGACAGGATTTTCGAAGCTCGCTAGGTTGAATTCAGTCGCTGTTCGGAGGAGAATTTTTTGTCAATTTGAAGTTTTCCTTTTGCTTGTATCGTAAGTATAAACATTATATTATGTTGTTTATTTAATTTGTTTTCAATTCAAATTAAATTTTTAATGCTGCATGTAAATCAAATATGGGTGTAAAATTTTATTTGAAACAAGGGACATTTGAAACAAGTTTATTAGTGACAAGGAATGTACAAGTTTGAATTGTTTAGAGGTAAGTATTCTGAAATATTATTGTTTACATGTAATGTAATGATATTGTTATCCCAAGAACCGAGGTATTTGCTCAAAGCGTTGATTTCCACATATTCACTTAGTATGTCTTATGTATTTAGTTCACATTATTTAAAATTAAATTGCAATTGCTGTATGTGGAATTTGAAACAGAAATAATAATTTTCAAATTCTTACGTACTGTGAATTCACTCTTTGTTTTGTTTTTTTACTTAAGTCAAGTGTGCGTAATAAATAGAGAAATTAAAATTTTAATCTTTCAAAACTTAATTTAAAAATAATTAAATGCAACAAAACACATTACATGATACAAAAGACATATTCAATTTAACATAACACGATTGACAGCGGAATATGTCACCACACTCGCAAGCATTTTATCTAGTTAATACTGAAATGAATAATTCAGTAAGGTTGTAAATTAAGTAAGTACTACTATGTGATACTAAATATTTATGTTCTTCATCTATTAGCTCACAAGTCATTCACTACAAATACATTGCACATTTCTAAGAAAGTTTTTCGACCATGCCTGTCAAGTGACATACCGATAATTTTGTATTAGATACGTAAAATTGAACAATATTATTTAATAAGATGTACATAATTATTTATTGTTTCCATTGAATCTAGTTGTGTTTATATTATCCTACTTAGTTAAAAACATAAACCACTAAAACAGCTGATATATTGATAATAAACTTTTTCTAGAGACAAAGATTCAAGAAATGTCTTAACCCAAATTTATGGTGTTGAAATAAAATCGGCAAACCCCTTTTTGTATTTCGGCCAACCCGCTTTTTCAATTTCGACAATTTGTTTCAATAGAATTTTTACATTTTGACCATGCTTTTAAAAGTCTTATTTATTTACTGTTTAACATAGACAAATATGTCAGTTTTAATCTTATATTTTAGATTATTAGGAAATTGAAAAATATGTTGACCTACGTCTTTGTCGATAATTAACGTGGTCTTGGCAGATTGTTTTTATGCAAGTGTTTTTTTCAGTATGATATTCCATGGCCAACGAAAACAGTATCTGATGTTTCCGTCAAAGTGAATATTAGGGTTGAGTAAGAAAAAACAAACACACAATTATGCTATTTATACCCACTCCGGGTATCAGTTAGGAGAAATGTGTCAGATGAATCTGATATCCCCACGCATGAATGTACAGAAATTTTGGTACCGCCATTTTATTCACTTCAAGTGAAAACTCATTACAGTGAAACTTCATAACATTTAAAGACGTTCTGATGGTTACTTTTTTATGAGTAACATTGTATTCATTAATCACTTCTGTAGAATGTTATTTCTTAATCTGGTACATTATCTTATCCAGGTAAGAAAGGTTCAAATGTCTTCTTAATAATTTTGAACTATACATGTTTTTTATCCGTATCGCTAAAGAAAAATCTGATTTTAATCACACTAATTCTTTATAAAAATGTTTCCGATCATATTTTGTCTCCTGTTCAACAACTTCATCACGTGATATTCACCTAGGAACACCAGTATATTATAAAATAATCATACAACGTATGATTATATTCTCCATTCTTCTTCTGTTATTTTCTTCCACTCATATATTTTTTCTTATATTGCACGTTTCTTATATTGCACGTGTTCAACATTGTACGTGTGAAGTCATATAATTTGATTTTACAAGCATATATGACGTGTGAAGTGATGATTTGATTTTACAAGCACATATTAAGTTAAATCATTCCAATTTATTTAATTTTGTTACTTATTTATCGTTACTTTTTACTTTTTGTTATGATATACTGATATATGTTTTAAAGTAATATATGTTTGTAAGACTTGAATAAAAACTTACCTGAGAGAATCACCGATAGGTAGCTTCAGCTCCAATGCGCTGTTATCAATTATTGCTTCATTTTTTTCGAGCACCATGATGGTTCTAAAAAACAGTAATAAATGCATCAGAACCAATTTAAGTTAACTTTTACTTCACCGTATTCTCTTGTTGACTAATTTCCTAATAAAATTGAAAGACGTAAATCAGTTTTGAAGAGCAGATCTAGAAAATAATGTTCAACATTCACACATGCTATTCTCGGCACTTTTTCACACCTTCAAATGTGGCAATTAAATTCGATTGTTTGATAGAATGCAAATTCATAAAATATTTGTTTACAACAAAAATTCGCGGGGAAAAAAACCACTACATGAATCGGAACATGTTTATTACATTCATGCATGACGCAAATTATGTTCATTACTGTAAAACAACTTTTAGATTGGTTTTAAATAGATGACAGAATCTAGCCGTGAATGTCCAACTACGTACGACACGTGATCTTCAGTGAATGCGAGTGTAAGCGGAAACATTTGACCACTTACCAGGCGATGCTTTTATCAGGATAGAAAATAGACACTGAACTTTGAACCAGCAAAGTCTTTACGAAACGGTGCAGTTAAAAAAAGTAAACCACATCTCTCAGTAAGCGATGACCCCCAGATCGTTTCATCCATTACATGGACGTGCAAAAAATAACCTGATCTACGCCAGCAAAATTTATAGGATTAAATACATTTATTCGCATTGCTGTCAATGCTATTTGTTGCATTCTTTCAATTATATTTTCAATATCTACATAAGACTTCATTTCCAATACTTTATAATTGAGACTATTTCATACGATCCGTCTCATGCAATCCTCTTGCTCTATGCCCAATCAGTCTTCTCGCTAACTCTGAGGAGGCAGAGCCTGTGAAAAGTTGTTTGTGAAAATGTTCAAGAGCCTTCAATTTCCAAACAGTAGCACTTTCATGTGCATTCAATGTCACGTGTGTTTCACGACATTCCAAGTTATTATATGATAACGCAAGACATCAAGGCATCAAGAGGACGATAGCCAAACGTCAATGAAAGATTGGAGTGCCAGTGATGGTATCGCCTTTAATTGGTCTTGTTGGCCTTCAACTCATGTCACTACGTTTTATGGACAAGTAAGCGAGCATTTCAACAGATGGGTTCAAAGTGATGAACATGTATGAAACAGTATCCTTCATTAAATGCAAGTAAAATCGACGAATATTTTTTCGGGTTACATGGAAAGTCGTCCCTTGCGATCCAAGTGCGTTCTAATCGAAAACTTGCAAAATTATCTTACACGTCACGTCATCAAATTGTGACTTGTGTTTCAACAAATAGTGATATAGTGAATCTTCCTATAAGCACTTCCACATTTTCCCCTTTAACCTTTCTACATTATCGTCAAGGTCTGCGGCAATATTTCGATATTGTATGTTTTCATTTTTCCGTTTTTCACTGAAAAACTCTGCATCATTTTTACTCTCTCGCGCTTACTTAAGAAGAGAATGTTATGTAGTCGTGCGCCGGAAAACGGCGAATTTTCAGCAGAAAAACTCTAATTGCCAGGCCCTGGTAACGAAAAAGTGTAAATTATTTCCTCTGCGTCGGGCGTAGGCAGAACCAATGTTTTGTGGGATCTTTATAACGAAAACTCGATTGACGACAACATATCTACTTGTCCGTCCGTCTGTAAATCGATAGCGCCTAAACTGTTTCGCACTTAACCTAAGCTATTACGGAACCAACCACTGTTTATTTCATTTCGGAGAACAATTTTAGAAAAACATGAAATGGATACTTGTTTTTGATTCTTGTGTTGTGGATTGGGTTTCTGTACAGCGTGAATTCGAATAGAGATGGTATTAACATGAGATTTGTATAAACGTTTGAGGAGAGGTATGTGGTGTGATGGGCTAATTGCTCTAGTTTAAATTCTTTATGTAGTTGATTGAATCCATGGTGCATTTTTTATAGTTCTTAAGTATTGAGTTTGGATGATTTAGATTTTATGAATGTTTGTTTTGGATGCGTTTAACTGTATTGGACAGGCCTACAACAATAGGGGTGTTATTATTGTTTTGAACAATATCAGAGCAGTGCTGTATGGGAGATTGCTATTTCTGTTTATACGAGGTTTAAGTTGGTGTAATTTATTTTTGGATTGGCTAATTTTGATGTCAATATGTTGTTTCCAGTTAAGGCGTGTGTCAATGTGTAATCCAAAAGATCCTATTTGTTTATATGGAGGGTACCAGCTTATTTAGGCATTTTTTAAGATTAAGGTGGAGGGGGCGTGTACGGTCTAGGAGTGAAAATGTTTGCTGCAATTTTAGTTCGATTAAGGAGAATTTTAGATTTTCAAGCTCAGCTTTCGATTTGGTGAAGGTACAGTTAAATTTTGATTTTTATGTCTGTTAATGTAGTTCCGTATAAGAATATGGCCGACGATAGTCAGCAAACTTCGACTGACGGCAACAAAGTTTTTAGGTCTCACAAAGTCAATTCACTCAAACCTTAAAAGGAACGTCCATTTAAATGAATTGAACACAAAATTAGGTTATTTACGCTACACGTTCAGAATTCTTTCAAATTCAGTCAGCCTTCGAACTGCTCGTTGTGTAGATAATTCTAGGGAAATACATCTCATAGCTCCCAAACTTTTAGATTACGAAAACGAATTGTACCAAAACCAAATTCCACCCACGTGATTCTTGTAAGCTTCTCGTTATTAATCAAGGAATTTTACCACTACCTTGTCTGTTGATTAACGAATCAGTGGTTTTTGTCAAAAATGACTTGCTTAAGGGCGGAAATATATTTTCAGAAAACGCCGATGTCTATTACTGTAACACTCGACGTAGAAATTATATTCATCAGGTGACAATATCAACAGCTCATTACAAAATATTCACATTCAATACATGTAGTACATTATTTTACACCACCTTGCCAGATGGCATTAAACGATTAAATTCGATAGAAAAGTTTACTAAACTGTTTCTATATAATTAGAGTGCACTGAGCATCACAAGGAAAGTAACATTAATTTTAACAGTGATATTTAATGCTTTATTCAGCATTTGGACTGTATAAATGTAAAGAACCTGTAAGAAGTATGTACCTCAGCCTCCGGGTCAATGACCCCCCCTCTCCATCAGGTTTTTCGTCCAGTTTCCCTGATCCATTGAGCAAAGACTGAGATGGCCCCTTGTTTTGCTTCTGGACATAAATGTAACTTCATTATCTGTACACGTCATCTAGAATGCAGTGGGAAATATAGTTGTTCAAATTATCGTTTCCATGTTGTCGCGTCCGGAAGTATTATTCCTTGACGAAGGACATGATAGATAAGAGCCCAAAATTTATTGCTGACATATCCTTGAAAATAGATTTTATTATATCGTAGCATCATTTTCCCCCTTCTGTATTCAAAATACAAGTATGGGTATGATCGTACAGTATCATATATATATATATATATATATATATATATATATATATATATATACTAAACTAATATATATACTAAACCGAACCAAACCGAACCAAACCGAACCGAACCCAACCGAACCCAACCGAACCCAACCGAACCCAACCGAACCCAACCGAACCCAACCGAACCCAACCGAACCCAACCGAACCCAACCGAACCCAACCGAACCCAACCGAACCCAACCGAACCCAACCGAACCCAACCGAACCCAACCGAACCCAACCGAACCCAACCGAACCCAACCGAACCCAACCGAACCCAACCGAACCCAACCAGACCACGAACCCACGAACCCAACCGGAACCCAACCGAACCCAGACCGCGAACCCAACGGAACCCAACCGACCCAGCCGACCAGCCGGAACCAACGACCAACCGAACCCAACGGAACCCAACCGAACCCAACGAACCCAACGGCCCAGACGAACCAAGCCGCAGACCGCAACGACCAACCGAGCCAGAACCCAACCGAGGCCCGAACCGGGAACCGAACCGAACCAACGAACCGACCGAGACCAACCGGAACCGAACCGAACCGAACCGAACCGAACCGGAGCCGAACCGAACCGAACCGAACCGAACCGAACCGAACCGGAACGAACCGAACCGAACCGAACACGAACGAACCGAACCGAGACCGAACCGAACCGAACCGGAACCGAGACCGAACCGAACCGAACCGGAACGACCGAACCGAACCGAACCGAACCGAACCGGGAAACCGAACCGCAACCGAGCCGGCAACCGAACCGAACCGGCCAACCGAACCGAACCGACGAACCGCACGAGCCAACCGAACCACCGACCCAACCGAACCCAGCCGGACCAGACCGAGACCCAGCGAACCCAAACCGGAACCGGCCAACGACCAGCCGAACCAACGAACCAACCGGACCCAACCGACCCAACGAACCAACGAGGCCAACCGGGCCAGCCGGACCCAACGGCCAGACCGGGCAACGGGCCAACGGCAGCCGGAACCCAACCGAACCCAGCCGAACCAAACCGAACCAAACCGAACCAAACCGAACCAAACCGAACCAAACCGAACCAAACCGAACCAAACTAAACTAAACTAAACTAAACTAAACTAAATTAAATTAAATTAAATTAAATTAAATTAAATTAAATTAAATTAAATTAAATTACTGGGCAATAAGAACTCCATTTCGTGTCGGCTACTTATAGGTTGAAGAGAGTGGACGATAGGGGGTATCCTTGCGGTAAACCAGCCTTTATTATTTTGGGGTTGGATTGATGATTGATTACTGTAACTGAAAGTGATCGGTCATTTAGGAAGTTTTTTTATTATTTCCGCACTATAGTGAGGGGAAAGAGAAGTTCCTGCGGTATATTTTGCGGGACATACCGTTGCAGCTCTCTTTCCAGGCGCTCCATGATAACCTGGAACGTGTTAGTTTCCAGGTGCAAAAGCTGGAGCGCATCTGCAGCCAGCGGCCGGGACGACGGGGCAGACCACTTCCACTGATCACCACCACACTTAAGGCTAAATGTACCGACACTAGTTCCATTTGTCGCCACCACGTGGCAGCACCAAAATAAGCAAAATTTACTAGGCCGATAACGTCTAAACAAATTATCCGATTTTCGATCTGTAAACGACATTGGACTCCCTTTTAAAATAGAATTCACGCTACGATGGCGTTTTTTCAAAAACGATTTCCAAAAAAAATTTGAAAACGTTTTCTCATAGTTCCGGGAAGAAATTAAAAAATGTGGGCTTATAGCGCGATGGCGACGTGCTTCCTGAATCCAACGCCGTGTCAATCATGCAAATCGGATGAATAGGAGCGGCGTAAACTGAAATTTCGGAAAAGATGCCTGATTTCCCTCCCCCTCCCCCTTCCCCCTGCGTCACCCGACCCGCCTGGGCCCTCCATCGACGCCGCCGAACGGCCAAACCGCCTGCGGCACGGGAGGCCGAACTTTCAGACAGGCAAGCTGGGCAGTCAGTCCCTTTCAGTCTCAATATATTTTTCTTCACGTGTCAAACTAGTGATGCTGTAACACAAACCAAACGGTCTCGTATCATCTGTAATAGTCGTATAAAACTATATATCTTGTTCACATATTTCCGTCTTCCTTCGAATACCATCAAACAATTATTTGAGGCGGTACTCAAAATATCGATTCCGATTTGGAAACTGATTTCAAAAAGAAAATTGAACTAATTGTGTAGATATCTTCAATATTCCATGTCCTAACATCTAATTTTACATACATTTTACTTCTAAGATCTTCCGTTATCATTCCACTACCACAAAGAATGAGCCGAAATTACGCACGAGCTCTTTTATCCTGCGACTCGATTTTTGATCTCAAAACGGCGTTTGTCTCCTTGATAGACTTTACCTAATAATCTGTTTTCCCAAGTAAAATTTTAAAACAGTTTTCGTACTTTCGGACAAAATTGAAGAAGTGGTAAAATAGCGCGCAGGCGAGATGCATCCTGAATCCAACACTGTAACAAACATTAAAATATAATATTAAGAATCGTGACATGTCCCAGCTTACTTAGTAAGTTATATTGATATAAAATGATTCTGTTATATTTGTATAAACTTGAAGATTGGAATAAGTAATTCCCGGCGCGTCATTTTGATACAAACTACGTAAATGATAATGTAAAAGGATGTAGTGTAAATCATTGTATTGTGACACATATATATGTATTTTTAATGCATTAAATTGTCACGAAAACAATACAACTTTAACCCTTAGACAGGAACACCACACTAGAAGAGGAATATCCGTCTATGAGGGGGATAAATTATGTTTTGTTAAACAGTTATTAATTTGGGCGGCCCGCGAGGAGCGCACCGCTCGCGTGGAGCGGCGGTCGGCGGAGGCAATCCCCGTTCCCTCCTCGTTGAGCGAGCAGGAGCGCGTGCTGCACCGCACCATCGACGATCTCGCCCGCAACGGGATTGACTTGGTGCGTGTGACCCAGGCGCTCATGCGAGCAGTATCCGGCTGCGATCCAGCTGAGTGGCCGGCGACCATCCTCAAAGTGGTAGTGACACAATTACTTGTGCACTCCCATGAGGTGACGGCGGCCGCTGCGGCGGAAGCGGCGGACGAGGCACGCTCTTCCTCGTCCTCGCCCGCACCTCGTACCTCTGCACCTTAAATAATGGCTGCTTCTCCTTCTTTTTATAGGAATAGCTGCACCGTTGCCTTCTGGAATTGCAACGGCATCTGCGCGCGAGTGAAGCAGTCAGAGCTACACAGCTTTCTCGCTCGGCACAATATTTCTGTCATGATGCTGGGTGAAACATGGCTAAGCCCGCATCTTTCTCTTAATTTTCCAGGATATATCTGCTACCGGAACGACAGAACGGCGCAAGCAGCTAACACGACGGCCGCCAATAATAGAGGAGGCGGAACAGCAATATTAATAAGACGCAACATAAATCATTATGTTTCAGTTCTCCCGCAGCTGCAGCACGCCGAGGCCACTGCTGTTGTCGTGCAGACGGAGAGCGGGCCGCTGCGGCTTGTCTCTCTTTACGCTCGTCCCGACCGCTCCGCGGAAACGTGCGCCCAACTAGCTGCAGATATTGCTAAACTAGTCGAGGCGCACTCAACTCCAACAATTGTGGCTGGCGATTTTAATGCCAAACACACGGCCTGGAGTTCCCGCATCACTTGCACTTGCAGATAGAAACTGGAGCAGCTAAATTCGCCGAAGCTGTGACTGACAGCCTCAACGCCGCACCTGAGAAGGAACGCTCCTAAGGAGCAGCCATTAACTCCCTTTGTAATTAATCTAATTTCCAGGAAAAACAGAGCGCGCAGAGTGTGGCAGAGCACGCGACACCCCGCTGATAAGCGAGAGCTAAATCGATTGAAGCGGAAAGTTGAAATCGAACTAGCTGAATTTCGCAATCAGAAGTGGGAAAGATCTCTATCAGGCCTCAAACCTGAAGATAATTCACTATGGAAAATTTCCCGCATACTTTCCAGGAATCCAGTGACAGTGCCGCCGCTGCAAATCAGCCCAGGAGAATTCGCCGAGTCGAACGAGGCGAAAGCGGAACTCCTCGCTAATGCTTTAGAATCTCAGTTTCAGCCGGTAGAGGAGGCGCCGCCAATCCCGCACGTTGTCGAAGTGCAACAAACGGCGATGGCGGCACTGCACGCGCCCGCCGACGAGCCGAGTTTTACAGATGAAGCAGAAGTCAAAGCAGCCATTGCAGAGCTGAAAGCTGAAAGCTGAAAGGCCGCTTGCGATGCTTATTTCATAGACGGAGCACACTGTAAACGGCAAACTGCCTCACGCTTTATAAAGCAATTATTAGGCCACAAATGGACTACGCATGCCCTAGCTGGGCAATTGCTGCAGAATATCATTTAAATAACTACAAGTAGTTCAGAATGAATGCTTTAGGGCCGCCCTCTGCGCCCCTAAGTACACTTTAATTCAAAATGTGCATCGCGATGTTTCAATGCCACTGCTAAAAGAACATTTCAAAAACATTATTTCTAAATTTTTCAGAAAATCCGCTGACTCAGAAAACACTCTCATTTCCGAGGTCGCTTCATACGAACCCGATCAACCGGCGAAGTATAAGCGACCGAAGCAATTCCTGGAGTAAGGGAAATCTGAAACAGCGAAATGAGACTTGAAATATAAGCTTTGAATTTCAGCACACGCAATGCGCGCGCCAGTTGGCTAAAATCTAACTGATCTGTTTTTTCTTTTCATGTTGCAGGATTGGCCATAGATGCCCGTAAGGGTAGGAATGGCTGCACCGCGGTGGCGTGAACGTACATTGCACCTTACATGTGTTTACAAAACTGCACAAGTATACACACTCGGTCTTCTGATTCTCGAGCTCTTCGTGGGATGTCGTGTGAGGGCGTCGTGTAGGCTGCGGGCGCAAGGGGTCTGGAGCCGGCGTGAATGCGTCGAGACCTAAGTCTGGAAAGGTGCATCACACCGCGGGAGTAGATCTTTATCAGGCAAGCGGTTGGTGTGACCTCTTAGTAACAGTCTGAATATATTGTAAATAGTGGATTTGGGTGTCGGATAATATCTTTAATAAATTTTAATATTACAACTGTTCACGTCTGTTCATTATTGCTGCGGCAATGACGCCACACGGACTTATAAATTTTGAGTTTTGTTTTAGTACCTACATTCATTCTTAACAAATTCTTATTTATTTGATAATACACAGAGTTTGCTTTCTTCACTCTATTATTCAGCTCTTCTTCATATTTTCCGTTTTCCAATTTTTTCCTAGATGCTCATGGCTTGTTACTTGCTCGATGCTTTCCTCACTCCATTTGATGTTCATTTCTTCCTTCTCTTTGCCTATACACATTACCTTGCTCTTATTGATTTCCTTGATCTTCATACCCAGTTCTTCTCTTGATGATCTTCATATACAGTGCATACCCCCACTCAGTTATCATCTCTTAGTAAAACATATCACGTGTAAATAGTTCAATGCGAAAAGAGGATCGAGAAATGTAGTTGACCTCCTCTTCTTTTAGGCTGCACACACCTATGATCTTTACGTTTTTGCATGAAAAAGAACAAAAGATATATCTACGCCAGGTTGCAGAGTGAGAATTTAGGTCTTTTCTTATACGTATCATTGATAATGATACTCATCGACTTTGATATGTTAGTGGTTTCATTGAATGATTACACCGGTGAACAAATAAGGACTTGTTTCTTGCCTCTCCGGGAAAACATGTAACTTTCTCTAATTCTCAGGAGCTGAATTCAGATGTGATGTCATAAATGAATCACGTACCAGTTTTTGTAGAAATAACATTAAAAATAATGAAATAATAGTGAACTCAAAAAAACGTTTTTTTAATAGCATGCTTAATTTTTATTTTATGGGACTGTAATATTAGAAACTGCTTATATGCTCTATCAAGAGTCTATAGTGCATTGCATAAGAATTTACAATCATTTTTACGAACGATATCAACCCAAAAACACGAAATGGAAGAATCTCACAATTTTAAAGCGTATTCATCTTAAAGAAAAGACTTACAAAGAACATGATATGAACACCACCCTCGACACGTAACAGTATATTACTGCAGTGTAGTCAGCCTTGGAGACGCAATCCCTACCATTCTACGCCTCTCGAATCCTTGAAAGGGATATATAAACAAAACTGTAACTCTCATGTATATTATACTATAGGAGTGAGGTGGATTTACGTTATGACATCGCAGCTTCAACAAGCGTCGAGGTAACGCATGAGGAAAACCAGCGCAACTCCCATCCCACTCCTAACATTCACACTCGAAACTTCAGAAAATAAGGAAAACGTAACGTGATGTTTTTAATTGAATTTCACTTCCGTATTCAGAGCATCGAAATCTATCATGATAGTGTTTTTTTTGTTTGCGGCAAATTTCATTGTTCCTCAGTATTATTTTACGTTACCTATACGTCAACTGCTTTAGCTACTAGTTACGTAAGTGCACTGCATAGTAAATGGTTCCGTTAGAAAATGAGATCCGGTACCACCCTACACATGGTTTTCCCATCTAGGTTTCTCTCCAGCGGGACATCTTCCCGCCACCCCTAAATTACCGAATGGTCTCCCGACTTGTGTGGCAGTATAGTGCATGTAGGTGTGTATTGTGACCGTCCGTTTTCTTAGATTTCGAAAACGTGTCACATCCGACCTAAGAGAGCGAGGGAAAGGAATATTTTGAACGCGCGCCAACGCGGATGAATATTAGGAAGGCTAACTAGAAATTAGAACAAGAGAGACCGCCACCATAGACCGAGGGCGAGACCGGAGGTCAGATGAAAGAAAAAGTTCTTTCTGAACGTAGCAGCTGAACTGGGCGGACGTATGGAAAACTGTACGCCAGGAATTGACATTGCAGCGGACTTCAGATTTGCAACTTTGAGGAAAACTCTTCTAGAAGACCAGAAGAGGTAATTATTCTATTATAAATTGATTTAAACATAATCTTAGAAGAAAGATAATAAGAAATGTTTTGAATTTATAATGGGAGAATTAGGGAGAGAAGTTTTGAATATATGGCAGTAATTAATAGATTGCATTCATTTCTCTTTCCAGTTTTTTTTCACATGCTTTTCTTATATTTATATACTCTCTTGAAGTTGGTGCTCGTATAAAAAAGGGTGATCTCTGGATTCATTTTAACTCTGAATATCCATTGGTCATTAATCATAATTGAAAATAAAGTAAAATTCATATGAGAGTACGCAAGAATATAAAACTTGAACGAGAAGAAGAACGCGTTTTCTGGTGGGCAACTGCGTTCTCAACCCGAGGCCACGACGCTTCAAGGCCGAAGCAGCTCGGTGGAAAGGGGTAGAAGGAAGCACAGTGGACTGCTCTACGCGGCCGAGAAGAGAACACAGTAAGGTCGTTCCCAATAAACTGTTTTTGTAGGGATAGGAGTGATTCGGTTTAATCAGAAAGCTTATTCTGTATCCGTCACGTAGAAAGAAAGGGAGGGTAACAGATTTACCAAGCTTAAAAGATAAGAAAAGTAAAAGTACATTTGTTTCCGACTTCTAATACGTGAGAAGAGAATCAATCTTTTTTTTCAAAAAAGGATTTGAATATCTAATATTGTAATTTAGTGATTAAGAGTTTGTGCAAGAGTCTAATTATAATAGTAATCATTCTCTGAATTAAAAAATTTTGATTTTCAATGTGTTTTTCTTTCATTTTTGTATAAAGTAATATTTTAACGATTCTTTCGAATTTCTGAAAGTGTGTGTTTGTTAAACAATTGGGTTGTAAAGAAGAGTAGGAAATTGTGTATCGAGTTATTAGTGTGTGTGTGTGGGTTTTCTTACAGACAGTCAAGAGTATTCTGTATTTGATTTTTTCTGTGTGCCATTTTATGTATCTGTCATAGCAGCAAATATTTTTAGAATATATTCTGAATTTAGTGAAAAGTGATTCTCACCCGAGTTGTATGTAATTTTTGCATCCAATCCATAAACGATCTTCACGACCCTGCCCCCCTATTTTTTTATTTATTGTGTCCACACTGGGACGTCTATCCTGAGCTAGTTGACCATCTGGTGAATTGTGTTCGCCACCCCCCCCCCAAGACGTATCAGGTCGGGTGCTGGCCTTACGGCTTGTACCGGACGGTACTGTGGCTCGCAGTATGTGTGTATGTGTGTGTGTGTGTGTGTGTGTGTGTGTGAAGGGCGAGGAGGGATAAACATGAAGAAAAGATCGCGCGCGGTTTGTGGCCCATTCGTTACGTTACTGCTCCGGCATTCGCCTGGTATTGATCGGTTAAACCTCGGAAAACTAGCGAGCAGCGCAGTCACCTGCTAGAATTATCCTCACGGCAGCAGCTGAATTCGTCCCACCTATCTAGTTAGTATCGAATATCTGCCACCGTCGGTACTCGAACCCTATTACCTCCCGGGCAGAGTCGCTGCAGATAGATCAGTTGATGCCCGGAGCTAACTCAACCGGTATAAGTACTCGGAGAATTATGGCGGTGCACAGCGCGACCTCCACGATATCCTCCGCCATACGCTCCACTTATGGCCCACGAGCCCACGCGCCTAGTCAGATCGACGTAGGAAATTGTGCTTTTCGATACTTATGAACCCGCTCCCCCCTACACACCCACACACGTTGTTTTGACAAGATAATGGAACTTATAGTTTTAGGGTTGCTGAACACGAATTCAATGTCAGCAAAATTTCTGAATTTTGAAAATCTATGTTATATTAGTCGACCACAAAAATAATTGACCTGGTTGGAAAATCAGCACCGCCGCAAAAATATTCAAAGTACTATCTTTTGTCGGTAGTACTGGTACTTTTAGTGCATACTTATCGATTGTTATTCTTACGAACTAGTATGTAAAAGCCAACAATATGCGTGTTTATTTCTCACTTTGCTAATGGACATATTTTGTGAGAAATACGAACAGCACGATCTGAGAGAAAAATACTATTTTTTAATTTTACGTGTGCTACATAAGGCCAGTCGTATGTTTTCATAGCACTGACGTAACAGCGATTGTACTTTCTGTATGATGTGTATCACCTTAAAATTATAGGTTTCGATCTACTGACAGTGTCGGCTCGTAGTCATACTAATAGTAGGAACAATAGTATGCAATAGTACACACCCTAATGGGGTGTGCAACGCATCTCTTCTCTCACCCTTCCTCCCACCCTCCCCCCTCTCCCTCTCTCTCTCTCTCTCTCTCTCTCTCTCTCACACACACACACACACACACACACACACACACACACACATGCCCATACATACAGGGATACATTACAAGCATACACATATATTCATTAACATAAACAATGACAATTAGAAACAAGGCATCTTATGAAGTTTGATAACATGTTGAATAGTTCCTTTTATCATCAACGTGGGTTGACCGCATTTCTTTTCACAACATCTGTTTAGACTCCCCCAAGGATCCCTCCGAAATATTTATTACTTGCGTCGTGTTACCGCATGATTCGGCACTTCCAGAACGTTTTTCAATGTCTGTCAAGAAACATATTGATTCGAAACTTTTTTACTTGCACTTTTGCTATGGAGTATTTTCCATAAACGCTGTACAAATTTAAGCTTAAAAGTACAAGTTTCTATACCCATTACTCAAAAACTCTGGATAATTTGCCGTCTACACTGACTGACGTAACGCAAAATCTGTGCTTCAGTAAATGCACTTTCTTTTCAGAAATTTTTCTGTGACGTTTTCATTGATGTTATTTTAATATTTTCGACGCTATTCATTGTCAGTTGTACAAACACACTTCAGAGAAAAACGAAACCTCTAACTTCGGTTTTTCAAAACGCATTAAAAAGTAGCCTCCAACATACATTTACACAATACATTTTGATTTTCACATACTTACGAATGGATTTGTAATTGCAACTCGCATTAAAATGTACAAATAACATTCGATTAACACAATACTTATGAATGCGACACTGCACAGCAATGCGTTTGCGTTTCGCGCGCTACCGAATAATTGCTTTGGAAGGGGTGAGAAAATATTTAAGTAGAGAGATACCTCCACTTTCTTCGATCAATGCCACACGTCTCTTAAAAACTTGTGCTAGCCGTATGGTATATCTTCACAACATGTCAAGGCACTTTCACTGGTCGCGCCTGCGCAGTAATATCCGCACGGTCCGGAATGTGCTCCACCCGCCCATAAGCCACCACCTTCACCCTCTTCCCCCTCCAACCCCGCGAGAGCCACCGATTCCGTCTGCTCGCTCGCGTTTCCCGCGTGTGCTCTAGGGTGCTCCTGCTGTCAACGAAGGGCATTGGCGGCGGACTGTCAATCGCAGCTTCCGAACGGCGCGTGTTTTGAAATATCATGTTTCGCAAACGCTCTGAGAGGTCTTGTTTTCCCCTCATGTTAAGAAATGTTTAAGAAACATTGCACCGGAATTATTTGGGTGTGCACATGCGAACGTGCGAATACCTACGAGCCGCCACTGCCTATTGATGAAACCATTATCTTCTTATTTCTCACCGTACCAAAATATATCTCTGGGCACAGGTACATTGTTACGGGATCTATGTTAGTTCTTAAGTTCGCGTACGCACGCTAGTGATGTAATCTCTAGAAAATACAAAGTTACGAGTACGAAGCAGATTATACCTGGTTTAAATAAACACCGTTAGTTACAGAATTGACTGGGTCCATTATTTTTCTTTTAATTATGCTTCTTCCCTATACGTCACAGAGTTTTTACAGTTTTTTTTACGAAAATAAATCATATCCAATTTTGTGGTCGATTAATAACGGTCAATTTATAAATTATAATGACAGCTACTTACACACCCCTGAAAGCGAGCTGTGCAACGGTATGGTAAGTCGCACGGTCTAAGAAATTCTCACACACCGTGACAAATTGTGAGCGATAACCTATTGTTACAGAATCGTGAGTGTGTCAACGCCACCAAAAAACAATAAAGCGCCCATGGTGACAAAACTATAAATATATTCGGCAAAAGGCCGTCAGGCTGCAAAGACGGACAACAGACCGTACCAAAGCGGTGACCCTGAGAAAACGACGAGAGCGACGTGCTTAGCGTTACGAATTCGTGAAACTCATTCTTTCATAATTGCGTCCGTACTGTTGTGCCCTTAGCGCGTAAAGTCTCACGCGTGTGGCTTATGAATACATTGTCCTACGGCAACAAGCTTTTAGCATTCTAATGTTCGCAATGAAATCCATCGTAAGGTTTCATGAACTTCTGTCTCTTCGTGTTGCCAATGCTATAATCACTGCTTGATAATTTCAAAACGATGCAATTTTCAAATTCCTTGTCGCAGAAGTTGCATCTTAATGCAACAGAAGTCCCACTTGGCAGGCCCGATGGTAATTTTGAATCATCCTTCAATTGATCTTCCAATTCAGTAATCTATTCGTGCTATACGTTACACCGGCAATGCACACTTATTAAATTCATATTGTAATTCACCTGGCAATTGAAAACTCATATTACCAAAACTCAATATTATTTGAAATCCCACAGAAAAGTTTTACTTATAATTGGTTGTGTCAAATACGTTACAGTTATAGGTAATATTGTGTGAAAAGTTTAAATAACTTTAAATATTAAACAATTATTATTATAATTATTAATAATTATTAATTATAATTATTAATATAAGCTTATTATTTGATGTCACGGAATAAAATATTTTACTTGCATCTTAAATTGTGATAAAGACTAAGAATGTATCCAAATTCAGGTCGTTCACAATTTTAGCAATTTGAGAAATCGGAACATAAACACTTAAATTTTGCTACTAAATACATTCTGAATATTCTAAAATATTTGCGAATGTTTATTTCTAAGATTATGTGGAAGGTTTTCCATATAATTTTATCCTTCAAAATTCTGTTCTTCACCGGCCAACTTTATTTGATTTATTTTTCGTCAAAGAACAGTAAAAACTGTATGGGACGTACGGGGTAGAAGTTCAATCTGCACACGTTTCCTCGAGCTTCACAATCTCTTCCTTTTCTATTCTATAATTGAAAAAAACCAAAAAAGGTTAGAAAATTTTAAAATAGACGTTTGCTTCCTAATTTAGGAATGTAATTTGTATCGGTAAACAAACTACAGATTTTTCTTGGTATCATGGTAAAGCTATAGAAATGTCAATGCGCTTTCTTTTCGATAGTCAGTATAGTATGTAGTAATTGTATAAAAAATAGTTATGCAGCAGTTAATATTTTACTTGAGTATCGATTTCAATTGTTTAATGTCATCTGGGAATGAAGTGCAAAGTAAAGTATATGTTAATACATATAATATGGGTTACTCGTAGTGAGCTGTTGATGCTGATGAATACGTAGAGTTCCTATGATGCATGTTGTAGTTACAAATATATGTATTCAAAGAAAATATGTTTACGCCGCTCAGTAAGTTAGTTTTGACTATAGATTCGTAAGTAAATAACAATAGATAAAGGATTGATAAGATTCCTAGTTCAATGAAGAGAAGCTTGCTGGAATCATGTGAATATTATTTTCTTATCATTCGTATTTTTTCTACAAACTGGAAGTCTGGATACTATTGGGTGTGCTTCTCCAGAATATTATGTCATATCTCAGGCGAGAATGTACTACATTCGCAAAATACACGCAATAAGCTCCATGAAAGCTGAATGAATTCTGAATTTCTGACGCTCTTTGTATTTTCGAAAATTGCAAAAAGTCAGCATTTCAAAGCTAGAAAGTTAAAGATAGATATTTTTGCCTTAAACTAAAATCTATTTTAAAAAACATCTTTTGAAAAAGCTTGTGTAAAATTTTGTGAATAAAATAGTGATTTTCGCGTAATTCCTGTTTGAAATTAATACAATATTTTAAAAGCATTTTCTGAAAAACCCTCGAAATATTTCTTTATTTTTTTTTCATGATTAAAACAAGGGACGCTTAAAGGAATGGTGCAGGACAAATTTTCATTAAGCTTTGAATTTCCCAAATTCCAAATTTAGAAAAATGCAAGAAAGTATGTGCTGTTGTAACACCACTAATTTCAGAAGTGGCTTAGTTTTTACTACGTTTGAAAGTGCTGATTACAGATTGGATTGTCGACAGTGTAAAAAATCCTACACGATTACCTTCGATTCATAAAAGTTCACTCTCCTTGAGTATCTCACGTTTTGACAAAGAACGAATTGCATCCTGTGTTGAATTTTTATTATATTTTCCAAAAGCACTGTGGACGGATGCGTTTCTGATATCAAGACTGATCATGCAATATACACTTACTAGTTTGTACGCAGATAATTAGGGCCAGCCCGATTTAATTTTATCATCATTCACAAACAAAATCAAAGTCATCAGTTCCACGATGGCTTTTGTGAGAGACGGAAGTATTCCTGTGCCTGGGTGTGTCTTAACGCAGAAAATTTGCTAGATCTGAAGAATATATTAAATTAGTGGTCCGTTTATTATTATAATACTTCAGGCACGAGCATGTATTGACATAATCGTCTCATCCATTTCAAAAGTATCTGCAAGCTTTAAAGAAATAGATTCTTAATCAATACCGAGCCTACAATCTTAGAGCAGTAGTCAATGCGTGCAAGTATACAAGTCGTCTGCCAAAGTGATCCAAAATAAATGTTACTGAATGGAGACCAAATTATTGTAAACGTAGCAAATGATTATGGGGGAGAAAGATTGATTGATTTTTTCGTTTCCGGACGCGTCAACTACTTTGGTCATTAGCCGTAACTGTAGTGCATGTTTTTTCTTGGGAGATGATGGCTATCTTCCCCCTTGGATGGCGAGATCCGGCGCCGACCTACCGTCGGCTAGTGGGATTTCCCCCTAACCAGGACTCTCCCATCAGCAGGGCACCGTCCCAGCCGGGACAAGCTCTACGCTTCCGACCGGTCTCCCGGAATATGTGGTAGTGTAGTGCATGTTAGTAATGTGTGTGTGTGTGTGTGTAAGGGGAGAGAATAGGACAAGGGAGAGGAAAAAAATATCGCGCGCTGTCCGTGG
The DNA here is from genome assembly GCA_964035755.1 of Teleogryllus oceanicus. Taxonomy (NCBI): domain Eukaryota; kingdom Metazoa; phylum Arthropoda; class Insecta; order Orthoptera; family Gryllidae; genus Teleogryllus; species Teleogryllus oceanicus. The sequence continues at coordinate 179,587,204 of CAXIVR010000001.1, forward strand.
CCCGTTTGTTAGGGCACTGCTCCGACATTCGCCTGTTGTTGATCGGAGAAACCACGGAAAACTACTGATCAGAGCAGCCGGCCACTTGAATTCTCCTCCAGACAGCGACTGAAGTCGACCTAGCTGAAAAGCTAGTGTTGAAAATCCTGCCGCCGTCAGGACTCAAACCTATGACCTCCCGGTCAGAAGCGTTGCAGTAACATCAGTTGATGTACTAAGCTACCGCTCCTGGCATGGGGGGGGGGGAATAATGGAACATTATTAATCAATAATGTATGGCAACTTAAATGCGTGCGGGAAGCTTGCTTAAAAATGTCCAAAGTCTTCGGGATTTATGATCTACTTTGTGCAGTGTCAATCAGCAAGATGTTGCAACTTCTACTAAGCTACTACTGCTAGTAGTAGTAGTAGTAGTAGTAGTAGTAGTAGTAGTAGTAGTAGTAGTAGTAGTAGTAGTAGTAGTAGTAGTAGTAGTAGTAGTAGTAGTAGTAGTAGTAATAATAATAATAATAATAATAATAATAATAATAATAATAATAATAATAATAATAATAATAATAATAATAATAATAATAATAATAATAATAATAATAATAATAATAATAATAATAATAATAATAATAATAATAATAATAATAATAATAATAATAATAATAATAATAATAATAATAATGCCGGTCCGGATAGCCGAGACCGCTAAGGCAGTAGTGCCGTAGCGATCTCGGACGGAAGGATCGCGGTTCGAGTCCCGCCTCGGGCATGGGTGTGCTTGTGTACGTCTGTTTGTGTGTACCGTCCATTCATCCTTCATAATCATCATCATTTCATCTTCCATCCCTCCAGGACTAACAACCCTGGGGTGTAAAAATCGGATTCAGCCTAATGCTGATCCCCCTCATTAGCTACATGCAAGACTTGCAACGTGATAAATTGATACTTAGCCCGTGCAAGTGCATGTCTTGCGTGGTCCAAGATGGCCTATTCGCGAACAAAAAAAAAATAATAATAATAACCACTGAAGAAACTACGAAGGTTACGAATTGATGAAGGTTACGAAATTGAGCTGACAATACTTGCAGAAGCAAAGCGTAATAACTCATTTATATTGCGTCTACAAGAATGCAAATGTGTATTGAAGGTCGTAGCCATTAGTTTGCGAAAATAAAATTATTTCCCTGCTAGTTCTCAAGTATATTCTTTTCTACTTATTTTAAAATTTTCGTGTTAGTCATACAGAGGAGAAAATGTCGTGTTCTTAATTTTTTTTCTATTTATCGTCAAAAACAGTAGAATAGTTTCCCGGTTGGTATCTCACTGTCCTCACGGAAGTGAAATCTAATGCATTTCGTTCCAGGAAAAATGATATGAATTGATGGCTTTCGCAGGTGCAGTGTTCGTCAATACATTTCAAAAGCATGGTTTAGCTATTAATTCTGCACGTTTACCTGTCAAAACTTTTAAATCACCCAGTCAATATGTACTCTCTATATTCAATTCATGCAAACCTATGTATAAAATTCTCTCTTGTCTGATTTCTTTTTAATTTTTCATTTTTTTATGTTCGTGTATATAGTATAGAGAAAGTTCAATGCTGCAAAAAATAAATTTCGAGATTTTGAAGGAAATGCAGGTTTGGGGGTCTCTGATGTGAAAAAGTGATTTTTTAAACGTCTGTGAAGGATGCTATTGCGTAAACTCCACTTTTTTTGAAACGAACATTTGGCAATCGATTCGACGTATCTTGAGGCTCCGCAAATTTTTAACAAATATTTCAACTTTTAGAGGATACTTTATGTAATTCTGCTAGGATAAAATATTTCTTTCCAAAAACCGCTCATTTTGTTCTTTAAAATTTTTTATTCGGCTAATGTTCTTCAAAGACATTTCAATTTATTTATTTCGGTTAAACTAGTAGGAAATAGAAAATTAAGACAAGTCGAAAAATGTAGGTATTTTTAACGAATCATTGACAAAAGTATCTATATTACAAAAACTAGAAGTAAAGCAACCGGTTAAATGAAATGTTCACTAAATTTTGTCTACCATACTTTTAATACAGTTTGTGAAGCTTAAGGAAATATTTATGAGTACGAGATCTGAAATATGCAGGACGTACCAGAAGGAAACGCCAATCAGAGGTCTCAGTATCGGCTATTCTCAGCAAAAATGTTTGCATGAACATGTGTCCAGATCCTAAGTAATTCCAAGATAGATTTTGTTCATTGTATAGAATTAAGTGTGTTTTATTTTAAAGTGTCTTCTAGATATAAATCACTGTCTGTAAAACGGTATTATTTTCTCAACTGAGATAGGCCTCAAAACATTTTCGATGATTCCGCCGTCTACATCAGCGCACTTTTTACCTCATGAGAGCGCGTATGAGCCCTCACATGAGGTGAAAATGTGATGTGAGGGCCCTGATGAGTGCGTCGTGACGTTCCCGGGCAAAAGAAGCTTCATCGGGTTTCATTATGTGTGAAAGCAATTTACGAATAGTTCGTAACTAGTGAAAACATTCTAGACGATTTCGTTATTCACTTTTCATCTCATGTGAGGGCGCACAGTTCCCTGATGAGTGCCCGCTCATATACCATTTATATTTCATTTGTGAAGAAAGACACCAGTTTGTAATACACTCCTTAAATCTACTTTCAAACTGTTTTACATGACAACTCACATTTCCCAAAATATATCTCGGAAACTGGCGGTGTAAAGCAGCAGGAAAGGACACTTTTGCGCAAAAAATTTCTAAAATACTGTAGAGTCAACTAGCTCTGCCTTGGACATGTTCATATCAACTTTTTACTTTCTCGCTTTACTTCCTTAGAAGAGAAAAGATAGTTATACCTATAGTGCGCCGGAAAACGACGAATTTTTACCAGAAAAATCATCGCTGGGCCCTCATAACGAAATAGTGGATAATATATAACAAATTGCTTCATCTAACACGATAGGTAATCAGAATCCATTCTTTGTGGATACTTTGAGGGCAAAAAATCTGTCTGCATGTGGACAATCCTACTGCCTAATCCGTTCCGAAGATTTTCCCCAAAACTGAAATTCCTCGATTGATAAAAAGTGGGGATTCCTGAACTTTTTCGTTCATCGACCGCTTTTAAAAGAATTGTAAGCCTTATGGACCCCCAACCGATTCTCTGTAAAATAGCACACAAATTCATAACAAATAATTGCACATAAATTTTCTAAATGATAATTTCGCACACCAATATTTTAGTAAAGATCTAGATTTTTAATCATCGATGACGCTTCTGCCTGTAGGAACGTTCTAATCTTTATTGTTGAGCAATGGTTACAAAATGTTGAGCGTTTTTAACTGGCATTAACATTTCTCCAGTGCGCTTTGAAGAGTTTTCTTCCACGATTGAATGTCGTCGTAAAAATATCGTTATCCTAAGCAATTACCTAGCTAGGTTTTCGGATGCCCGGCGCAGAAACTCGCAATGGCGCTCCTGTCTGTAACAAAACATCAACTGCCAAACCGGTGGCCGAGATCGCTAAGGCAATAGTAACGTAGCGAACTCGGGCCGAAGGGTCACGGATTCGAGTCCCACCTCGGGCATGGTTGTATTTGTGTTCGTCCTTTCACCCTTTGTCATCACCACATCGGTTCATTTCCACAGTTACCATAACGTTAACTCCAGTAGTGGTCGCTAATGACCTAAATGTTGATGCGATTCTAAATTTTAAAAAATATATAATTGTTCTAAATCTAATCGATAATACTATGGCTAGGCATTGGTTAAAATAAGCAAAGGGTGCAATTTGTTTCATTCTTTGCCGACATCCGTCCACGGGGGCCCTTCTTTCAGAGAACCGGTGCTGTGCACGTGAGACACCAACCTAATTACGCTAAGGAACAGATGCGAATTTATTACATGTTTTGTGACTATATCAGAAAACAATTAATTATAAAATTCATTTAATGTATTTGTAGTCAATAGTATCTTCATTATACGTATCAATTGCCAATATTTTTGGTCACACACAGTACATTCATCTATAGACCCCCAATCAACTCCATGATCATTATTGACTCACTTCAAAATTTCATTGACCTCCGAAGAGGCCGATACCGACCGTGTTGGAAATTCGTGAAATAAACAAACTTGAGGTTCCCTGAGTTTAAAACGAATATTTTGATTTTTGAGGGTACTTTACATAAATCCTCAACATTTTCAAAATTTTCTCAAAAATGACCGAAAAAATTTGGTTGAACTTTGTCCTCAGATCGTAAAACAGAAGCTTAAAAGAATGATGGCTTTTCGTTGAATTCCGTGATTTTTCAAAAATTAAAAACGTTTAAAATTTTGTTCGGCATCTTCCTACAACTACAATATTGAAGACAGAGATTCTTTTCTTAATTAAATATGTACTTCAAAGACAGATCTTAAATAAGGTCAGTAATTTTTCGAAATTTTAACAATTATTTTCTCAAAATCGGTTCCAAAGTCTTTTTTAAAATTTTCTTCTCATATGTAACAAAGAACGGTAAAGAAAATGGTGCTAGTCCAATATCCGGAAAACTGAATTTTCGGAAATTGCAAGAAATTGAAAAAACTTAACATCACAAAAAGCTACAATATTGAAAACAGATATTTTTGTCTTAAACAAAATCTATTCTCGAAACAATAAATCTTTAAAAATGTCATATACAGTTTTTTGAAATATTTTTGCGTAATTTATGCTTTAATTTTATGCAATTTATAAAAAACATTCTCTTAAAAAACACTCAATTTTTTAAAACTTTTTTTTTCTCAGAAAGAACAAGGGACGCTTAATGGAATGGCGTACATCTCATTTTCTGTGACCTCTCTGAATTTTCGAAAATCGCCAATAAAGCAGGAAAATATCCACTGCAGCACCACTAGTTTGTTTAGCATGACTTATACTGTGTGACCCCAAATAATGACATTTTCTCGTCGATCGCTTGTATCTTAGTAGCCTACAATACACTTTTTCTTAAGAATATGTTCAGAGAAAGGTTTTGTCGCTTCATGTTTGCCGCTCCTTGAGTTTCCTTTAGGTTGCTTTCCAGTTGGCGTTCGCAGTTTTAGAGATTCGAGTCTCGAATGGATGGATAGATTTCTGTGGATAAATGTGCATAGAAATCTCATTTGGTGCTCACGGGCGCGGCAATGACTCTGGCCATTCTGGCCACAGGCCCATATAGAAGAATAATTCATGTTTTTATCATGGACAGTGGCGGTGTTTTTCCCGCGCTGAACGGTGAGATCCGACGCGAGTCCTATACGTCACCTTGGCGGGAATTTCCCTACCCAGGTATCTCCCACCATCGGAGCATCGCTCCAGCCGGCACAAGCCCGAAGCTCCCGACTAGCCTCCCGAGATGTGTGGTAGTGTAGCACATGTAAAGTGCAAGTGTATGTAAGTAAGTGGTAAGGACAGGACAAGGAAGAGGAAGCAAAGATCGTGCGCGGCCCTATTTATTAGGGTTTTTTCCAGCATTATCCCGGTGTTGAGCGGAGCAACCCTGGAATTCTACTGATCAGATCGGCCACCTGCTAGAATTCTCCTTCACACGTCAGCTAAATTCGACCAAGCTATGTAGCTAGGGAAAAAAAATCCTGCCATCTTCAAGGCTCGAATCCTAGGACCCTCAGGCCTGACACACTGTGGTGACATCAATTGATGCTCTACGTCACCTCAGACGATATGTTAAAGTAATGGAGACTGAATTCTAAGGCTCTGATTCTCATCTCACATCACCTTTCTATCGTCAGCTGCTACTGGGCCACGTCTGGAGAAGACGCTTGCGCACGCATCCTGCGCATCTGCTGCCTTCGATTGAGCCTCCAGATGTACTGACTACAAACAAGTGTTCGTGCACTTTTGATTGAAACTCAGCAACTGTACTCAATGATCAAATATAAAGATGTGTTCAAATTAATTAAGAAAGGATTAATAGCGCCCGAAATGAAGAGCAGATTGACTTCTAAAACATGACACACCATATTTATGTGTTAAATGGATAGAATTTATAAAATCATTACATGAACAAACAGGCAGCTTTTCACATCTTGAAGCAAAATCTCACACAGAAATTGTCTGTGTAGGAATGTTGTTGTTGTTGTTGTTGTTGTTGGTTGTTGTTGTTATTATTATTATTATTATTATTATTATTATTATTATTATTATTGTGTGTTAGTGTGCGTGTAACATCCTAAGGATAGATGACATTTTGTGACCGTTTATTATAAACCATCGTCTCAAACGTCGGTAAGCGTGGTACTGCATTAAAAGTAATAACTCCACAGACCTGCATCAAAGAGATTTAAGTCAATAACTAGTGTTGCTACATCAGCGCATACTTTCTCGCAATATTTCTAACTTTGCATTTTTCGAAATTTCAGAAAGTTCAACAAAAATTAGAGCTGCACCATTCAAACGTCCTTTGATCTACTATTAGCTCAAAGTCGATTCAGTTTTTAAAAACACATTTCGTTAAGTAAAAACAATATCATGAATATATAGTTTCACGACTTTGTAAAATATGTAAATAAATTGAGCTAATTTATATTGTTTTTCAAAAAAATTCGATTCCATTTCATGAATTTTTGAGATTTTCGAAAATGAGACCTCTCCAATTTTTATAAATTATTTTTGTTATATACAAGAAAAAATTTAAACAAAGAGATTTTAATCATTTTGGAAAACATTTTGAAAATGTTGTTAAAGCTCCCCCCCAAATTAAAATATCCTTTTCAAATTAAAGAGATCGCCACACCAACCTGATCGATTGGGAAATATAACTTTTGATATAAAACCTATCTACGGTTTACCCGCTAGCTTCGTGTGACACAGAACAGTCAGGCATGTATGGTAGTGAAGTGCGCGAAGATGTGTAAGTAAGTAAGGGTTGAGTCATAGAGTAAAGTCTACCTCTTTAATCTGTGGTTGAGTATAGGACAAGGGAGAGGAAGAAAAGATCGTCCACGGATCGAGGTCAATTTGTTAGGCTACTGCTCCGGTGTTTACCCGGTGTTGGTCGGAGAAACCACTCGCACTATAATCAGAGCAGTCGACCGCTTGAATTCGCCTACAGACGTGTCCAAATTCGACCTATCCTACCTTCACACTACGTAGCCAATGCCACCGTCTGGGCTCGAATTGTAGGATGTCCCGGTCAGAGGCACTTCAGTAACTTCAGCTGATGTCCTGAGCCACCTCTCCTGGTTTTTCCTCGGAGAGAGCAAAGAATCACAGATCTTTAAATATGGATATCAATTGATGCCCTGAGCCTCCTAAGCCGGTTTTATTCGGCTTGGAATTTTATCATTGCCTTGATTGATTTATGGATTGATTTATGGATTGATCGATTGATGGATTATACGATTAATCGATTGATCGATTGATCGATTGATTGATCGATTGATCGATCGATTGATCGATCGATTGATTGATCGATGGATTGATCGATGGATTGATCGATTGATTAATCGATTGATTAATCGATTGATTGATCGATGGATTGATCGATTGATTATATTGATTTAATTGATTGATCGATTGATTGATTGATCGATTGATTGATCGATTGATTGATCGATTGATTGATCGATTGATTGATCGATTGATTTATCGATTTATTTATTTATCGATTTATTTATTTATTTGCTTATTTATTTATTTATTTGCTTATTTATTTATTTATTTGCTTATTTATTTATTTATTTGTTATTTATTTATTTGTTATTTATTTATTTATTTGTTATTTATTTATTTATTTGTTATTTATTTGCTTATTTATTTATTTATTTATTTATCTGTGTTTTTTTACAAAACTGACGTAAGGGCTCCAAAGAACTGAGCTATCAAAATGACTCACGGCAGCAACAGGGGTTGAATTATTGTTTTAAATGATCCCCGTCAAAATGAAATCAATGAACAAATAAAATATTAGAAATTATAAACGCATGATAAATGACAAATGTTGATTGCAAGTATAATACTACTTTACCTCAGTAAAAATGATTTCCAACGGGAATGCGAATCAGTAAAATTGTAAGATTAATTGACAGACTTATTCAATATTAACTCAAAATCGTTTCGTTCAATTTAGACAATGCGCGTTTGGCTTGTCGTCCACTTTTTGAGACATGAAGGATCATTAAATTCCCTTTATTATTATATATAATAACATCTTTATATCGACATAGGAAACGTAATGAAACTCGGTGAGATACACAAGCAATATTCTTACGTTACACTAATACTGACATAATCAATAATGATTGTAAAATATTACATGCCGTAATAGGTTAAGTGAAGAAGAACTGAGTGAATCAAGCAAGCATTTTGATGAATGAATTCTATTGACTTGTAACTCCAGAACATTTTAGGTTTCCGTACGTACAGAGCTGGAAACATAGATGATCGGCCGTCTGCGGCAAAGTTCAGCTTTTGCACGGTTTGGGCCCAGCCTTGTCATGACGAAATGTCGCAGGCGGAGCCTCACAAACCATCGTAGCCAATCTCGATGTAGGAAGTGCCTAACAAAATTACGACGTACAAAATGGCGGGCGCTGCTAGTTCAGACGTGGAAGTATTTTCAAATAAAGAATACATGAAAGAAACACTTGTATGAACATGAAAGTAAATTCATTGAAATATATATGAACACATAGCACTTAACCACTGTTACACAATTTTTTTTGAAGAAATTACATTGATACCAGATAAAATAACACTAATTTTAGAACGATTACGTTCTTATACACATTTAAATTCAATATTCTTGTCAAACACAATTTATGAACTTTATCAAATGACCAGTTTACTACAGAATTTGCGATAAGAAAAATGATTATAATTGCATATTTTCAATTGTTCATATGTATATTACATTTGCAAAATGCAAAATACCGTCTTTCTCAAATCGTTAGGACTGCTAGGACACATTTTAATAAAAAGTAAAATTCAAAGACCAACTGTATATTTATCACTAAAGTAACAATTAAACTAGATATTAAGCAATTAATTTGCATCTCATGTCAAAATTGTTATTTGCTATCATCAAATCAGGGACAATTTGAGGACACTCCGGCAGGAATATCGCACATTTCGCAATTGTTTATAAAATTGTTAATTGTTGCAAAATTGTTAATCCGTTTTAGTTCTAGGACATCAGAAACTCTTCCCACTTTAGAATTGCAAAATTGGAAATTATTAATAATTTTACAAATTTTGCAATTCTTTTACTCTCTCATCTCAATTCCCTTTACAGAAGATGCAAAATTCCGCAATCCAACGACTATCGCCTTTCGTTTCGTGATACGCAACTGTTTATAGGATCTTCGCGTCTGATGCCAACCTCACTTGTTTCCAACTCCCAATTCATTGGATTTGGCATCAAGTATAAAGAACCCTTCCCACTTTAAATTCAAAATTTGGAAATTGTTTATAAATTTTTAAATTTTTCAAACAAAACATATTGCTTTTTAATAGTGGCTTAAAACGAGATGTAAATTTCGCAATCCGATTAGCGCTATCTTTCGTTTCGAGATACGTAATTGTTTATAAGAAATTAGCATGTCATGACAACTGACTGACTGCGACGTGACGAGACTGGACTAATATTAAAAATAATAGCCCATTAATGGAGGTTACTCCCAGGACAAAAGCGCTCAACGCCCCTTAAGGGCTTGAAACGCGTTGCGTCAAGTGGACGCAACAAATTAAAAAACTATTTTTGGCAGTTCCCACGCTAAGCTTTCTACAAGCCGTTTTGCACAGCTCGCTTATTTCTCTGGCAAATACATTTGAAGTTCCTAACGGGGTGGAGGCAACAAGCGGCCACAACGCTTGCATATATTGCCCGAAAATTGTTGCTGGTTAGATATTCCTAGTTTTAGCTCTAATTTTCATTTCATTCTAAATACTCTAAGTTCCATTTGTTTAACAATTACAGCATAAATTTTAAATACTACTCAGAGTCGGCTACCAGAACAATCTTCACCTTGGAAGCGAAACAGTCATCAATTGGCTTCAAATACCCCCTCGGTGAAAATTGCGTCCTTTCCCTCCCCCGTTTCAAGGCGCAATAGGCTGAGCTTATGCGTAATCAACACTCGCTTTCCTCCAGAAAACCGTTATCCACTTTCTTAAAAGCAATTTTTACATATAAAATTGTGAAAATTTTCAAATTAAATATACAGAAAACAATAATTTTACATTAATTGTCTTCACGTATAAATATAGACATTAAAGCTTCGCTCCTCAGTATTCACACGTTCCAAATACAAATACATTGTTATAACATTCACAATTTCATTCTAACAGTAAGTCTGCTGCCTTTAGAAGCATATAGCATCAGCCTGAATATGCAAATAAGTAATAATACTATTATCATATAGTATTGACATGTTTATTATGGACATTTGTAATTGAAGGAATGTAACTTACGTATGCAATTAAGTAAATATCAATGAAGGTGCAAAGTTTGCAAATAAACATTTTTTTAAAATTCAAATATTCCAAGTTCAGAACAATTCCTAAAGCATTATTTTCCATTCCACACTAACACGCAATGCTTTTGACTCTAACCTCTGAATTGAAGTGGATTTTTTTAAGGTCATCGCTTATCGCGTCAAAATCGAGGAATCATGGAAGTTTACACGTGTTCGAAATACGTATATGCCGTCATCTTCATGAAACTCAGAAAATCTCTGAGCATATCAAAGAATCAGTCGTCATTTCAACAATGAAGCTACTCGACATACTAATCATAATATCCTCAATTTCGTTTACATATTGTATTCTTTCGAGCGTGCTCCGTGTCTCTGGTACAAACATTAACATAACCTTAAAATTAAAAGTAACGATTTAGGATGAAGAAATTCACATCTCTTCAAATTGTTTGTCATATCATGTTAGTATTATTGTCAATAAAATTGTAGTTTTATTTCATTTGAAACAACTGCTTGAATATTTTGAGGTTTAATTAAAAAAATATAGCTACCCGAAATTGAAGCTAATGACGCTTTCGAGGTTTCCACTACGAGACGTATTTCGTCATCCTTATTCATTCGCTTAGTATACTCTAATCGCTTTCATTTTTCATCGATCATGTTACATAGGGTTTTTAATGTTTATATGGTACCGGATGTCCCATCAAATATGGACCACCCCAATAACTTCCAAACGGTTCAGGGTATCGAGTTGCAGTTTTCGCTGAACAATGCAGAATCATAGGACAGCTAAAATGTTGGTAGAGGAATTCTCTATAATAGTTTTAGTTTTCGAGAAATTTAATCATCTTTGATTTTTTAAATTGAACTATATATGTTTCATCAGCAATGGATAGATCATGAACAGCGGAATAAAATGATGTATCATATGTTAGTATTTTACGAGTAATTTGAGTATAAAATTAGATTTTTTGGCATCAGATTTTCAAGTAAACGGACAGCCTTTGCAACAGTCGCCGTTTTGGGAAGGTGGCCTTCGCGACGTTGATACTGTTTTGTTAAGAGAGGAGTGTGAGAGGGATGGCCGTGTAGGATGAAGGTGTAATTGCAGCAATTCATGATCTTGACATGAAAAACATATGAACAAACATCAATTATAACGATCTGAATGAGAATTTTTTCCCAGTTGTTCATCTGAGTTGAACTTATCTTCTTCTGAAATTCTAAATCAACGATAATCGAAAAGAACGAAATAAAAAATATTGTAACGATATAATAATAATAATAATAATAATAATAATAATAATAATAATAAAGATCATTTCTATATTTACAAAAATCGAACTCAGTGCAGAAACACGACATTATTTTAATATACGGAAGCGAATGAATTCTTAAAGATTTTAATTGAATATCTTGATTAGTTCATCAAATAATAGATAGGTAGACATTTTCTCTTATTATTCAGTAACTAAACTATTTAAACACGTACTACCAGAAGAACAAAGTAATAAAAACTTGAAATACTCTTGAGAGTTCTATCAGTGTGAATTCCCAAATTTAATAAAATGCATATCTGCATTCGCTTGCTCTCATCCTGTTTAGAGTTTCTCATTTCATAACGCCAAGTGCTGCTCAAACTTGAAATACAGAAGACGGAAATAAATTAGACACCTCCATTCTGAATGTTAAAATTGGTATTTCTTAGTGTGATGTCTGTGTCAACACCAAGAATTGTTTAAAGTTATGCCTCTTATCCACCACTGCCACCCTCTCAGTCAAGACGCAAGCTGTCTAGACGCCGTGATACCATCTCTCCCAAAGCGAGAGTTGCAGGGCTGCTACACGATTACCGTTTAATTAAAAATCACATATCAGAAATCCTAATTTTACACTCAAAATACCATCAAAATATTAACATATGATACATCATGGTATTCCTCTCTTTATGATCTATAAATTGTTGGTGATAAAAATATATAATTCCATTTAAAAATTCGAAGATGATTAAATATCTCGAAAATAAAATATTATAGACAATTTCTCTACGACATTACTTGCCCCCATGATTCCGCATTGTTCAGCAAAACCTGCATTTCGTTATCCTGAACCGTTTAGAAGTTGTGGGGTGGTCCATAGTTGGTGGGACCCCTATTTATGTAATAACATTACAACTGCATTCTGACAGGGAGAATTCAGGCTCTGTAATTGGTGTTCTTTTTTGCGTGTAACCAACTCTGTGGTGTGTGAAAGTGTATTTATTTATATATTTATTTTTGCCCTGCGATTTCGAAAATAATTCTTTAAATTTTGGAGTTAATTTAGTTGAAGCCCCTGGGGAGCATTTTCAAACTTTCGTCAAAACGGCTCCAAGTCTCTCGACCTATATGTAACCAGTCAGACATCCGCCAACGTCGGAACTCGAACTCCTAGGGCCTCGCAGTCAGTAACGTTGCAGGAAATCTGTAACGATGCCACTGAGCTATCACAACCTTTCAACGTCTACTTAAAACATATACTCTTATTTCCATTACAAAGTTTTAAGTTTTCAATATTCCATATATTCAATTGTTTTATAGTATTCGTGCGCATAGTAAATTTAACTTAAAGCTTCTTGCTTGAATCGTGTGTAACAAATCGGACAAATTGTATATTTGAAATAATTATTACAATACAATTAATTATTACAATTAATACAATGAAGATCTATTGTGTGAAAAAATGGTGTTTCTCTAAAACTGAAAAATGTATCGAAACGAATGTTTGCTATTCTGGCAGTTTTCTGTGTACTATTCGTTACTTCTGTGAATGTTGTCTGAAGAATACGCTGCGTTAGACGAAAGATAATTATACATATTTTTCTTAATGCAATCTGCTCTTCAATATTAGTCTTTCAAATCATCTCATGTACGTTTCTTAAAATATGAGTGTTTTTCGCAAAAGTTTGAGTGATATGGTGACAACACCACTAATACACATGCTAGAGATTTATTTCAAATGCAATCGTTTTAAATACAAATTTAAAATACGTTTTATTTAGAATTTTGTCTGAAAAAGTAGCTTTGCGATTTTCGAAAAATTTTCCAGCATCAAGAACATTGTAATATTCAAAACACTACATAATCGATACCACGGATAATATCGTAGCGTGTTTGGTTGGGTGACATCTTTTGTGCTGAAGATCTCGGGTTCAAATCCTAGCCTGCACTGCTAATTTTTTATTCCGTATACTAGAGTATGTATCTGACAAATGACTTTGAAATCAATTGTAGACGTGGAATTTTATACATCGTTTGCTTTTCAATAGATTATATTCTTTTGTCTCTCAGTAGAGTCTCTGTCGTGTCCTTAAGGTTTATTAGAAGAATGAAGTGTTAGTAGTGTAAACGTTGTAACATATTACGTAACCGTTACCAATAAAACAAGAAAAGAGCGGTTTTTTATTGTTTGTATTGGTAGTTAGATGAATAGAAGTGAATAACTGCGTCAACGGTAGGTGTTTTTTTCAATTAAATATTTTGAGAATCGACTATTACCACCTGCACTGAAACCCTTACTTCCCGACAAAAAGCTGTAACGGCTATTCAGGCCAGCAGTGTAATTTTTGTTATCATAGCTGGGAAGCGATAACCGAGCAAGTGGCAACAGCTCAGGATTTGGCAACAGTGCATTAGACACAGGAGGCCTGTGCCGCTGTAGCTCTTTAACACGAGGATGGATTCTTCATTGTAGGGAAGAAAGTGAGAAGGGAATTATGTGAGCTTATTGCACTCGTCGATCACAAATCATGTGCGACCGCGCCATGTGGCTGCCTGAAATTTGACATTTGCAAACACGTTAGGGACGTATTATAGCATGAGTGTTTAAAATCTGTTCCTCAATGCTTCTGTGCAAATTAGTTTGTCATTTGATCTGTACGAAAATCCGTATACGTGTTTTAAATTAAAAATTTCACAAAACAATATGAATATCGGCATCCATTTTTAACATGAATAAAGTAATAGACACCCAACAGAAACTTGAATTATGAAGACAGAATATTAAGAAAAGAATTGGGATATCTTTGACCAGACTTGTGCATCAACAAATGTCAGTAATGAAAATGGGTCGGACATTTAAGCGGTAAATATTCTTATATTTGGTGCCCTCTTTGGTTACTAATCTGGTCGCTCTGAAGCGCCACTAGAGTGACACTACCTTAAAACTACCATAAAATACTAAGAAAGCAAATTCATTCACTTCTTAAATTCCATGACATTCACTGATCACATATGACCCTGTAGGTCATATGTGGTCAGTTATGGGTTTGAAAATAGAAAGTATAGTTTGTCTAATAAAAAAATATTAAACATGTTTGTCTGAGAGAACGAAGTTTCACTGACCCTGCGACTACAGCAACGTTGCTGAAATCTATGTTGCAAAGACTAGAGCCAATAATCAAAGCAAATGGAATTTATACCAGTATTAAAATGTAATATATTTTGTTCAACAGGCGTGTACGAAGACTTTTAAACACAAAACCGGGCACTTTATTTTGTTTCCAAATATCAGAGAGTTGGTAACATTTTTAACTTTTGTAATATAAAGTAATAAAAAGAGTAGTCTTAATTTCTAAACCTGATATCTTTATTGTTTCTAGCACATCGTTCGTATTACGTAGTAGAAGTTTCTGCTAGAGTTTTCTAGTTGTTCGCAAGGCCGTCCTTTGGCCTAAGCAACTGCCTTGACTCCTAACTTCAGTCAGGGACATAGATGATTGAAATAAAAGTACATTTGTATTACACTCTTAAAGCCATAAATATATAAATGCTTTTATCTTTTTTCTGTTTAAATAGCTTCTTAAATATCAGGATTATTCATGAAAGTGATCAAGTCAAAAATTGGTTGTATTGGATAAAGGCGTTCACAGGTTTCTAAACCTTCCAAAAATCAGTTTTCGATTTTCATAGTATTTATTGTAATGCTACATCTTCTATATTATTTATATTACCTATATTATCTATATTATGCTACATCTTCTATTTTAACATTAGTTCAATTTTTTGTTATTCAATTGGTCAATTTTCGTAGAATTGGAACTTCGTCCCCTCTACCAAGAAATCGACCAAATATTTATTACTTTCATATTTTATAATATTTAGATTACCATTTGAATGATAATAAAAAATAAGTAGAAATTGTAACACAACAAGATATATATGTGCGTGTGTGTGTGTGTATTCATAATATTAATATAGATAATATAATATAATATATGTGGAGAAATTTGAATCTAATGTCATTTAGGCATGAGAATATGAGGAAGAATATTCATATGTATTTGAGAAAAATAATTTAGAGAGCGAAATTTAAAAAAACTCATCCTGTAAAGTGAGCATGGTGATGTGTGGATTAAGTCAGTCAGCCCACCTAAAATGTTCTTTTAAATTTTAAATATTAATGGACATTTATAGTATTTAGTGACTATAGAGAAAAACTTGCCTAGAAAATAATGCAGAAGCAGATGTTGAGAAAGTTAAAATGTTCTTGATGTGAAAAATTATTTGAATTTGTATTAAAAGGGTGACTTCCTGGCACATTTAAAGCTGTTATGTCGCTGGATGTGGTAGCCGATTAAGGAGATATTTCGCTTTTAAATGTGAGGTGAGTGCAATTTTGTCGATAATTTCATTAAAATTACATCAATAAATATAAAAATAAGAACTGTATATTCATGAAATCAGGATTTTACAATTGATCAAATATGTAGTTTCATACCTATAATGCTTAAAATTTAGTTATAATAACGTATTAAATTGAAATAATAACGTATTAACGTATTTAGTTAAATTAACGTATTATTAGAAGTTCATGTTAACGCAGTTAGCTTGGCAAATCTTTTGAGATTAGATGGAAAGTAGCTCAGTTAAGACCTCAAAAATCCTACTGTACAAAAATCAAAATATTTATAATTGAGAATTACAGGAGAACTATAGTAACAGCAAGACCAACAACAAAGCAACACCCAGGCACCAGCTGATATGGTTCAGTGACAGCCATCATTGCTACTGCAGCATCTGTGTAGAGCGACGGTGATGAATATTCAATACTACTTTGTTAAATGGTAATCGAATTCAGCCTGTATTGAGGAGTTGTAGTGACCTGCTGCTCACAGCGTTGTTGTGAATTCATTATTAAGAATGATCATTAAAATACTCTAAAACTGTTTTAAAATGTTTAAAAAGCAAACAAAAAAGACATAAAATTGATCAAAAGGACAGATGAACTATTCAAGCTGTTGAATACTTACTGATGTAATCATGTCTGCTGCCTTTCGTTCAGTGAACTTCACTTGCAAATTTCTAGGTTGAACTGGACCAGAAATCTCTGTCTTTAGTTTTCGTGAAATCCGCCGCACCACAATGGTGTTGATAGGCGTCACAGGAACCATGAATTTCATACGATTGACATTAAAATTTGTAAACGAAGAAATGGAATAGGTTACTCAGGAATTGTGTGAAGAACATTTATTGCATCTCGTAAAATTATTTTAAATACTATTAAAATCATGTTAAAATAGATGAAATATGCGAAAAATGTTTTAAACAGAACTAAAAAGGGATCTAGAGGTGCTACCAGATGGCACAGACTTTCTAGTAGCAAATTTTCTAATTTCCCTTGTGTGGAATGGCTTTAAAGGTCTTCCTACATTATCTCGCCAGCTGTCATCTATCGTGACACATTTTTGACATTTTTCTTTTTTTTCAGTTTCAAAATACTGGAACCTATATAGAATATTAACATTCAAGAATATTAAAAGAAAACCTTGTTCTAAATAGAAATTTTAATTGAAAAATTTTAAGACTTGTTTTAAGAAAATGGCGATTAGCATTACTGTAAGACAGAATTTGAAACTCTTTTCAGAGGAATCTCTTGAGTTTTCGAAAAACTTCATTGGAAGTCATTGAAACACTTCCACTTATAAATGCAATAATGTATACAAATCAATGCAAATGTTCATATTAACGTGTGAAGGTACATAAAAATTACATCTGTGCATTTAAAAAACCAAAGTACAAAATGAATTTAACGTCATAATAAACACTGCAATTAGTAATATTTGTTGAAAACTATGAAACAAAAATTGGAGCAATTTTTGAAAATGGCGTTTGAGTGGTTCTGAAAATGCAGGTTTGTGCTCATTTTCACAAAAAAATGTTGTTTTAGAAATTTTATTCCATTCTTTAGAGCATATGTATACATAAATACAATAATGTGAACAAATTGTCTCTAATGGAATATGAGCTACGTGAGAGACAAGACAAAAAAACATTTTTGTTGTTTTTTATTGAAAATATTGTACACCATATTGCAGAAACTATTAAAATTTTCAAAACAATGTGCAAGATCTTAATGAAAGGAGTAATTATGGACAACAAATTTCATTTGAAGGAAAATTGCATTTTTCAGTTGTGGGAAGACGAGAAAATTCAAATTTTGCAATTTTCAAAAATCCTGTTAACCGTGAAAATAGAACCTATACCACTTTATAAGTGTGTTTTGCGCTATTATTACAATACATTTAAAGAAAAGATTTGACCAAATCTTTTAAAAATTCAGAATGTCCGTGGGCTTGATCTAAAAAACCCCAAGTTTTAAAGAATGGTTTTCAAAATTTCAAAGCTTCAACTACAGATAGATAGACAGATAGTTTCTTCAATTTGAAAAAAAATCCTACGCATGGTTTAAGCGCTAGTAAGTGTTCACAGACGGACAGACGGCGGGCGTTTCGCTTTCAATTGAGTTTTCAGGGATAGGATCAACAAAATAGGATTCTGGCTACATCACGTATTAGGACTTTTTCTCTTAATTAATCAACTGCATTTATCCACTTTTTTGTTATCAGGATCCGGAAATGAATTTTTTTCTGCCGAAAATCCGCCGTTTTTTCGCGCAGCATTACATAACTTCTCCATATTACGTATATTACTCCATATATACGTAGGTATGCAAGAAAGTAAAAGTTATATTTCATTTAAATCTGTCTCCTATTTATAATATACTCATGGAACTGTGTTCAACATGTTTAATAATTCACTTCACCAGAACAAGCCTCAAGCTTAGCCTCAGTTAATCCCATCTGCAGTTAAGTGGATCATTTTTTCGTCTACGTTTCTGCATCCCACAAATTTGCTAAAACTTAAAATTAATAATTTGTATTACTGTTTCTTATATTAACTTTATACTATTATAAATTAAGTTTGGCTACCTAAGATAAACAAAAGCAAAAAAAAAAATCAAATAAAAGCATATCTGGCCCAGTTAACCAAACTGTCCTGTATATCAATACAGTGACTGGAGTTATTTTCTGACGTTAACTATCCACTCCACAATTTTGCATAGTGTAACGATTATGGACAATGAACTGAAATTACATATTAGAATGTTGTAACCGAAGTGCTAGCAGTACGTTTTTCGAATTTTGATTGATAAAAACTAATGGTAATAGTCTAGTTTTATATTCCAAATGTTTGGTGATGGGAAAAACCAGAATACGTTCGTAAAACTATTAATTTTAACTTACGTTAATTGGGCAAAATAACGTCTTTACCGTGTGAAGTTGAAGCCCTGATGAGTCCTAACGAAAACAGTACGTCTTAATCCATTTATCGAGTACTTTATGCTAACAAATGAAGCTGAATATAATGTTATCTTCTAAAATATTTGATAGTTCGATAGCAAGAAAGTCGTCGAATGATGGCATTAAGCGACAGTGTTGCGTAATGTTCATTTTCTCACTTCCAGGCAATATTCTGCGTCCGTTTATTTTCTGACTCCCAATTTACAATTAGAAAGCGCCATCCAGTTCTGATGGACTGAAACATCTTCTTGAGAAACTTCAATAAAATATTTCAATAGTCTTTAATTTTTAAACTGAAATTTAAATAATTAAATTGCAACTATTTTAAGTTCATTCACAATCAACTTGTAATTGCAGAATTACATGAATTCAAACGGATGGTAAGGCTGTATAGTATTTTTTGATATTTTGCGATTAAATAAAAATAGTTCACGCATCAGTAGTGATGCAAAAAACCGATAATAGTATAACAGTATAAACCCGTTTTATATATTTATATTATGAGACTTCAGTTTGAAATTAAACGTGCAGTTTTCCTCTTACAGCCGTCGACATTGTCGCTTTTGGAAAGTGGCCTCGGCCCTTCCCTGTTCTCCAAAAGTGCCGGCGCCCTAAAGACAACCTTCTCCAAAGCAGCAGTTTGCTAACAGGAAATCTCATACATTTAGTTCAAAATCACATGTCTGAAAGTATTATTTCATACTCAATTTACTATCAAAACATTTACGTATGTTACATCAATGCTCATTTATGATTATCTAACGCCAGGAAAAAATATATGGTTCCATTTAAACAATCAAGATAATTAATGAATATCATTGCAATATTTAGGGAAAACTCTGAGAGAGTTGAATATTAAGTTATAAATAATAATCAATTAGCAGACCATATATGAAAATTTCATTTTTGATTAAATAAATTTCCATTTTTTAATACTATTTTACCCAGGAAATAAAGTCCTTAGGTTTTATTAGGCAACGATTATTGAAGTCTGAATTCAAATATGAAATTTTCTTTGACAATTGGAAATTGTTTTTTGTATATATTTTAATGTCTCTTTTAACTACTAGGTCATATAACGACCACTGTGATTTTTATGTTTGGGGTTTTCTGTAGGAGAATACGTAAGGACATCACGAACACATCTATGTCGAGGCGGAACCAGCTTCAAGCAGGCTGGCCTTGTCGTCCATTTCCTCTTTATCTCCCAGTAAACCTTTGACATCATATATCAACATCAAATGCATCAGAAGATATCGCTTAATTCTCCATCATTTGAATTACGTTTTCCTGTGTCCCTGGCCACGTGGGGATAAGTGGAAATGAAACCTCTGACTAGGTAGTAAGAATTGGCCTCGAGGAAGCCAGAAAGACATCTTTATGGTAATATCTCTTTCTACCAGATTTTATCAACGTTGCATTTGAGTGCAAAGGGTGGCAGAACTCTTTCAAACTCACAGGATCGTAAGACCTTGTCAGTGGTCATCCGTGGCTCTAAGCGAGGCAAGAATTATTATTCACCTTCGGATCAGGCACTGCCACTTCTCACTGGACATCTCGTGCAGTTACCCACCCCTATCCCCAGAAATGAAGAACAGACCTTACTGTAAAGCATGCTCCTGTGCACTACGATAATGAAAGAGCCGAAGAAGGCTAGCTTGTCGATTATAGAGGAGATGCTGGCTACTGTCCTCCGCAAACTCTTTAAACTTTCTTAGCTATGGATTTATAAATCTAATACGCGTGAAGGGGATGATTTTTAACATGCCTTTTATAACTAATTTTGCGTTTTTGATGTAACACTGTCTTTGTCATTTATTTCATTTTAAAATTAGTCATTTTTTACTGTTTTTACTCTTTTAATCTTGTAATTAATAAAAAATTTTAACTGACTTTTATACTAATTTTCAGAAAATTTTGCAGAATAATATTGCACTATGTAATTGACAAGATATTTGAGCACAATACACAGTTCTTTATATTATTAAAGAAGGTATGAAGTTTCATTTCGTGAAAATAATAAAGACTGTAGTTTAGTTTTCAGATTTGAGAACTTGTGATCTCATTGAATCTCTTGTGTTTTCCGTGTTGATCTAAAACCAAATGTATTTTCAGGTTCGATATGCATTCAAGTATTGGGATCTTATGAGCACAAATTATTTGTCATGCGTATATCTTACAATGGCTAAAATTATTTCACAATTAATCGTTAGAAAACAAGGACGGTGTGTTTCCTGTGAAAAAACCGTTTCTTACTTCAATATCGATAACCGTGTCAAGGTTTCGGATGTTTGAATTGCAGAGAGCCCTTTAATCGAACTAAACACTCCAGAAACTGTTTCTGGAGTCATACAAAACCTAACATAAATTGTAAAGATAATACGATTCGAAACACTGTGTTCCGCTTAAATATTTTAATTGGAAAATTGTCCTGAATTGAAATTTTTAACAAAATCTCTTTAAAGTTTATTCAAACAAGTTTTGTTTCTTTCTTAATAGCTCGTTTTAAGAAAATTACATTGATTCGTAACATTTTAAGGTTTTCAAATTTATTCTTTTTTACTGTGGTTATTCAAAAATATTTAAGAAAATATTTAACTTCAGTGTAGATTTGCACAAATTAAAAGAATTAAAATTTGCTGTTTATATTATTAGCTATTTATTAAGATATCAATTATTACAATTTTGCTATTAATATATGCAATGTGATATGTTGAAAATAATTAATTATGTTAGCGCCTATTCAGGCCATATCAGATTTGTACTGTTGCCTGTATATTACCTTAAATAAATAAATAAATAAAAATATCACTGGGAAGGGATAGATATAATCTTCTCAGCAGTGTAACAGAAAATAGCAACTTTTGAAAATATATGAAGAATAAGACAATTATATTTTCGAAATATTTCTAATGAGAGGTTCCTAGTTCTTTCACCGATTATCACTATAAAATTGCATCAATTTTACAAATAGTCTAAACAATATTAACAATAGCAATTTTAATGATAATCTACTTGGGACACCGGCAGTGATTTTTAATTGATTAACGAAATCACTGTTTGCATGCACCTGCTCATATAGAAAAATGGGCGATTACATTTTCATAATGCGTAATAAAATGTATGTATTGCTTGCATTTCCTTAATAAAGGCGTAAGAATGTCAAAATACAAGGTTTTAAATACGTGAACATGAATTTCAATTTGCTTGATAGGAAATGTGTATATTATGTAAATGCATTATATTGTGTTTCCCGAAAAGTATTATGTAATAGTTAGTGTTCTTGCTTTAGAACCATTAGCATTTTAAAATAGTTTGTAAGAAACAAAACTTTCAATACTATTAATTTAATCTGCCACAAATTTCTCACAATATTAGATACCATAAATTAGACTTCATTTTCATGGTAAAGAACTCGATAAAAAATGTCACAGCCCTTCCGTGACCGCTGCCTTGGTTCGTCAGCGTCCACGGGGTTCAGGGCCAACGTCTAGTGCAATTGGCGGAGTGATCCTCGCCCGCGCGCACCAATCCGTTTCGTTTCTGTGCCCTCTCCTGTTACCTCCTCTTACTTCCTCTCACCCTCCTCTCCTGTTACCCCTGCTCACGTTAGCGAGGCAGCGTCACTGACTCAGAAATTGCTCCGCCCCTTTGAGATAACTAGGAGGAAAATCTTCGAGGGGAGGAAGGGGGACGTGTCTGAAACTTGGAGCAAAAGCCAATGATAAGAGCGGATACGCCTCGACGCCAGGATTGGTCAAGTGTCCAGCGATGGTTGTCCAAGCTGTGGAAAAGCCAGATTTGGTCGCACAGGGCATCACCCATATTCTGTGAGAGTGGGTATACATATAGTTAATCTATATGTACAACCCCAATGAATGAGTGAGTGAATGTTAGAGAAAAAGAAAAAAGAAGACATGAACATTATTACGAACTTGAAACTCTATTTTAATTTAAATAATTATTAAAACGTCAGTCACCCAAAGAGGCATTGTTTTTCAGTTCTAGTATTTAGATTAGTTAGTATTTTTAAGTTAATCCCTCCCTGCAGCTCCAAAAGCAGCAATGCTGGAGCTTATGTATACCTAAGCAATTGAATAACTCCGCCTCACCAGGGTTACTGGTGAGGGAAACTAGGTGATGAAGGGGGAACTGATGATGATGGGTTACTGGTGATGAAAAAACTTCGCTCGCATTTGCAGTCACGTCTATTGCGGTACGATAGTGAAAATGAGACCACGGCAGCACACACGCCTGGTCCACGTGCTTGAGTGCTGAATATTCACTCAGTTGGTACAGAGTGACTTGTGTATCACATTCGCATCGCGGCAAGACTCTAGGCTCCAGCACCGACTACAACTGTACGAGTAGAACATACAATGCCTCCGTAACCAGGTACCTGATTCTCTTTCCGAAGGTGCCGTGTCAAGAAAGACATTCATTCTGAAGAGCATCTTTCACGACAGTCGCCAATTGTATTAACGTTTGGTTTCACTTTGGCGTTTATTTGTGTTTTAGTCACTTTAATTCTTTTAATTAATTTTTTACATTATTTCTTCATTGTTTTGTACATTACTAATTTTAAGACTTAAGAATTAGATTTTTATTAGTAATTCATCTCTTGGACCCGACATGCATTTGTAAATAGTAGAGTGAGTTATTATTCATTTGTATTTTTAGATTGTAAGTTTCATTTATTTTTATATTTCGGCCGAATCCTTTCATCCTCTTACGACGTGGTCCTCCAGCCCTTTTCTTTACCCGTAACTACAGGCTTGAAATTTGGGAACGCGAAAACAGACACGGAGTCAATTTGACTCCGCTCATAATATTGTGACTTTTACATTCAACAATTACAATTTTCATTCGTAATTTCGTAATAACCATTATTAGTATTTGTCTCCTAACAACATTTCACAAACAAATTAGATTATTAAACAAAATGGCTGGAAATTCAAACACAAATTCAACACAAACCTTTATTTTATATTATTCTCAACATTTACAATTTATGTCTTCACATTAAACAAATGACAGATGAGCACTTAGGGGACACTGGTTGTTTACAAGAGGAGATGTTTTTTCCTGAGATTTCTGGGACAATTAAAACAGTATTTGCGTACTGTTAAAATTTCTTCCTCCTTGGAGTCACATTCTATTTCTTCTTTGCCTAATATCTTGCAAATGCTCTTTCGCACGTCTTGCCGTAGTTGAATGTTTAGTAACCGTCTTTCCATTTCTTCCTTTACAAGACTCCTGGCCAAACTTTTCAAAAAATCGAGTCTGTTGACAGTTTTAGGCTCTTTCTGATTCTTATACAAAATATGAGCATTTACACAGCTAATATCCAAAATTCTAAAGAAAATAGTCATGGGCCATCGACGCGTCCTCCGACTGCTGGAGAAAACTACATTTTTCATTCAAACAATCCACGCCTCCTTTCGTGCTGTTATAGAAGGCGACAGTGCAGGACTTACCAGTTTCTGGATCAGTGGATGGTAGGGAATGCGTTGTAGATACCATAATTACTTCTTTATTCTTTTTAGTGACGTTAGAAGTAAGCATAATATCTTTAGTATAACCATTGTCTGTTGCTCCAATGACTCTATTCTTGTTTGGCAAAGAATGTTTTGACACCTCTCTCTTATTGTGTTTTTGAGTTCCCACATATGTGAGTTTTCATTTCTTCAGTTCTAGAGCTAAAGGAATAGAGAGAACCAGTTGTCTGCAGTTATATCATATTAGTCCTTGAATTAAAAGTCTGTTCTTCATTCAGAGTTTTGCCATCCGAGTCTTTTCCGGTGTAAATATAACCCTTGTAAAAATAATTATTTCTCGCATCTGCCAAGATCATTACTTTTATGCCATGGTTCGTTCGGCATAAACATCTTGAATCTGCAACGTCCTCTGAAGAAAACTAACATTTCATCGACGCAAGCATTTGCCCCGATTGTAAAAGCTGATTGACACTGATTAATAAACAATAAAAAGATATTTGGAATAGCAGCCGTAGGATCTGATTTTTTCCTCTCTTCTCTTGTTGTTTTATCATCGAACCGCAAACAGTTTAAAGGAACAAAAAATCTACTTACATTGGTCACTGCGCGAAAAATGTCTCGACCTGTTACATCGGTTGCAAATAGTGACCTTATGTTTTCATGTCCAGATCGGAAAGCAGCAGTAAAAATTAGGAAGCCTAAAAATGCACGTAATTCAATAATGTCTACGTCTCTGAGATCTGATTTAGCTTTTTTGTATTTCTTTCTCACATCTTGCAACTTTTGATTTCTGAGTATTATTACTTCTTCAATCATTTTTTGACTAAATAATGCATTCCAACACTGCAACTCGTCCAGTTCTTTGTTTCGTAGATCTCCACGAATTCCAGGCAACTTGAGGACGATGTTATGTTTTGGAGTCTTCGATCGATGACTGACACATGGTGATTTTGACAATTTAAATCCATTTTTTTTTTTCGAGAAAGAACTCACCATCACCATCGTGCTCTTCCTGTGGCGTATTTTCCTCATCTTCAGATACTTCTATCTCCGAATCACTGTTATGATCAGTTTCTAACACACAATTTTCACTGCAATCGTCAATAACCGACGCATCGGCAATTTCATCATGCCACCGGTTTATGGTGTCTATGAAGTCACTATCAGAGGCACACGCTCTCTTAGATGATGGACCAGCAGTTACGTCCATGATTCTTTAAAGAATTTATCAGTTACGTGCTGTTGTAACGTCAAAACTTTCAATAATAAGAGAACTAGTACTCGCAACTCCAGTAACGTAAACGCAGACACGGAGTCAATATGACTCCCCCTTGCACCAACCGACAAGAAATTCCCAGTAACAAAACACAGACCTAAGCAATTTGCTGCAAACTCACAACAATCAGTGTGGAGACATTGAAGATAAGATTGACGGGTGGTACGGTTTAATAAGATTCGTGGAATTCTCGCAATTTGTAGAAAATCAACAAGGCGGAGTCAATTTGACTCATGTCTGTGGTTGTAGCCCTCATCACTGAGCTACATCACTGAGCTATCGGAGGCCGATATGTGTGTGTAAATGTGCCAGCAGCAGAATCCACTCTGTTGGCTCATCGGCGTGTGGCGCCGTGTGAGAGGTGGGTACCAGATGAGAACCGCATCCGCACGCGCTCACATTCACAGAAGCGCATACGCATGCAATAGAATAAAATAAACTATTTCACGTTGGTCTGCCACACATTGTTTTTAATATTTATTCCCCTACCAGATTTTCTTGACGCGAAAGACGCCAGCACTTTTCCGATTTTCCGACCTAGACTGAATAGACATGAGACAACAGGCATTAGCCCACAGACGTGTGACAGATCGGTTTGTTCTTACTTTTTTTTACTTTAATTTACCGTTGGTTTGCTTCACAACGATATCTTGAAATTATTTTATTTTGACGTAATTCCCCCTCCCAGTTGACGTGCTGTCTGCCATTGAGCATGTGGCTAACAATGTTATTTTCGATTAGTTTTTACGTTTCAGACGAGGATTTCTCCTCGTCTGAATGGATATTTCATATGTGATACCAAGGAGAATGTACTTCAATTGTATTTCAGAGACAACACAGTTACGTTTTTCCCTTGATGATTATTTAAGTTTGCAATGACTCGTTGAGAAATTGGAATGTGTTAATTAATATGTTCTAGTTGCCATGTTATTAAGCAATATGCGTAATATATACTGATATGTTAGACTATTGTGAATTACGTTAAATCAAAACAAGTATTATATATTATATTTGAAATCACAGGGGATCAAAAACCTGTTTCACAATGGAATATAACATTGCACTTCCAAAAGATTGGGCTGTGAGGAAGATGCATTCTTCGGATCACGAAGGCTTTATTTACGCAAGCAATATTACTCCACTAAGGTGGCTGTGCAGCATGTTTAGCGTAAGTGTGAATTTGACTGAAAAATTTTCTGTTATGACATTTCATATTAACTTGCATTGTATGGCTTTCTGTGCCTTATCTTTCTCAGATCGTCGATAGTTTTACATACAATACGTTTATTAGACTTTCATTGCGACAGGCGCACCTCTGTGAGCGTAAACTCCAATTCAAAGTCGTGCTCTGAAACACTTCTCCGGGGTGTTTCTCACTTATCCGTGAATGTGACGGTAAGAATTCACTTCTAGTGTAGTAGTTATGGAAAGTGGTTGCTCTCAACAGACTCCAATAGTAAATGAATCCTTAATCGGTGTTATGTATCTTCGTACCAGTTACTGTGTACGGGTTACAAAGGATAGACACTTACTATAGTTATTACTTTTTCTGTAGCACCTGTAGTTTATTCTGAGTTAATTTTTCCTTGTGATAAAATATATTCATTATTTTGTTAATAATAAAAAATACATATTTCTGGAATGTTTATATGCTTCAACAACGCAAATTTTTGCCTAGAAAGCATATTTTCAAACCAATTTTTGAGTGCTTATTGCGGCTCAGCCGTTCCGAATATCCATGTAGTTTATTAGAAAAAATATGCTTAAAATTATCTTAAGAGCTTATTTTCCATGTTTCGACGTTTCCTCCCCAGACACCATTCACAGATTGGAACACCTAAGTGATAACACCCCTTTTATTTTCTCACCGTGCAAGTTACGAATATGCCATTTTGACAGTCAATTGCATAAACGGGGAGTACTTCACTACAGCATACTTCGTCTTTGTACTGTTTTTTTACTATGAATATATAAGCTCAAGTTTGTTTTATTAATGAAATCCTATGCTAAATTTTAGCATTTCGTAATGAGCTTAAAAAACAATTTCAAATATGTGTATATCTTCATATTTAAGCGAATCGTTTTTTAGAAATTGAAGTGTTTTTGTAACGTACTTTACAACTGAAGTGATACTTTTTCATTCGACCTTGCCTGTTCTCTACTTAGAAACTAAAGGAAAATGTCTCCTGAATGGGTTTGCCTGCTTTCCAAAATCGCCCAAAGGCCACGTACTACGAGTAGATAACAGACTGAAAGCCTAGAATATAAAAGTGGAAAAATGCTGTGGTAATGACAGCGCACGTCTACCAGTTTCTTAGAGCATTCATTTCTTCTGATTCTTATGATTAATAAGATATTGTTCATTTATTTTTGTATTATTTACTTAAAATTTATTACAGAATATATTGTCACACTTGTCAAAATAACAACAGTATTTGCAAGAACTTTCTGGAATCCTGAATGCAGCATTTGAGTCTTCCTTCGACGAAGTTATCATTCGCCAAAATTAGTGGTTCTTACTGTGCTGAAGTAAATGACCGCGTTTGTCTAAAGGACGGACTCGCGAAGTTCCCCATTTACTGAGCAGGAAAGGTCGAATGAAAAATCGCCGCTTCAATAAAATTAATACGGTACAATAACACATCAATTTCTAAAACACGATTCGCTTAAATACACATATATACACATATTTGAAATCATCCTTTTATGCTCATTACGACAAGCTAAAATTTAGCGTAGGATTCCATTAAAAACAACGAAGTTGACCTTATATCTTCGTAATAAAGAATAGTACAAAGACGAAGTATGCTGTATTTACGTAGCCCCTGTTTATGCAATCGACTGGGCAAACGGCATCTTCATATCTTGCATGGTTGAGGAGATACGAGGGGTGTTATCACTTAGTTGTTCTACCCTGTATATAATACAAATAAATTTAAAGAATGTTTCGTGATTTTACCAGGTTCTTTGACCAAAATACATTTACCAATATTTGTTAAGTCTTTCACGATACACGTTTATTTGCTTAGGATTGTTGCATTTTGTAAACGTATTGTATAAAATACTGGTGGTGACTGAAGCAATCCACTACGATAGGGTCAGTAATTCAGTGGATTGTATTTATATCACTCAGAAATGGTCACCACGACCATTACGTACCACAAACCAAAATCATTGTGGCTGTCTTTTTAATTGTTCCATCAGCGCTCGTAAAAATCCTTGATGTTCCTTAACTATATGTAAAAAAAAATTAAGTCCATAACATTCTTATCACTATTTGATAAAGTTCGGTGCAATCAGTATTCCTGGGAAACTTTTCATTTTAAAGAGAGCTCTGCTTGTGAGAGTTCTTCGCTGAGCCTCCGCTGCGGAGCGGTGCGAGGGGGAGGGAGAGGCTCTGCGCGACGGAGCGACACCTCTGGTGGGAGGGTCATCCCGCGCGGCTCCAAGCAACAAAATGGCGCTGCTGCGAACCCCCTCCCTCCCCGCCGGCAACTGCGCCACGCAGCGCGGCTGCAGCTCTTGGGGACTTTCTTGGCGGTATAATTAAGGGACGCCTCTGGGTTCCATCTTTTCCTATATTCCGTTTGAAAAGTGATGTAAACATTTTTGTTCTGAAATTTTAATTTCAGTTTCATTATAAGAGAAATATTTTCGGAATCTTACTTTGTACAAGGGGGTTCAAATATGACCGGGACTGATTTTTTTCAAATACCCGCCATGCGCAATAGCTGCGCCGCCTGGCAGAATCTAGCCACAACCCCACCTCCTCCTTTGCAGGTTAGAACCTGTTCAGTCGAGTCTGGGTCTTGCTAGAACGATGAGTGAACAAAGGGTGC
The DNA here is from genome assembly GCA_964035755.1 of Teleogryllus oceanicus. Taxonomy (NCBI): domain Eukaryota; kingdom Metazoa; phylum Arthropoda; class Insecta; order Orthoptera; family Gryllidae; genus Teleogryllus; species Teleogryllus oceanicus. The sequence goes on from CAXIVR010000001.1 coordinate 179,616,885, forward strand.
CGCGGAGCCTGGAACAACACATTATCATCAAATTTCTCGTTGGAGAAAACGTTCAACCGTCGGAAATTTTGCAGAGACTCAAAAAACAGTACAGGGAAGAGTGCCTCTCACGGACCCGTGTGTTTGAATGGTGTAAGTGTTTCAGAGAGGGACGAGAGCGCGTTGAGAATGTACCTCATAATCGTCGGCCGCAAACATCCATAACCCCAACAAACATTGATCGTGTTAATGCGGTTATTTCTGAGAATAGGCGCATCACTATCAAAGACGTGGCATCAGTAATTGGCATCAGTGTGGACAGTGTAGAAGACATGATAAAAAAACACGTAAAATATAGAAAAGTGAATGCTAGGTGGGTTCCACGCACTTTGACGGACGAGAACAAATTGATGCGCATGCAAGCTGCCAGTGTTCTTCTAATGCGGTTTGAAAATGAAGGAGATGCATTTTTGAAGTCCATTGTAACCCACATTACGGTGTGTACACTATTTTATTCCCGAGTCCTATCAGGTATCACGTGAATGGCGACACGCCTCTTCACCAAAACCCAAGAGAGCGCGGAAGATCCGTTCGGCGGGAAAAGTGATGGCAACTTTTTTTTGGGACTGGAAGGGTGTTATCCATGTAGACTTTCTTACAGAAGCTAAAACCATCAATGCAGCTTATTATTCAGCACTTTTGGAAAGGGAAATCAAAGAAAAGAACCGATCCAAACGGAAGAGAGGCGGGAAACGGGTAGCATTCCTTCAAGACAATGCACGGCCTCATACTGCTAAAACAACCATAGCAACCATCAGCAAATTGAAGTGGGACCTTCTACCACATTTGCCGTACAGTCCAGATTTGGCCCCAAGTAATTTTTACCTGTTTGGACAGCTTAAATCACATTTGCAAGGCATGCGATTTGCGGATAATGACGCAGTCACCCACAGTGTTCGGGAGTGGATATACCGACAACCAAAAGACTTTTATGAAAAGGGCATTAGGATGCTCCCAGAACGTTGGGAAAAATGTATAGAATCTGGAGGGGAGTACTTTGAAGAATGACGTGTACAAATAAATTTTTGCTAATAAAGTATTTCGTAAAAAAAAATCAGTCCCGGTCATATTTGAACCCCCTTGTATTTGGAAATAGTGCCCATTATAACATCAAATAGAAAAATGCACAATTTGGAAAAGTTAAAAAAATACACACCGAACAAATGTGGGAAATTATAAATAGAAAATGAGGTAACTAAAGAAATCGGTAAATTAAAAGGAAATTATTACTTTAAAACTGGGGTTAAAGTTAAATTGAAGGGGTCAAGAAAAATGGAAGGGATGAAAGAATAGAAGGACCAAAAGAAAAGATAAGGGGAATAATCAAAAACCTTACTGAGAACAAACCTAATGGGAAAAAGGGCACTTCCAATAAGTCCTGGCTGTATGGCAAGGAGGACAACCAGAAAGTGACCTGGGTTTTGAAAAATTAATCCTCTCATGAATAACTTTGATATTTCGTTTCAATTTTTTTATGGCTACACTTTAAGAAGATAACTTTCTTTATCACACTGTTAGAATGGAAGAATATTTGGTGCAAATAATAAAAAATAAGCGCCACATAAGTGGACACTAAGCCTGAACTCACTATGATTAATAATAACATACCTGTCTCTATACGTGCATGGTCATACGATGCTTATTTTTTATTGTTCGCACTAAGTATCCTCTATTCTTACTTTTTGTATTGTTAGCGGGAATATTTATAGGTGTGGACAAAGGTGAGCGTGGCCCCCCTTCAAATGTTGAAAGGGGGCCCGTAGACTTAGCTAACAACACAATTTCGGAATATATGTTAAATCCCTGACATAATTAACATATCTACATTTTTAAATTTTTAACGATGGTAAACATGGACGGTCACATTAGTCTATCCTTGTATAATTACCGTATCTATTAGAAATATAATTATAACATTAGGTCTTGCGGAGTTAAAATACAAATTGATAAGAGAGCGTTTAGGTTTCGTTTAATTAGAGTTGAAAAACGATGTTTCAGTTGTAATTAGCACACTTTTTCAAGTTCTTCCCAATAATGCAAAACCCAACGCCCATAGAAAAAATTAAAAATAATAAAAAGCGCGAAACACAATGACAGTGAAGTTGAAGAATTAGTCTTGATATAAAAAAACGTTAACTGCCAAAAAAAGGTGTGAAACGAAGGAGTGTAATGGATGAAAGGCAATTTTTAATTAAACGAAAAATAAACATCCACTAACAACTTATTCGTATTTTAATCTCTCAAGACCTAATATTTATAATAATTGTTATCAATACTATACTTAGGGATTGTGAAATGATCGTTTAATGTTTTTGAGAGCGTCAACTGCTAAGGTTATTAGTTCTGTAAATGTAGTGCATATTTTGTTGAAGCAGGAGACAGGTATCTTCCTACGCTGGATGGCGAGATCCGGCGCAGACCTACATTTCGACTTGCGGGGTTTATCTCCCGGTGTCATTCCCAGCGGGGCACCGCCTAGCCAGGACAAGCTTTCAGCTCCGAATTCTCTGGTAGTGTAGTGCATGTAGTAGTGTGTAAGCAAGGAGTGGAGATAGGATAAGGCAAGGGAAGGAAGCGGCCCGTTTGCTAGGATTCTGCTCCAGCATTCGCCTGGCGTTGATCGAAGAAACCACGGAAAACTACCGATGACAGCAGGCGGCCACTAGAGTTCTTCACCAGACAGTGGCTGAATTTGCCTAGCTAGTGACGAAAATCCTAGCTCCATCGGGTCTCTTACCCTAGTACTTCCCGGTCAGAGGCACTACAGTTGCATAAATTGATGCTCTGAGCCACTTACGTTGGTTTAGGGGCAATGGAATCCGTCATATTATTACCGTACCTGTGGACCTTCTTGCCTTATATCCTTGAATAAAAATCGGAGTTTTCCTATTTGCAAAACTCAGCAGTAGTGATTGACTCGCTAGACATTGACTCGCTACTTTTCAAAATTAAAAATTAAAACGAGAAATTAACATTTATTGTACAAAATAGTATCTACATGCCATAATTATTTAATTAAATTATTAAATTTATTATCAAAAAATTAAATTATTAAAAAAATTATTTAATTTTTTGTAATAATTATTTAAATTAAATGTATTATAAAAATAATGTGAATTAAATATGTGAAAATTTCTTAACTTTTTCCAAAACTACGAGAAGTTGGATATCGTACATTGTGTACTTACAGTGTAACGGACGAATTCAAAGGCGAAACTACCGAATCTAAACTTAAAATGAGACTAATTTTGTTTTAATGCTCCAATACAAAACCCGAAAAAATTCGTCAAACATCCATAAATTGCGGAAAACAGCTTTAAATGAAACTCTCTCAAAAAATGCGGACAAAGCGGCGTCCATTCCTCTTGCGATCGCCCGAATCTACATTTCGAAAAGTTTAAAATACATTGAAATTGGTTGTACAAGTGAAATGTCGTATGTAAATGAAACGAAATGTAGTTGCCTCCACTCTTGTTTTAGGTCGAGCACGTCTATCGGAATATTGTTTCAATTTTGGAAATGAAATGTTATATCTATTACTCACGTAGTATCGGCGACACCTGAACTTTGCACAAGTATTCTTTCATCGTTCGACCAGAAGTATCTAATTCTTGGATACTTTGTGAATATCATAATGAACGTTATTCCCCAAAACATAGCTATGTCCTTCAGACTGAATTAAACATTTTCTTTCCTATTCTGAAATGCATACAAATGAATCAGCTCTGCAAGTTCATTCAGATACATATCTTGGAATTTGCTTCAGAAGAAATCTACCGGGATACGTGCATTACGTTTTACATTTTGTTTACCTTGAAGCAGAGGGTTCTGATCCAAATTTGAATTATACATATAGCGAATTATACATTAGCGAATTTATTCTGCAATTGAGCAGAATATTCCCGGTGGCAGAATGCAGAAATACGAAAGTGCAGACACAATTACAAATACAATTACAAATAAAATAATAATGTATAAAAAAGCAATATAAAAAACAAATTGTCTCTGTCATTTCTGTGGATGTCCCTCGTCCAGTGAACATCGTCCCGGAGCGCTCCGAGCTTAGGCGCAGGTAGTTTTCCGCAGGTGGTCAACGGCACAGTGTACAGCACGGGCCCAGTCGTCGCAACGCAAAAACTTGAAGATAAGTATTGTATTTTATACTGTCGCTTTCCTGATTTTCTCTTTTCGATCGTTTTCTTAATAGTACTTTCAAATCCCCAGTTTTCTTTCTACTATATTCTCTTTTCTCTCCATCTCATATAGCAACTCCGTCTGAATCTGATCCTCGCCGCACGTAAAACTTCCTATTCCTATTCCTTAGTTTAATAAAGTCCTATTCCTTAGTTTAATAAATTTAGTAATTCTTTCAAATTTATTTCCTTTAACATGGCTTAGAATTTTCCTCTAATATTTTGTGAATCTCACCTTCTTCAACTCTACTTATACTCATTTCATTTAATTTTGGTAGTTTTTTTCTCTCTTTATTCTTCACTTGTTAGCATGGCATCGAATGCCAGAGGAACTACTAAGAATAACCAAAACAATCTGCAAGTAGAAATAAATGCAATTGTTCAAGAAGTTGTTAAATGCCCAGCCTTCCTCAACTCCTTGGCGGCGGTCCTCACTGGAATGGTCGCCAAGCAGAGGAGATCATGAATTTTAACACCGATTTAATAAATAATTTGCGCAGGGAAATTGAAGACCGAGACAGAGAAATTAAAAATCTGAAAGCAGAGCTCGACGCGAGAACAGATCAACTTGAGATGTATACGCGGCGGAATTCCTTGCGGATCTTCGGAGTCAAGGAAAAAGATAATGAAAACCCAGATCAACTTGCGCTTGATGTGGCAAAACAGATAAGTGTCGATTTGAGCCTGAACGACATTGATAGATGTCATAGAGTAGGACCCAAGATCCCAGGAAACACACGACCGCTCATTGTAAAATTTGTAAGTTACAGGAAGCGTCGTGAAGTCTTTCGGGAGAAAAGACAATTGAAAAACACCAGTGTCACAATACGAGAAGACCTCACAAGATCCCGTCTGGAGGTTCTGAGAGCGCCATAAATAAATTTGGTCTGCGGAACGTCTGGACGGAAGATGCCACAATAGTCATTAAAACCACCTTCCATTTCCGCCTACGTAAGAGCGCTCCCCACCCCTACCCCACAGCTTAACACTCCTTTACTTGGAATTTCCCAAGGATCCTCTCTTTCCTCCCCACCCCTCTAAGCATCTTTTCTTCTTTCATCTTTTCTCTACAACTTTCTGGAAGCATGGCAACCAGCATGAATCCGCCCCTACAGCTTTCCTCATTACATGGACAAAGCAATCAACCAACAACAGTTACTCATAATACTTACGCCTCCATATCAAAATCTTCATCGCGAACTTTATTTGCTCAATCGCTATATTGTCATCTTGATGAAGTGCAAGAACTAATTTTAACCCACCGTTTTTATGCTCTCCTTATTAGCGAAACGTGGCTAAAGATATCACTTGCTACAACACTTGTCACAATTCCTGGATACCATTTTCTTAGAAGTGACCGGAACCCACATATCGCGTCTCAGGGAGGTGGTGTCGGTATGCTCTTCTTAGAGACTTCGCGATGATCTCACTTATATATTTATAACTTCATCAGCAGATAACGTTAATCAGAATAACGAATATCTATTTATTGAAATTTCAATATTTAACAAAAATGTGCCCTAGGCGTAGTGTACTGTCCTGCGAAACAGGAATATCGAAGCTATCGACAAAGAAATACGATAAAGTAAATACGATAACATAATACTGATGAGCGATTTCAATTGTAATCTTCTGAAATCTACGTCGCATGCCGACAAATTCAAACGTATTTTTGGCGAAATGAATCTTTCTATCTTACCACTAAATGCAACACACCATACAATCAGTACAGATACTTGGATAGATCATATCGTTGTATCGAATCATGACAAAGTGAAACTCCATGGCCAATCACCAGTTCCTGGAATATCTAAATACGATCTCATATACCTCTCATACAATATGAAATGCCCTAGATATATGACAACAGTTTTCAAATACCGCGATTTGAAAAGATTCTATCTTGAATTATTTCTCCCTGACGGTATGTCTATGCCCAGACATCTTGTCTCTCAAGAAAGTTCGTTAGATAGAAAAGTAAATACTTTTACTCATCAATTGACGGAACTTATTAATCGACACATACCCGCAAGGAAAGCTCGTGCAATACGTCCGCCGGCACTTTGGATAACAGATGAGGGTCGCTGCCTCCAAAAGTTTTCGAAATTCAAATTGTGAAAACGACAGAATTAAATACAAAAAATTAAGAAATGTTGTTACACTAAGATTGAAAAACGCGAAATGTAAATATTACCACAAAGTTTTGGGCACAAATGGCGACTCGAAACAAATATGGAAATCTCTACGCACTCTTGGCATAGGCAGATCACGAGCACCGCTTCAAATTGATATATCTCTAGACTCCCTAAACCAACGTTTCGCTAATATGGCTCCCCATTTCGAAAGTTCATTAAAAAAAATGACTATCAAACTTAGAGTTCCATTCTAGAAATACTCCAGAAGAATTTTTTTTCGCGTGTACAAGTCATATTGACGTCCTTAAAACTATTCAGAGTCTAAAAACAAGGGCCTCCGGAGTAGACAATATCAATGCCAAATTACTTATTTATTTATTTATTTATTTATTTATTTATTTTACGTAAAAAACAGTTAAAAACTGCGTATGACGTGCTATGGGGAAAAGTGAATTGTGTGCACATTTTTAAAATTCTGTGATCCCTACACTAAGTCATATACTACTTAAATTTTAATTTTTGAAAGGGAGAAAAAACAAAACTCCATGTAATAAAATCTATTTTTAAAGGATAAACAAGCAATAAATTTTGAATTTTGAAAGGAGAAAAACAAAACTCCATGTAATAAAATCTATTTTCAAAGATAAATAAGCAATAAATTTTAGCTCTTATTACTTCCGGCCCCGACAACATGGAAACGATAATTTGAATAATTGTATTTCCCACTGAATTCTAGAAGACGTGCACAGAAAATGAAGTTACATTTATGTCCAGAAGCAAAAGAAAGGGGCCATCTCAGAATTTGCTCAATGGATCAGGGAAACTGGACGAAAACCTGATCGAGACGGAGGTCATTGACCCGGAAGCTGTAGTACAATAGTTGTTACAGGTTGTTTATACTCATTTATACAGTCCAAATGGTAAATAATGCATTATGTATCATTGTTAAAATTAATGTTACTTTTCTTGTGATGCTCAGTATAGTCTCTAATTGTATAGAAACAGTTATGCAGCAGAAACGATTTCACTTGGGATTTAAACTTTTCTATTGAATTTAATCGTTTAATGTCATCTGGCAAAGTGTTGTAAAATAATGTACATGTATTGTATGTGAATTTTTTGTAATGAGCTGTTGATACTGTCACCTGATGAATATGATTTCTACGTCGAGTGTTATAGTAATAGACTTCGGCATTTTCTGAAAATATATTCCCGCCATTAAGCAAGTCATTTTTTACAAAAACCACTGATTCGTAAATAAAAAGACACGGTAATGGTAGAATTCCTATATGAATGAAGAGAGCCTTACATGAATCACGTGGGTGGATTTGGTTATTATTCGTACAATTCGTTTTGTAATCTAAAAGTCTAGGAGCTATAAGATGTATTTCCCCAGAATATTATGCCATATCTCAGGCGGGAATGAACATTCGCGAAGTATACACAACGAGCAGTATGAAGGCTGACTGAATTTGCAAGAATTCTAAACGCGTAGCATAATGAACTTAATTTTGTGTTCAATTCATTTAAATGGACGTTCCATTTAAGGTTTGACTGAATTGAGAGACCTAAAAATGTTGTTGCCTTAACATCAGTCAATGGTACACTGTTCATTTTCAATGGAGCACAGAATTGTTGATATGAAATGGAAAACTGCATTAAAACCGTTTTCTTTTCGTTTACTATTAATTTGTTATTTCGGAACCAATTTGAAACATCTGATATTGTACTATTTACGGTTTCTTTATTGCAAAGGATGTTCGTATCATCCGCAAATAGAACCGTTCTTCCGTTTCGAATCGTCGAGGGAATATGGTTTACGTAAAGTAGGAACAGAATAGGGCCTAAAATCGATGCTTGAGGAATTCCACATGCAACGGGCGAAGAGTCGGAAAGGTGCGTACGTAATGTTCCATCATTCCAGTAAGGTATTTCCACTCTCTGAGATCGTTGTTTAAGGTACGAACATTACCAATCTAGAGCAATACCACGAATTCCATATGAAAGTAATTTGGAAAGTAAAATGTCATGATCAATGACGTCAAAAGCTTTTGAGAGATCAAAAATAATCCAATAGGTGCCTCGTTTTGATCCAATGATGAGGCGATTTCATTTTTGTTGCCTTCTTTGGAAAGCGGCTTAATTTTAGCTGTTTTGAAAATATCTGGAAACGTTACAGTGCATAAAGATGCATTAAGTATATGAGTTAACGGGTGTATAATGGTATACGCACAAGTCTTCAACAAAGAAGAATCCGGGAATTCATCTAAACCGGACGAATATTTATTTTTTAGTTTACCGATTATTTTGGGAATTTCATAGGAAGAAGTTTCGGAAACGAACATTGTGTCTAAAATTTTGGGTGAACTGTCTGTTTTTGAATTTTGTGCCTAAAGACCCTTAGTGAGATCGGCAGCAATTCTCGAAAAGTATTGGTTGAAGAGACTAGCCACTGTTTTTTTGTTACTTAACACAATCACTGAAAACACTTGATTATTTATTTATACTACACTTCTCTTCAGTTATTTACACTACACTTCTCTTGCTTTATTTACACTACACTTCTCTTCAGTTATTTACACTACACTCCTCTTGCACACTCGCACAGTCCTAAACACTGGCCACAGTTCACTGCACTGATCACAGTTCGATGCACTGGTCACAGTTCACGTCACCGACCACAGGACGATGCACTGACCACGGTTCACTTCACTGAGCACACTCACTGCACAGCTATTCACCGCGATGCACACTTCACAGTTCAGCTTCCACTGCGGACTCAAGACTGACTCGCGGTCGCCGGCCGTCGCGTATTTATACCTGTCAAGACAATCCAGAACCTTCCGGACGCCGCGACTGTTCTGGAGTAATCCGCCGGCAGGTGATGCAACCCCCCCGCTCACGGGCAGCTCGTGGTCGCCGGCAGATGACGTAACCCACAGGCACCTCGGAGTGGCGCCGGGGGATGACGCAATATTCGTTACAGTATTTTTTATTATATTCCACATTGCTTTTGTTTTATTATTTGAGTTCAAAATATCCTGATCGTTTTTCATGATTTTAGCCTGCCTTATGACTTTTCGTAACAATGTTTTGTATTTTTTAAAGGAGATAAGGAAATCTTGAGATACGTCATGACGTTTAGAAATAAAGTAGAGAAAAATAAATTATATTTTTCATTTGTGTCAATAGCGTTATAAACTGCCTCTCATGATTCTTTCAGCAAGTAGTCCGTAAATAACTTTATGTTAACTGTAGTAAATGCTCTGCACATGCGTGTTTTATTTATTGTGTACTGAAACTTTGTGCCGAAATAATATATCTCATTGTAACAGATATAATAAATTTGTCTCTCGTAAGTGGAACATATCCGACCTCTTGGAAAACTGCACTTGTCCATCCTCTTCCTAAAGCAACAAATCCTCCTGAGTACAGATCTATTAGTATTCTACCTACAATTTCTAAAGTATTAGAAAAATTGCACGACATCAAATTACGGACTATTTAGACAGCAAAAATCTCTTAAGTGAACATCAATATGGTTTCCGATCAGGCAGAAGTACAGGAACTGTGCTTTTAAGCTTAATTGAAGAGGCCAGAATCGCCATTGACAACGGTAAATAAACAATACTTATCCTCTTAGATTTCAGTGAAGCATTTGACTCGGTCGATCCTGCTAGGGAAAATGAAAGCATTGGGCTTCGCTAAACCCACTATACGGTGGTTCTCACAATATCTTTCAGATCGTCAACAAGTCGTAGTATCAGGTGAAAACCGATCCAGTGCCATTAGAACCGCCCGGGGTATTGCACAGGGAACAGTTCTAGGACCCTTAGCATTCTTAATTTACGTAAACGACGTAGGACAATGTCTTAAATACTGTCGCTATAAATGTACGCAGATGACCTTCAACTATGTCAGTGGACATCCGTCGGAACTTAACTCTTTAGTTCAGAAAATAAATGAGGACCTAAATGCTGTCAATAAATGGACTGCAGCCTTAGGACTTTTATTAAACCCAAATAAGTCGCGAAGCTTACTGATAGGCTCCCGCAACGCCATCAACAAATTATAGAAAACCCTTCCGTCCATTAGTATAAATGGACGGAAGGGTTTTCATATAGACAGCACTCTCAGCTGGACTACGCATGTAAGTAAGATTTGTCAAAAAGTCTTCAAAGACCTCCACTCCCTAAAACGCGTACGAGAACTACTTCCTAAACACACGTATGAACCTGATTAATTAACTAATTATGCCCCATTTCGATTAATGTGATTTCTTGCTCACTGACATGAAAACCAAGCAACAACGGAAGTTGCAAACAGCACAAAACGCATGCATTCGTTTCATATTCGATCTTCGTAAGTACGATCATGTATCTGCGTACTACAGACACCAAAATTATCTCTATTGAAAAAAGAAGAATATTGCATAGCCTCTTGCTTCTCCAAAAAATCTTGTACAACGGCCTTCAAACATATATAAAATACATATATACTAACATATAGATAAATAAACTTACATAGTACACAAATAAACATACATATATACTGTGGCGTCATGGAGAAAAACACACAGATATATACAAGTATGTACAAGTTTATTTACACATATGTACAATAACTAAATTCTGCTCCGAAACTACACACTTTTGAGTATTTCCTTGTGGATACCCACATAGCTAGGGAGGCCCCGCCTCCACTGACGCTACTCCCGTGCCACTACCGTGACCTCGTCGCCCGTGCAAGAGGCACGACACGCTCTAGCCTGGGCGTAAAAGTCTTGCGCATCGCGAGAGGTTTCCAGAATAAAACCCCTCGTGTGAGCTCGTCGGCTCGATTTTATACCTAGAGTGTAGCCGTCACGTGACCGTCCTTGGTGTAGGAGGGAGGCTCGCGTCTACCACGTGACCTTCCAGGTCAAGCTGGCGTCCACTTGGTCTAAATATATCCCAACGCCGGGGCGCTAAGGCTATTTAGCCCGCAGGTATGCGATATTTCCGCTCCTCCTCCACCCACCGCCGTCAACATGACGCTACGGACTCTTCCCTACCCAGAAAAGATTTTTTCCGCAGGTTTTTCCACAGGAAAAAAATCTTCTGTCCCTGACTGTAGTAGCCTAAATGGTAACATTTTTTATTGTGACCTTTACATCACTCTAGATCTATTTCAATTCAAATACCGTTAACATATTTCTTGAAATATAATTGTCTCACAATCGAAACTGGACATTTTTATCCCCACTAGAAATGATTTCTCAACATCATATTTACATCCCTTTCCCATTTTCATCTCTGATTATCAAAAAAACCTACAATAGAAAATCATTAACTTATTTTGATAATTACATATAATACATTACAACTTTCCATTTTTAACTTTACAACGACTTTAAATTTTACTATTTACAATATTTGACGTTAATGATACTACATGTAATTAATAACAACTTTCCTATTTCCTGTTTAACATTACAAGACATTATTTCTTTGAATTTTACTAATTACATGTAAGACAACAAGTGACAATGACATATAACAACCCTATTTTCTGTTTTGACATTTCAAGGCATCAATTATTTTTTAATTTTACCCATTACAATATTCATTACATTTGAAATACATACATATATGAGCTGACAATTTATCTATTTTTTGTTTTAACATTACAAGAATTGTATTACTTTGAACTTACTATTTACAATATCCAGACATATGTAGACATATGTCTTCTACCTTTATACATATATAAAACATAAATCTAATGCCAATGGTCTAATTACACTCTCTTAGTGCCACATCTCTTTTGTATCCAGGCATCAAAACATTCGACTCAAAGCGTCGACATTTCTATGCTCAAGCCCGTTTTTGTGAATTATGCTGATGTTGTAATGCTGGATCATTACCAGCGCATTAGTCGAACCAGCGCATTAGTCGAGCATTATTTCCCGTGCAGTTTTTCAACCACACTAGAGGATTATGGTCAGTTTCTATTTTTATAATCACTTGGCTATCTAAATAGCACTTTAATTTCTGGAGTTCCAAATAATGGCACTGCACTCTTTTTCTGTTGTACAGAATTTTTGTTCTGCATCAAAAACTTCCTACTTAAATAAAGTATGGGGTACTCATGCCCATCATCATCATGCTGTGCCAAAATAATTCCCAATCCCCTATCGCTGGCATCTGTTTGAATCACAAATGGTTTGGTGCATGCACTACTGTGTCGCTACACAGTGTCTCTTGCAGCTCGCGAAATGCTTTCTCACATTCCGGCGTCCACGCGACTTTCCCTGGCACTGCTGCCCTTTCAGCAGGTCACTTAACGTGCTGATTTATTCGGAACCCAGGGATGAATTTCCGATAATAGCCCGTAAGTCCCAGAAACGAACGCACCTGTTTCTTTGTTTGAGGCACTGGAAACTTCCTAATTGCTTCTACCTTTGTTTCGACAGGTTTCATTTTACTGTTTCGACAATATAACCTAGTACGGAGTCACGCGCGTACTTGCATTGCTTTGGTTGTACGTGAAGTTTAGCATTACTGAGTATTTTGAACACCTTGTCTAGATGGATAATATGCTCTTGCCACGTATTGCGAAAAACTGCAATATTGTCCATAGAAGGCAACGCGAATGTCCCGCAGTCGCTTAACAGTGACGCCATCATGCGACTACATTGATACGGGGCATTCTTTACCCCAAATGGAAGGCGCAGTGGGCGATACGTGCCAAAATTAGTCACGAACGCAACGTATCTCTGCGCTCTTGGCGTTAATGCAATCTGCCAATAGCACTTTGCTAAATCGAGTGTAGTAATAATGCTAGCCGCCGCCAGTGTTTCTATCCGCTCTTCCATGTTTGGTAGGGGGTAGTACTCAGTTTTGACCGGGAGCGGTAGTTCAGTGCATCAACTGATGTCACTGCAGCGCCTCTGACCGGGAGGTCCTAGGTTCGAGTCCTGACGGCGGCAGGATTTTCGACACTAGCTTTTCAGCTAGGTCGGCGAATGCCGGAGTAGTACCCTACCAAACGGGCCACGGACCGCGCGCGATATTTCCTTCCTCTTGCTTGTCCTATCCTCTCCCCCTTACACACACACTTTCACTCACATGCACTATACTACCACATATTCCGGGAAACCGATCGGGAGCTTAGAGCTTGTCCCGGCTGGGGCGGTGCCCCGCTGGTGGGAGAGTCCTGGTTAGGGGGAAACCCCACTAGCCGACGGTAGGTCGGCGCCGGATCTCGCCATCCAGCGGGGGAAGACCACCGCCATCTCCCGAAAAAAATGCACTACACTAACGGGACTAATGACCAAAGCAGTTGACGCGCCCGGAAACACGAAAAACCCAAACCAAACCAAACCTCAGTTTTGACCACGCTGTTTAATTTCCTGTAATCTATAGCATGGTCTGTGTTTTTCCGCGTGCCTCGACCTCCTAGGTGAAGTATAGTCAGAGTCCCTATTCCAATAATATTGCCCCTCAAAATTTTCGATATTTCCTCTTTTAATATCTCTGATCTGTCGACATACGATACGGCGCGCTACGTATAGTTTTGGACTTGTCGGTCACCACTATATCCATTGTCATTACATCAGTTAGGCCCGGCTTTTCAGAGAATATATCTTTGTATTTTACAATCGTGTTGATCAGTGCTTTAGGAAATTCAGATTCGACTTCCGTCCTTCTAACATTGATTCAACATCGACTGGCTCTGGGTCAAAATTTACTGCGAACTTATCTAATTCATCTTATTCCACTTCCGGATTCTGCCTGCTAGTCCCTAAAATATTAAATACTCGGTTCGTTGGTGATATTTCTTACATATTGATGTGATAGACGCGCCCTTCTTTCTTGCCGGGCAATCTCACTACATAATTAGTTTCGGACACTTGTTCCTGCACTTCTCCGGCCCGACCACTGTACCGACAACTGGGTGTCTTATTCGGCGCCAAGACCAGAAGGCGGTCCCGACAGCTAACGTCCTATGCCTCGCTCTCTGGTCATAATAAACTTTACGTTTTTCCTGCTTACTCCCTAGTCTTTGGTGTGAGTTTCTTCGATTTACGTAAACTGTTTATTAACTTAAACACATGCTCTACCACGAACTTTCTTCCTCTTCACTCCACTAAGTGTTCGTACAGAAGAGTTATAGGCGTGCGTTGATTTTGCCGAACACCAGCTCCGCAGGAGTGTACCTAAACTTTCGCGCACTGTTGTGCGTAGCGCGAACAGAATAGCGGTAGCTGATTCTCCCACTCTGAGCCTGCTTGCAAACAGAGCACCTTTGCACACGGTTCATTGTACGGTGGACCCTTTCAATGGCATTCGACTGCGGGTGATAGGTGAGCTCTGCACTAGAGTAATACGAAATCGGTGCGCGAACTCCGCAGTCAAAACGCTAGTGAAACACGTTCCTTGATCGGTTTGGATTTCGCGTGAAATCGCATACAACTAAAAAGTTCTAAAGAGCTTCCATAACAGTCGCTGATGTGAGATCGGTGCCTGGATCGGTGCCCGGTAACCTCAGGGTATCGAGTAGCTACACATATCGCGGTAATTATATATTTCCGCCCTAATTCTGATTCTGGAAACGACCCACAGGCGTCTACATTTATTTTGCTAAATGTTTCCGCGGTAATAGGCACAAGCTTTAGTGGCGCTTTCTGTTTATCGCCTGTGGTGCCTACCTTTTTGGGAACTGTCGCACGGCCGGATATAGATTTCTATATCCTGAAACAGTTCGCTCAAAGAAATATTTCGCCATGCTGTCTTTGCTTTTGGTGGTCCCCAAATGCGCATTGGCTGTCTCGTGACACAGCTTCAAAATTGTACTTCGGTACACGTGCGGTACAACCAACATGTTATAGATGTCGCCACGTTTGCTGTGCCTAGACTTAAACAGAAGTTTTCCTTTACAAAATATATATATTGTCCCTCTCGGGTACCTTTCCGACATGTGCTTCGTACAATTGTTATATTTCAGCATCTCGCTGCTGTTCTGTTGCGAATTCCTCACCGCTTATGTTAATGAGGGCTGCTATTTCTGGCTCGAGATCACTTTCCTCCTCTGTTGTGAGGGGATTATCGCCCGAGGCATCGACCCCATCCCTCTGGATGGAGAGTCGCCCTGCTGCGTCTCGCTCGCCTCCCTTTCATTTTAGGAAGTTTCCCGCTGTCATGCTGCCGCCGCACGTGTTTGTACAGCGTTTACAATTACCGCCGCCTTTGTTTCTACCTGACCGAAAGGGCCCTGTAGACGCACGTGCACAACTGGCAAATTTCGCGGTTCGGAGTCTAAGGGCTGGAAAATCCATACTGATTCGCCAGTAAATTGATCATCCGACACATATTTTTCACTAATAAGGTAACTAGCTCCACTGTCGCGAAGGAACGTGATTGGCTCGTTATTTACAAATCGCGCGTACGTATGGGGAGCAGTTCCTTGGCTCCCGTCGACTACGTGACATCTTTTGTAGTTTCCTTGTTCGGGCAATTCCGCTTGAAATGCTCGGTCGACCGCACAAGAAGCAACGTGGTTTACTCGGCCTTTCGAATTCTGCATTGCTTTTGTTCGCTTTCGGCTCGGTTTCCCCCGTAGATTTCGATTCTAAAGCGGGCGCGACTTCTGCCGTTTTGTCCCCTCGCTGGTGTGGCTTAGAAAACGTGCGCTTACAGCCGGCCCTGTTGTTCTCGTAATTGTCAAGTCTTTTGGCTAAATCTAGCGCTACCGAAATTCTCCACCCCACTCCAAATTCCGAAGTACCCCATTCATTAATGAAATGGTTTTTCATTTCCGCAGGTACCCGTCGCTTCTTCTGATTTGTGACCATGAAAGCAAGAGAGCTTCGAATGTCGAAATATTGAGACCGCTAATCCATTCCTTGCAATAATTCTGCAATTCCCTCGCGTACTCTTTTTGCGTGTCCGTAAAAGTTGCCAGAATTTCTCCGGTGTGAACTTGTACATTTCTAACAACTTTTTCTTTACGTCCACGTACGCGACTTCTGTTTCCGCCGATTCGAACATAGCCATGAATTTATATGATTTGGCATTATTTATATGATTTCCCATCAAATTAGTGACCCAGTGTTCCTCGGGTACCCCCATATGCTTAGCTCGTGCCTCAAACACATTCAAATATGAGGTGATGTCGTCCTGTTCTCCTTTAAAGGGATCCATTACATGATGCAATTTTATTTGCACTCTCGCATTTACTTCGCTTCCGGCTACTGAGCGACCTGTCGGTGTTGAACTAGCTTAGCTAGTTCGACACGAAGTTTCTCTAATTCAAATTCCCGTTCGGACTGTTCCCTCCTTTCCTCCCTTTCTAACTGCTCCCTCCTTTCCTCCATTTCTAACTGTTCCCTCCTTTCCTCGCGTTCCCTTTCTAGCTGCTCTTTATATCCTTCTATTAATTCTTTGACTACTTCATCCTCATACAAACTACTATTTAATATTAAGTTACGTATATTTATGACCGTATCCTCCTCGTTTACTGCTTCCCCCAGTTCCTTCACCACGTACTTAAGGTACTATTTCCTATACCGTGCAAGATAAACCATGATGCCTGAATAACCACACTGCGCTATTGCGCACACTTACGTAAGGAGTCCTGGCTGCTTGGCTTCGGTCTGGTCAGGAAATGGCTCGTCCTTCCTTCCTTCCTTGGATTGGTTGGATTTGATGCTCCTCGGTCCGACGATCCAGAATGATACTGCCCCCTTGCTGTTAATTTGAATACGAGTATTATTTATGAGATACCGTCCTTCCTCGCGCGTGAGTTCAAACACAACTGCGGCCGCTATTTATTAACTGTAGACGGCCCTCGTGCACGAGTTCTATTACAACTTTTGCCGCTATAGATGAACTAGTAGTCAGCCCCCGTGCATGAGTTCACTAGTAAGTGCTGACATTATTTATGAATAATAGTCGGCCCCCGTGCGTGGGTTCGATAGTAACCGCTGCCACCATTTATGAAATACCCGTCTGTGGCGTCATGGAGAAAAACACACAGACATTTACAAGTATGTACAAGTTTATTTACACGTATGTACAATAACTAAATTCTGCTCCGAAACTACACACTTTTGAGTATTTCCCTGTGGATACCCACATAGCTAGGGAGGCCCCGCCTCCACTGACGCTTCTCCCGCGCCATACCGTGACCTCGTCACCCGTGCAAGAGGCACGACACGCCTGGGCGTAAAGTCTTGCGCATCGCTCGAGGATTCCAAAACAAAGCCCTCGTGTGAGCTCGTCGGCTCGATTTTATACCTAGAGTGTAGCCGTCACGTGACCGTTCTTGGTGTAGGAGGAGGCTCGCGTTCACCACGTGAACTTCCAGGTCAAGCTGGCGTCCACTTGGTCTAAATATATCCCAGCGCCGGGGCGCAAGGCTATTCAGCCCGCAGGTATGCAATACTTCCGCTCTTCCTCCCACCCACGACCGCCAACGTGCCCTACAATACATACATACAAACATACACGTGTTTGTGTTTTTGATACATGGACAGACCAAGGAACCCTCGCATACACACCAACCTGCACCTATTCATTCACATTCAGACAAACATGGATAAACATTTTTACCTAACAACAGAGTGTAATAATATATAATACTTATAATAATTATTATATTTCTAATACGTAAAACACTCGTTACTATAAACAAATAAATACCGCTTGTCAGAATAGCCTGAAAAAAGGCGTTTTCGACTAGCGAAACAAACAGAAAGAAATGATAACACTTCCCTTCCCTTCCCTTCCTTTGCATTCCCTTCTCTTCACTTAACTTCACTTCCCTTCACTGCAATGCATATCACTTTATCTAAATATTAACTGTTCAATACATTTTAATGTAGAATAGGCGTAATCGCACCTTTCACTTCACACCATTTCACTTCACTTCACTATACGTTTTCATTATTTGACTAATTTCCTAATTTTTTTCCTAGAACCTCGCACTGAGCAAGGAAAAGGCTCAAAAACTGTCGCAGGCAAATCGTTCCAATCTACTATAGTTCCGTTTACAAAGGAGAATTTCCCTTCGTCCATTCTTTATGTTCTTGTTCTAATTTTATATTTGTGATCACATCTATTTAAATAATCTGGTTTATCTAGCCTTCCCCGAATATCCTGCCATGCGGAGCAACCAACGTAAGATTTATACAGCGCGCCAATTCGTGTCCTTTTCATCCGGCGTTTTAATGATTCCCAATGCGCAGGTGTGTTCCTCCGAAATCTATATTTTGTCGCTCTGATTTTATCCTCCCTAAGCTCTTTTTTAGTCCTATTCTGTACGGATCCCAACAACTAGCTCTGTATTCCATTATCGGCCTAACAAGCGAGGTATACGCGATTTCTTATGCTTTCGTATTACATTTTTTAACATTTTTCATGACGAAATACAATGACCCCCAAGCTTTGTCCACTATGTAGTTCGTTTGTTTATCGCATCCCGATTTACTATCTAGGAGGATGCCAAGGTATTTACAGTTCGAGACTCGTGGAACTACGTCATTACCTAGCTGATAAGGTATTGTATGAAAAGCTCTGGCCCGACAAAATGTGATCGCTTTACTTTTCTTTCCATTTATATTATTATATTTCTTTCCATTTACATTATTCATTTTATTAGCTATTGCTCAATCATAAATTTTATTTAAATCGTCCTGTAGTTGAATTATATCGTGCTGCTCTGCAATTTTCCTACATAATATACAGTCGTCGGCGAAGAGCCGAATTTTTGACGTTATATTTAGCGATAAATCATCTACAAAGATAAGAAACTGCTGAGGGCCCATGACACTACCCTGAGGAGCCCCGAAAGTAATGTTATCCATAAATTCTTTTTCCGATAAATGTTGTCCAATTCGAACATTTTTATTTCTATCGCGAAGAAATTCACTTATACATGCTAATACCGCCTGTCAATTTTAGCATCAATAAGTTTCAGTATCAATATGTCATGCGGCACTATATCAAATGCTTTAGCAAAATCAATATTGCATCCACTCTTCCCCGTACATCAATTACTTGAGACAGGTTTTGAGTAAGAGAAATAATCTGACTTTCACAAGAAAAGCCACTTCTGAAGCCACGCTGTCCATGAAATAACCATTCTGTTTGATCCAAATGATTTATAATCGAATTAGATGTTTCAATCAATTTACAGACTAACTGACGTAAGACTAACTGGCCTATTATTTTGCACTTCACATTTTGAAAATTTTTGCACTTCCAGCTTTGAAAATTGGCACTATTAAGGCAGATTTCCTATCATCCGGTACACCTTCGTTGTAGATTGATATATTGAAAAGTCTGACCAAATATGGTATTAGTGTTTCCCCTGCTATCGTTAACATATCAGTTGTAATACCATCCGGACCGCAATACTTACAGTTTTTCATTTTCTTCAAATGTTAACGTACTTCTGTTTGATCAATTTTGAATACATGATCCACGTTGTTGTGCCCTACGATAATTTGGTTAGCTTTGTGTTTGTATACATAACATAAATAATTTTTGAATAAATTGCCGCCTAAATAATTTGCCGCTGGGACCACACCGCCGGCCGCAGCCGCGGCCGCCACGACGTCTGACGCCGCACCCGGCGCAGCAGCAGCAGCAGAAGAGGAGGAGGAGGACGGGTTCACCCTCGTCTCCCGCCGACGCCGCCCACCCCCATCTTTCTCTACGGGGTGGCGGACATCTTTGGTCTCCTCGAGGCCTTGCACGCGGCCGGCGGCGACGCCGCGGTCACCGCAGAGGTGGCCGGCGACGCCGTAAAGGTTAGGTGCGAGACCCTCGAGGCGATGTGCTCGCCGCCCTGGAGGAGAAGTCTGTGGAGTACCACACGTACTCCACAGGAAACGAAAAGTTCCTGCGGTATGTTTTGCGGGGCATACCGTTGGAACTCCCTTTTCAGGCGCTCCATGACAACCTGGAACTTGTTGGGTTTCAGGTGCGGAAGCTGGAGCGAATATGCAGTCAGCGGCCGGGACGACGGGGCAGGCCACTGCCCCTGGTGATCGCCACCCTGCGGGATACGGAGCGCCACCGGGCGCTTCGGGAGGTAACCTCCATACGTGGGCTCCGCGTCCGCGTGGAGGTGTATCGGCCACCGCGCGGGCCCACGCACTGCCACAATTACCTGGATTTCGGGCACGTGGCACGGAACTGCAAGCGCCGCACGCGCTGCAGGAACTGTGGGACGCCCACGACGCCGCGCAGTGCCGCGGGCCTAAACCCCGGCGGAGGAGCGTAACTGCTCCAACTGCCAGGTGATAATCACGGCGCGAAGTACAAGGGCTGCTCCGAGTACAAGCGCCGCTGTTTAAGGGGTAACCAGGCCCAGCAGCAGCATCACGAGCGGCAGCAGCGGGACCGCCAGCGGCGTGCTGGCATCCAAGAGAGGCGAGCGGCCGACGCGCGGTCGGAGGCGTCGCGTTCTCCCTCACGGGAGCGCGAACCTTCGCGCCGCCGCACCTCTACACCTCCGCCGCAGCCACCGCGGTCTCAGCGTTCGCAGAGACGCGGACGCCCGACCCAGCGGCAGCGAGCGCGCCAGGAGCGGACGTATGCGGACGCCCTGGTCCACCCCCCCGCCAACCCGGGAGCAGCCACCGGCCGCCAACGCGGCCCGCGAGGAGCGGCGAAGGAGGTCGGCGGAGACAATCCCAGTCCCCTCCTCTCTGAGCGAGCAGGAGCGCGTGCTGCATCGCACCATTGACGATCTCGCCCGCAACGGGATCGACTTGGTGCGAGTAACGCAGGCGCTCATGCGAGCAGTGTCCGGCTGCGATCCAGCTGAGTGGCCGGCGACCATCCTCAAAGTGGTAGTGACACAATTACTTGTGCACTCCCATGAGGTGACGGCGGCCGCTGCGGCGGAAGCGGCGGACGAGGCACGCTCTTCCTCGTCCTCGCCCGCACCTCGTACCTCTGCACCTTAAATAATGGCTGCTTCTCCTTCTTTTTATAGGAATAGCTGCACCGTTGCCTTCTGGAATTGCAACGGCATCTGCGCGCGAGTGAAGCAGTCAGAGCTACACAGCTTTCTCGCTCGGCACAATATTTCTGTCATGATGCTGGGTGAAACATGGCTAAGCCCGCATCTTTCTCTTAATTTTCCAGGATATATCTGCTACCGGAACGACAGAGCGGCGCAAGCAGCTAACACGACGGCCGCCAATAATAGAGGAGGCGGAACAGCAATATTAATAAGACGCAACATAAATCATTATGTTTCAGTTCTCCCGCAGCTGCAGCACGCCGAGGCCACTGCTGTTGTCGTGCAGACGGAGCGTGGGCCGTTGCGACTTGTCTCTCTTTACGCTCGTCCCGACCGCTCCGCGGAAACGTGCGCCCAACTAGCTGCAGATATTGCTAAACTAGTCGAGGCGCACTCAACTCCAACAATTGTGGCTGGCGATTTTAATGCCAAACACACGGCCTGGAGTTCCCGCATCACTTGCCCTCGCGGCCGTAAGCTGAAAGCAGTTGCCGACGCAAACGGCTGCGAGATTTTTGCTCCCGCCTCACCTACCTTTTATCCTCACACGACGAATGGTAGGCCCGATGTTTTAGATATAGCGCTTTGCCATAAACTCCACTATTTGCCTATTCTAACCACCACCTATGAACTCTCCTCAGACCACTTCCCAGTAATCGCAGAGATGAGACGCGGCGGCGCTGCACAGTCTATTGCACCTACGACGCAGAAGCGGCGCACTAATTGGAAACAATTTCAGACGGAGCTGCAGCATCGCATTCCAGACGCAACCGCTCTTTCAGATCCGCAGCAGATAGAAACTGGAGCAGCTAAATTCGTCGAAGCTGTGACTGACAGCCTCAACGCCGCAGCTGAGAAGCAACGCTCCTACAGGAAGGAGCAGCCATTAACTCCTTTTCTGATTAATCTAATTTCCAGGAAAAACAGAGCGCGCAGAGTGTGGCAGAGCACGCGACACCCCGCTGATAAGCGAGAGCTAAATCGATTGAAGCGTAAAGTTGAAATCGAACTAGCCGAATTTCGCAATCAGAAGTGGGAAAAATTTCTATCAGGCCTCAAACCTGATGATAACTCATTATGGAAAATTTCCCGCATACTTTCTAGGAATCCAGTGACGGTGCCGCCGCTGCAAATCAGCCCAGGAGAATTCGCCGAGTCGAATGAGGCGAAAGCGGAACCTCGCTAATGCGTTAGAATCTCAGTTTCAGCCGGTAGAGGAGGCGCCGCCAATCCCGCACGTTGTCGAAGTGCAACAAACGGTAATGGCGGCACTGCACGCGCCCGCCGACGAGCCGAGTTTTACAAATGAAGCAGAAGTAAAAGCGGCCATTGCAGAGCTGAAAGCTAAAAAGCTCCCGGCCCAGACGGCATCAGTAACGACGTCCTAAGAAGCTGCCGCAACAAGCCATATGTTTCTTGTCGCACTATTTAATTCAATATTTGTGTTTCAGCACTTTCCGAGTCAGTGGAAGCATGCTCATGTACTAACTTTCATAAGCAGGGGAAAAAAATTTTAAACTGCCGAGTCGTATAGGCCTATCAGCTTATTAAATACACTCGGAAAATTATGTGAAAAACTAATACTAAAAAGACTTTTAAAATATGTTACAGATAATTCATTAATGAATAAGGAGCAGTTTGGCTTTCGCGCGGGCCACAGCACAACGCATCAGCTTGTGCGAATTACAGACCGCATAAGACGCAACTTCAACGAGAGCCGATTCACAGGCGGAGTGTTTCTCGACGTTGTCAGCGCATTTGACAAGGTTTGGCACGTCGGTCTCCTTTACAAACTCCACACTTTAAACCTTCCTAGTTACCTAGTGCACCTTGTCCACACTTTCATAGCAAACAGAACGTTCCAAGTAACGCTTCTAAATGCTAGATCTACCCGCCGCGCCATACGGGCCGGAGTGCCACAAGGGAGCGTGCTAGCTCCTACGCTCTTCAGCCTCTATGTGCGTGATATTCCCTCGCACCCTCAGACGGAACTCGCACTGTACGCCGACGATACGGCTGTAATAGCCACGTCGAAAAAGATCGAGCTTCTCCAGAAGTATTTGGATCAACATCTACTTCAGATCCAGGAGTGGCTGAAGCTCTGGCGGGTCAGTCAATGTGAGTAAGAGCACGGCCGTGCTCTTCACACGGCGACTGCGATTCGCGCAGCCGAAGCCGCTCGCGCTTAGTGGAGGCGTAATTAACTGGGCCAAAAATGTCAAGTACCTAGGAGTGACATAAGATAGCTCACTCACTTTCAGCTTGCACATAAATAACGTGCGGCAGAAAGCGCGGCAGACCAGAGGCCGCTTGCGATGCTTATTTCACAAGCGGAGCAAACTGTCAACCGCAAACTGTCTCACGCTTTATAAAGCAATTTGTGGCCTGCTTTATAAAGCTGTCAAAGCTTTATAAAGCAGGCCACAAATGGACTACGCATGCCCTAGCTGGGCGATTTCTGCAGAAAGTCATTTAAATAAACTGCAGGTAGTTCAAAATGAATGCCTTAGGGCCGCCCTCTGCGCCCCTATATACACTTTAATTCAAAATTTGCATCGCGATGTTTCAATGCCACTGCTAAAAGAGCACCTTAAAAGAATTAGTACTAAATTTTTCAAAAAAGCCGCTGACTTGGAAAACACTCTCATTTCCGAGATCGCTTCATACGAACCCGATCAACGGGCGAAGTATAAGCGACCGAAACAATTTCTGGAGTAAGAGAAATCTGAAACAGCGAAATGAGACTTGAAATATAAGCTTTGAACACGCAATGCGCGCGCCAGTTGGCTAAAATCTAACTGATCTTCGGGGGTAACGATTCTGGTTTCCTCGCGGCAAAACTTGTCCGGCCAAGTCTGGCGCGGAAGTGCTGAAAGCATGAGTAGGTGTTCGAGGTTCGGACACGGTGAAGTATGCCTCGTACTTCAGGTCTGCCGAGGCACATGAGGTGCCCAGTTGTGAATCGGCCGAGTTGGCTACTCGCAGGCGCGGCCGCAAGGCGCGTGTTGGGAGAGAGGGGCTGCGGCAGGTAGGAAACGCCTTAGTGTGAGGTTTTAGTTCCTGTAAATAATTTATTGTAAATAAATTGTAAATACCCACTCGTGCCTGTTTCATTGCGGTATAGATCCCTACCCACGACGTTACAATATTTTCGTTTTAGAAAATGCTGCAATCCATTTATGTCAGTTTTACGATATTGCCATATTCTATTACCGATTTTATCATTTCTCCTGCAAATATCATTTATTTCATAAATGACGGAATTGTTCAAAACACGTGAGCACTCAAGAGGGCAGCACTATCCCTTCTGAGCGGCAAGGGTCATACGTTGGAAGTCGGTTCAAATACCGCATTAGGATGGATTTTTTTAAAAATGCTTTTTGAAGTCTCTCTTCGCTCGATGTTACTCTGTCTGTAAGGACTTAAAAATGATTTCATTTTGTGTATGTTCTCGACATGAGAAGTTTAATTTCCTCGCAAAACGAGTTATATTTGCACGATAATCAAATTGTGTGTGGTAGTGAAATTGACTAGAGGGGGCGGCGAGACAGAGAAAGCTTTTTTAGATCTACTTCCTTTCCAGAAATCAAAAAGTGAAATTGTAGTACCCCCGGAAAAAGATGACAAAAGTGGATTTCTACGCGTGAAAAGATAAATGTTCATTTAAGGTCAACAATGGCCCCTTATTAAAGGTATTATCTTCTTAAATCGCAGTTCACAATTCCAAACATTTTCTTGGCATACTCAAGTGTTTCGCCTGCAAACGAACACAGATATTCCACATTACTTATTTACCTGAATGTAATGAACATGTATTTGCCTGAAATACAACTTCACACATATCAGTGTGTGAGCCACTAAAATTTTGTGAACATTCAAGACTTTATTTACGTAAATGCTAAGTCCTACTATTCCGTAGCTAGGTCACTAAATTAACTGTTCACTTCTGACACCAAGGTTATCAAATCATATATCTAATTGTGCCACAACAAATGGCCCCAAATGTTAATAAAACTTGACAATCAGAAAGGTAATTGAAAAATAACAATTTGGTGCCAAAATGTTAATATTTTAATTTTGTAATTGGAATTGGTACGGATAGCAATTTTGGACTGAGAGTTTTGTTAAAATGATTTTTTAATTAAAAATATTTAATTTTTCAAATCTCAAGCTTTGAATGGGCATCTCTCATGTGGATGTGAAATTGAAGTAGTTGATCTCATTAAAATAAGAATAGAGAGAGGAAAGACATTACGCAAAAAATTCATTAGAGCTAACAAATTTTTAAACACGTGACTGACAAATATTTATGTTGTAGTGTAACATTTATTGATATTTTCCAATAATCATGTATTACATTTATAAATTAATACATTGAAAAAACAATAGTATAATATCGAATTTTGGTTTAGTTAGTGATTCAGTTTTACACTCTCCGTAAAATATTACTAATGCATTTTGGGACTGTATTTATGTTTATTCTGTAAAATTTTCTGACGAATATTACAATTTTATGTAGGTAATATTATATCAATGACCCAATAATAATAATAATAATAATAATAATAATAATAATAATAATAATAATAATAGTAATAACTACACGACCTTGTAGTTGATGGTTGAGCTTAACGCTCCAGAGAAGTGTCTCAACGGCATCTTCGAAGAAGAAAGGACTATTGATGAATATGGCGGAAGAGGCACCGCGAACTCGTAACCGCAGGGTGATTACCGTTTCTCACTCTCTCCTCGACCATGGGACAATGCAGTTCGCTCCGCTTTTCGCAGTCGATGTCGCTCCGCGCCGGGCCTAGCTCAGTCCCGGCACGGTCTTCTACCAGTGAACTGTTCGACTAGTGTATGAGTCTGTCTTTGTGAAAAAAGTATTTAGTGTTTTTTGTATTGTCATTACAAGTAAAGTGGTGAATACCAACTAGTTCTCCCGTCACAATATTGGAAAGTTTTTTGTTTACTTCAATGTAGGATCTGTTACTGTAATGTATGTAATGGGTTAGTTAGTGTAATGTATCTATCTCTCCTTCAAATTGGTCCAGACACTCATGCTGGTTGACAATAGCAAACAGTAGCAAGTCAGTAGTGCTCCACCAACACATACTTTCTCACAATATTTCTAACGTATGCAATTTTCGGAAAGAAGAGAGTTTAACGAAAATGAAGCCTATCCATTTTTTTGCGTATTTTACTGTACTCAGGGTTAAAAAATTAAAGAAAGAATTCGGAGCCGTTTTTTGAGAAAAAAATATAAATTGCATAAACTTCGAACATAAATCATGCGAAAACTACTAGTTTTTCCAAGAAATTGATCATGAACTTATCTCAAGATATATCCTTTTAGAATATATTTCGTTTTGCAAAAAAAGCTCTAACATCAACATTGTACTTTTGCTCTGTTAGTATTTTGCAATTTTCGAAAATACAGAAAGGCAATTGGATTTTTCGTGAGTTCTGGGTATCTAACGAAACCATGGTCGAAGGCAGCATAGTTTTCAGTCAATTTCTTCGTAGATTGGAAATTAGTAATGTTGATATTAGTGGAGTGTATTATATATGTTGCTCGACATTTAAATCATGAATTCTCGGATTGAAATCTCATCAAGCTTTTATATCAATTGAGATTATTGCGGTTTGCATAGAAGGCTGTAGTGAAAATTGTTTACCAATCATAAAGTGCCCAGCAGTGTAGACTATTAGTGAAATGTTAATTCAGACCCACTTGTGTTCTGATGTTATCTAAGAAACATTGACTTGAGAGGTGGAGATATCTTTTCACAAGGAGATATTTCTGTACAGCCCAGGAAAACACCTATCAATGTAAATGCGTATTCTGTTTTAGCATTTATCGATTAGACAGATATGGACTCTGAGCGTCCTTTGACTTGTGGACCTAACACAACTGATATTAAGAAGTAAATTAATGAACCAATACCATATTTGCCTGTATTGATCAGACACTAGAATGGTATGGCAAGCAAGCGACAAAAGCAGGCAAAGTAAACCCGCCCGAAAAGAAAGACGGAAATGTCAGAAGTCAAAAACAAACAGAAGAATAACGCCATGTAAGAAATCTAAAAATGTAATTTTATATTTGATAGAATATATTTTGTTGAGAGATAGTGTTCTTTAATTTTATCTCATATGTGGCAATGATATCACCTGATATGATTTGAATAGCATTTTGTTAGTATTATGAAATATATATTGATTTGTCAGGCTAAAAGTTATCTTATCACAACAACAAAAAATTCTTCGCACAAAAATGCATGTTTCTGAAGCTCCTCATGGATGAAAATGGCAAAAATTGATTCTTCACCGTTTCGGTTCCACGCCCACGTGGAATATACACATAGTAGCGAGATGGAGGTGCTAATCGCGCACTTTTTCTTGATACTCCACAGCGGGGGTGCGGGCCAATCTACGTCACGCCAGTGCAAATGCTGTCAACTTGATCGACAGAAAACTCAGCGTAATAGCGCGTCTTGAACTGCATAACAATGAAAAACAATGCAAGGCTTCTTTAAGAAACCTTGCATTGTTTAAGAATTATTCTGAAGAAATAATTAATAGTTATAGAAACTATTAAGTAATAAGAACGAGCACTGTACGCACAGGTCGTTAGAAAGAGTGAGCGAAAATTGAGAAGTCAGCATTGTAAAAGACGAAAGTAGGCAGCACTGCAAACTGAGCCGTGATGTTCCGAGTGGGGCTCATATGTTCTACTAAGCCGTGATGTGCCGAGCTGAGCCAGAACTAGGGAGCTGGAGGATCACGAAAACGTGCGCGCATAGTAGTTCAGTCTAATGGATAATGAGTATAGTCCAGTCAATTGGTGTTCAAAGGGCAATCCAGGAAAAAATTTCGAAATTTTTCTCAACGGTTCTATATGTTCCTGAGGATGCTGAATTCGAATTTGATGCTTGCCACCTTGAAAAAGGTCGACTTCACAGAAAAAAATTTAAAAATCCTAAAAATTCACTCCTGTTTTTAGTTTTTAACTTCTTCAAAAAATATGAGTTTTTGCTTAACAATTGTTATTTACAAAATTGTAGTCGATAAAATTTCTGTCAAAATACATATATTACCTATAATTTTCTTAAAATCAATTTAGGCGCAAGTGAGTTCTGAATAACTGTCACATTTTGGGCCTCTTGAACAAAGCGGGAGAAAAGCCCTTTAGCCATCCTATATCGTAGCGACACACTATGTTTCACTTTATCGTGCTTGAAATGAACTATTTTGAACCAGTAAATCGGTATTGTTAAAGAATATTCACAGAATCAGTAGGGACTTATTTGCTCGCACGGAGTATCTGTAAACTTGAAATGTACTACAACATAAGATAGGTATACCAGATGACACCAATATATCGCTCCCATTCTTTTCAAGATGTGTCTAACTATATTTGGATATGAAAGAATATCACCATCACATTTATCAATTTTTCAATGGTAAATTAGCATTCTCGTCACTATTTTCAAGAAATCTAAAAATAGTTTGCATCGTTTATTCTATATCTGTGATTTGTGTTCTTGTCCTCTTTGGGGGTTGCTGCAGCTTTCAATCACATCAAATAATACTGTGCATTTACAGAAACCAAGTCAATTACTGCCTCTATAGTACATTCAAAATCATGATTAGATTTCTCAGTGAGTCATAAACAGTTCTCTAACAGCCAATTTCTCAGGTACACTAGATTGCGTTTTGAGGGAGGCTTTTTAATTTGTCTTTACAAAGTCTCGTGATCTCCTCTTCACAAATAAAACAATGAGTTTGGAATACAAAGTGTGTATAGATTAATATGGTTGGGGTAATTCAGCCTCTTCTTAAGCTTTATTCATATACCAGAAATCAATTTTTCGTTTACGTGTTGCTCCTATACTTATCGTGGACTTCAATTTGTGAGTTAAATTTAAATTTTTAAAAACTTACCATCCTGTCGCCTCTCATTTGCTTCAACGAAAGATTTCACAAAAGTTGTCTGCATTCCATCTTTTCCAACATTTTATCACAACTAGCCCACTCCCTGCGAGGCATTATACACACGAAATTAAATTGCAAATATTACAGGTTCATATTATTTTACAATGAGTTCGTAATGTGGCCAACTAACTTAACACTGACTGTCGAATTCACACAAGCGCGTAATGTTGGTTTATTGCTGAAAAGTTAATCACACGCCGGTGCGTGGTGTACCCCGAGGCGACGCATGAAATACTTCGAGCAATAGTATACTAGTTATAGCTTCCCAAAATTTGTTACGAGGTTCTGCATATCACGCGTGAGAATCGGAGTTACCTCTGTCGCTGTCGTTTTCTTGGGAGTTATATATGCTGTCGGAGATTTGCAGGAGACTAATTTCGCGTGGACTGCATAATGGTGAAGTGTATAATGGTGGACTGCATTGTAGGGTTAGCAAAACTATCTTCCAAATAAAGCTGAGTACAAAGCTGGAGAGATAGAAAGAGGAGGATAGGAGCATGAGATATTTTGTGGAAGAACTGGAGGTATCGCATCTCAGTAAATATCATTCTGCCTCGGTCAGGTGTCGTTCTCACGCAACGTTACATCTGATACAGCCAGACGCCATACATATCTGTCAATGTAACCAAAGTCTACACACACTATGGTACAGTTTTTAAAAGAATATGATAAATCATTGCTTTACATTCTTATCGGCAAATCACTGACATGCATATCTTGTTTCCAGTTGACGAAATGCTAATTATGAGATAACATCTATACGTTCTTGAGAAAACAAAATCACATTAAAAACAAACAAATCATACATCGGCATTTGAATATAATCAGTGTTTTCCCACCTTCATTTTATTGTAGTGAAGTTTTATTCCATTTTAACCTGAAGTTTACTTTTCCAAACATATCGGTGAAATTATCTGCTTCAATATTTTTGTGCCTTAATAAATTAATACCTCAAAATTTCTCTTCAGTGTTATTCTTATTTATAATTATATTTATAATTTGCTCATATTACAAAACATTTTGTTGGTACAAATTTTTAATGAATATATTGTATTGTACAGAATGTATTGTCCCAATAATTTTCTGATTCCTGTCTTATTTTGATTACCTAAGACTTGATTTACAGATACTCCATGGAGCAAATACGTCCCTTATTGATTCTCAGAGTACAGGGTGTTAATCATTTAACAATACCAATTATTTGTTCACAATAGATGTTTCTCAAGCATGATACAATGAAAGAAAAGTGCCACCCTGAGATAAGATGACTGGAAAGAGCTTTTCTCTCGCTTTGGTCAGAGGTCCAAAAGTAACTGTTTTCATGCGCTTTAGCGCTAAACAGTTTTTTCAGAAAATAAAAGATAAGCATACATTTTGTAGAAATTTTATCTTCTTTAATTTTGTAAATTACAGTTGTTTCAAGAAACGCATAGTTATGAATATATAAGCTAAAATCTAATGAACATATATAAATCTATTGAAATCATTTAGAAGGCAACAAAGAAGAATTGTGTAGGATGTAAGCACAAGTCGTGGCTGTAGTTGTTTAATTTTGCTAATTTTCTTTAAATTCAAAGGAAATTTGGTAAGTGAAACCCACTAGCGGGTAGCATACCACTTTTTACTAGATGACTTGTCTAAAAATCTGAAATTTTCAATTTGTTCTATATTTTATTAATTGATTGCCAAAACTGATTTTAATTGAGTAAATTGTTTGAAAATAGCAAAATTTTGTAATGGCCAAATACTTGACTCAGTAATTGTGACTATATTCTACTCCAAGAATATGTTTAAAACACTTGAAGTCATCATTTGTTGCTTCCTTGCGTGACGATGTGCTGACTGTGATCCAATATTTTACTAATTTTGACTACTTTCTTACATCTTTCAGGTAACTTTGTTTTTAAATTGTTTTTTACTTGTTTACTTATTACAGAACGCTGAAAGAGATTTATATTGTCCGAATCAGTGGAAAAGAAGTAAATAGTTATTGGTTTAAAAGACAGCGTAACGGACAAACGTGTATTTTAACGAGTTCAAAGACTTTAATACATATTTGCTGTACAAATAAATTTAGTTTTGCAGTAAAGGTTAAACAACTAGTGAAAGTGTTGTGATAATTGTGAAAAACATCAAAATTCAAAGTTTCATATATATTAGTAACGGAAAATTTTGAACCTTGTGATTTCAAATTCACGAATATCAAAGTGGTGAATTTTGTGGCCTTTAAAGAGGTAAAGAAAGTAAATGTAATTGTATTTATTAGTTTGCAGCATAGATCTATTGTCGGAAACACACTCAACTTTACTCCAATTAACCAATAACATTTAAATACTAATTAGAATCACATTTCTTTTATTTTTTAAATAAATACGTAACTTAAATTAAATAATTTAATACACGTAAATTAAATAGATAATTTAGGAAACATTTTGACACATAATCTGATTTCTCTATTTATTTATTCTCATATTTGCCACGCATTTGATACGCATTCGTGACATGGCTACTATCTGCTATACACTTCCTACTCTGTACACTCTCAAAGCCGACCTTCTAAAAGCCTTCACACACGTAAACAATAATTTAGATGAACATATCCGAAGGCTCGAAGAGGTCGTTCAAAACTCAGACGGTTGGACAACAATAGGCAACACCGCAGAAACTTTCAACCGTCCACCCGAGAAAGCAAAAACACAATCATCACAACCAATCATGACTCAAAATAGATTTGCTGTGTTAGATTATGACAATGATTTTCCATGCCTTTCCAATCCTCACTACCCCTTCCCATCATCGACACGTCCACCCACAAACCGACGCAAACAGGCTAGCAAGCGCAAAGAAACAAAGACACGTAGAGTTGCGCAACCTGCCCCAAAAGTAAACAGGGACATTCCTACTGAGCCCACCAAAAGGTACTAATTTGCAGATAGCGACAAATCTCCTCCCTGCTCAGTGGGAAACTCCCATCCAATTTCTCCGTCATGTGTGTGTGTTTAAACCTAACGGGAGGTTTGCCGACGTGATCAGTGAATTGGACACCCACACAAAAACTCTCAACAAACGGGATACAGTCATCATCATAGGAGGGCAGAATCACATCAATTTGGGTGGTCACGTTACACCTGAGCAACATGTTGACAAACTACAACGTGCCGCCCAAAACACGAACATTGTAATCTCGACTTGCCTTCTGGTACAACAAACCAACACTGTGCAAAGAAATTAGACACGCAAACAACAAATTAAAACTGCATCTGAGAGGCACACATGTTAAATTATTTGAGCTTAACTTCTTCTCAGAAAAACACTTCACCTGGCGTGGTCTTCACTTGAACTTGTCGGAAAACATGCACTCGGTAGAACTTGCCAAACACATCCTTACACCTCAGCAGTATCATACCAAGATTCATCCCCACCTCATCTCCTAGTCCTCTTCGATCCTCCGGAACCCCTTTGACCCAATTACCTTATCCCCTGAACCTAATCCTTGTACTACCTCTCCCATTATTCATTCCCTACATCTGTAACCCTCCTTCCTCACCTCCTAACACTGCTGGGACACGATACTTCCTTGACCACGCACTCGAGGTAAAATGAGATAAATAAATAGCAATCTACAGTCAGATGCAGCAGAAAAGCATCCGTGTAGGTACATGCAAAAGATTCAAATAATGCATCATAATGTGCACCCTTTTCAAATAAATTGAATTCATCTGAGGCAGCATTAGAGTGTGATCTCAGTCAAATAGATGTCCTTTGCTTTACAGAACATTGGTTATCTCATAATGATCTAAACACACTCCAAATTCTAGTTTTTACCTTGCAGGATCTTATTGTAGAGCAAGGAATCAAATAAAGGCCCTTCACGGAGGTTCGTGTATTTATGTAAGAAATAATATTGATTCTACCTTCTATCAGAATTCAATTTAAATGCAGTTGAAAAGTTTTTGAAATAACAGTTGTACATCTTACTAGGTCAAAATTATCTTACTTTGCATCTATAGACTCCAACAAAGCGAGCTTTAGATTATTTCAATTTCGTAGAAAATCTAGAGATAACTCTGAACAAAATTAGTTATCTCTTTTAAATCCATTGTTGTATGTGAAGATTTCAATATTGATTTTCTGAGCGAATCCTACGAAAAGAGCAATTTCTCAATTTAATTCATTCTTTAATTTAGATATTACAGTGAACGACTACACGGAATACTCTTAAATCACAAACAGCAATAGATCAAATTATAATTAACAAAACCACAACTAGATATGAAAAATAACGAATAATCTAGGTTACAGTGACCACGATGCACAAATTTTACAATTACTAATAACATGAATACACAATAACACAATAAATAAACACGCATGTGCAGAGCATTTACTAAAGTTAAATAAAGTTATTTACGGACTACTTGCTGAAAGAATCATGGGAGGCAGTTTACAACGCTATTGACACAAATGAAAAATATAATTTATTTTCTCAAAGCTTTCATTTCTCTTTAACCATGCTTTCCTATTAAAAAGAGAAACTAAACATTTCACAAAGTAATCTTGGATCACACAAGGAATTAGGAACATCGTGTAAAATAAACGCACTCTCTACTTCTAAACATCATAACGTGTCACCCGGTTTCCATGTCTACTTCCGAGAATATAAAAGAATTTTAAGGAAAATAATAGTTCAGGCAAAAATAATGAAAATAATGAGGATATTTTGAACGCTAAAAGCAAAACTAAAGCAATGTGGAATATCGTTAAAAATTGACCAGCTCATCACGACATTTCGTAGAAAATGTTGTTTCAAAGGATAATGAAAGAGTAAAAAAACCAGAAAAAGTTGCGAATCTCTTCAACCAGCACTTTTCTAGAATTGCGGTTGATCTCACGAAGGGACTAAAACCACAAAATTCAACATCATATGCTTCCCAAAAAACTTCGGCACGATGTTTATTTACGAAACTTCTAACGAAATCCTCAGAATAGTCAGTAAATTAAAAAATAAATATTCATCAGGTTTAGATGAATTGCCGGATTGTTAATTAAAAACGTGTGCACTGCCATTATACACCCATTAACTCACATTTTCAATGCTTTGTGCACAGGAATATTTCCAGATACTTTCAAAACAGCAAAAATTAAGCCACTTTTTAAAAAAGGGAACAAAAATCAAATTCAAAATTACCGGCCAATTTCTCTTTTGTCAGTTTTCTCAAAAATATTAGAGAGGCTTTTCTATACGCGAATGGAAACCTTTCTCAGGGAAAACGAGGCGTTTTCAGACTCACAACACGGTTTCAGGAAATCAAAATCTACGGAAACTGCCATTTTGTCTTTCCTTAAAGATGTTGCTTCATCAATGGACAAAAATGAAGAACCCATTGGGATATTTTTAGATCTTTCGAAAGCTTTGGCGTTATTAACCATAACATCTTGCTCTCAAAATTACCTTCTTAAAATTCGTGGTATTGCCTAGATTGATAACCTCGTAACTTAAACATCGATCTCAACGAGTAGAAATACCGTACTGGCAATGAAATGACATTTACTTATCTCTCCAATTCTTTGCCAATTGAACATGGGGTCCCACAAGGTTTGATCTAGGTCCTATCTCCTTTCTGTTGTACGTAAACGATATGCCCTCATCTATTAAAAATGGAAGAACAGTTCTGTTTGCGATGACACGAATGTTCTTTTGCAAAAGAAACAATAAATATAATTTCAGAAGTTTCAAATTGGTTTTGTAATAACAAATTAATAGTTAACGAAGGAAAACTGTCTCAATGCAATTTGCGCTTCAAATCGGCAGTCGTATGCTCCATTGAAAATTAACAATATGCAACTAGCTGATGTTAAGGTAAAAAATTTCTAGGTCTCTCAATTCAATCAAACCTCAAATTAAGCTCATTGTTATGCATTCAGAATTCTTTCTAATTCTGTCAGCCTTCATGCAGCTCGTTGCGTGTATTTTGCAAATGTACATTCCTGCCTGAGATACGGCATAATATTCTGGGGAAGCTCATCCTTTAGTTCCCAGAATTTAGATTGCAAAAGAAAATTATCCGAATAATGAAAATCCCATTCACGTGATCCGTGCAAGCCTCTTTTCATTGAGCTTGAAATTTACCATTGCCTTGCCTATTTATTTATTGTCTGTAGTATTTGTCAAAACTGACTTACTTAACGGTGGGAACTTATTTTCATGTAATACTGATATTTATAGTTACAACACTCGACGTAGAAATCATGTTCATCAAGTGTCAGTATCAACAGCGCACTACAAGAAATCCACATACAATACATGTATGTTACTTTACAACTCCATTGCCAGATGAAATTAAACAATTAAAATTGGTACAAAAATTTAAGTTAAAGTAAAAATATTTTCCGCTGCAAAACTGTTTCTATACAATTAGAGACTATACTGATCGTCAAAAAGAAAAATAATGTTTACTTTAACAAAACAAGATATAGTATAATGAATTAGTCTACATTTGCATTATATAATTTACAAAAAGACTCAATATGCCTGTAACAAATAATGTACTTCCGGGTCAATGACCCCCATCTCGATCGGGTTTTTGTCCAGTTTCCCTGATCCATTGAGCAAATGCTGAGATGGCCCCTTGATTTGCTTCTGGACGTAAATGTAGCTTCACTATGCACGTTTTTTGAACTTTCCTTTGCTTGTAGTGGTAGTAGAGCTTAGGATGTGTTTCTATTTTGTTAAAACAGAAAAATTAAATCTGTTTGTTCCTTTACTGTTAAAAATAAGTTTTCTGTAATTTTGCAACGAAAATATCTAGTTTTTGAGATGTTAATCCCTCGCTTTTTTAAATTTATTATTATTATTACTATGATTTTTCATCTTTCAACTATTAATAGTTAAATTGTTGGGAAGGGATTTTGAAACTCAAGAAAGCGTGCGCAGATGATTTTCTCCCCCATATCATCACATACAGTTTTTGACTAAATAAATAAATTTAAAAAAGTCCAAAACAATACCAGTTAAAAGCACATTATTGCAATGCAATATAATAAGATGTTTTAATAATAATATAGATATAATATGTTTCAACAAGAAATAAATTATTTCTATTATAAAACTTGCCTTTGGAAAGCACAAGCTCCAGGTTCTGCAAGTTGAAGCAAGTGGAGTCTACATTTCATTTTTAAATGTTATACTTTAAGTGGCCACTACTAGTGCCATACCTTCAGGTAGGGGAAAGAAAATGCTAAATGAAAATGGGATAGAAATAGAAGTACGTACCGGGAGCGGGAGCTCAGTGCATCAACTGATGTCACTGCAGCGCCTCTGACCAGGAGGTCCTAGGTTCAAGTCCTGACGGCGGCAGGATTTCCGACACTAGCTTTTCAGCTAGGTCGAATTCAGTCGCTGTCTGGGGGAGAATTTGAGCGGCCGGCTGCTCTGATCGGTAGTTTTCCGTAGTTTCTCCGATCAACACCAGGCGAATGCCGGAGCAGTACCCTATCAAACGGCCACGGACCGCGCGCGCTCTGTCCTTCCTCTTCCTTGTCCTATCCTCTCCGTTTACACACACACTTACACTAACATGCACTACACTATCACATATTCCGGGAGACCGGTCGGGAGCTTAGAGCTTGTCCCGGCTGGGGCGGTGGGTGCCTCGCTGGTGGAGAGTCGTGGTTAGGGGAACCCCAGCCGACGGTAGTTCGGCGCCGGATCTCGCCATCCAGCGGGGAAGATCACCGCCGTCTCACGAGAAAAAACATGCATTTCACTAACGGGACTAATGACCAAAGCAGTTGACATGCCCGGAAACACGAAAAAATCAATCAATCAATAGAAGTACGTATAAAAGCGCCGTTAGAATGTAGAAAAGTAAGCAAATAAAGGAGGTACACAAGAAAGTGAATAAAAATATTATCAGCAGGAATCATGCGTAACACACACATCTACATGTCGATCGACATATATCATACAGACGTTATGGCAAAGAAACTTTATTCGTCTCAATGACCTACAATATAGGATTTACAACCGAAATCTAGACCTTGAATTTGTATGCTTTGATTTTGGAGACCAAATTCCTTTCACTTTTTTCCCATGCACTTAGTATTGCCGAGGAATGGTAAAAATATTGTTAAAATATATTTCTTATGGGGAAGTAAAATTACGATATTACGATTTAAGCAAATCGTGTCTTTCGAAACTTGATGCCCTTTAACCATTTTAATATAACTCACATTAAATTCGTCAGTATTGTTTATTTCTAAGGAGGGTGCATACAACTTTCAAATTCATATTGCACTCCTTTATTGATTCATAGTGCCTCATTTTTGGTCGCGAATCGGTCATCAGGGATAGTCTTTGTTTCTCGGGGATAAGTGCCTGAGTTTGTTTTGGGGGGGGCAGCATTTCTATACTGAATCCATTTTTACACCCCAAGGTTGTCAGTACTGTGGGATGAGGTATGAAATGATCATGATGACAATGATGCATGGCAATTACAAACATACAGACACACAAACATCCTGATCTGGTGGATTCGGACCTCGTCCCTTCAGACACGAAGAAGCTACAGCCCCTCAGCCTACGCGGTGTCGGCTATTAGAATTTTATTACTCATTAATCGCCGTGAAAGCAAAATTAATATTTCATTTTTTCAGACAACCCAAAAGATAAACCCATAATCCCAAATGCGATTATAATATTATGTAATTTTGTTTCAAACATACACACCATAAAAAGAAAAAAAGGAAAAAGAAAAAGTTGGTTAATAAGTTTAAATACAGAAAAGACAAAAGGATTTGTCATTGGCAGATGATATACTAACGATTTTGAAAATATAGGCCATGAAATATGAACAAATGTACAACCAATGCAATAACTAAATTCTGGATGTCTTGCATAATAGTAGTATTAGTTAACCTAATCTTAATGACAGTCATACCGCTTTAGAACTCCTTTCCCTCGACTGGAGGCGTTTTCCCTTCTCTTGTACTGTTGTCAAAATATTACGGAAGAGAGTTACGTACGCTGTTCCGTAATCTTTTAAAGTGCTTCACATAAAGTGTGGAAGAGTGTGCTTTAAGGTCACGGAGCTTTGAAGTTCTTTTGCACTTAGGTCGCAGTAAAGCTTTGTACTCGTTTGGTGGGAAATGACTCTTTCAGACACTTCATTCTTTCGCGTAAAACGTTTACAAATTATGAAGAAAAACCGTGTTGAGAAATTGGAAATGCAAACTAAATTAAAAATACTAACGGATTTCTTGTAAACAGCAATTTGAGGTATCTGCTAAACCAGATTTCGTTGTTTGAGTGATTCCGCATTAACTGCTACGGTCGTTAGTCCCGCATGTTTTTCCTAGGGTGGTGGCGGTGATCTTCCCACGCTAGATAGCGAGATACGGCACCGACTTACCATCGGCTAGCGGGGTTTGCCCCAACCAGGTATATCACATCAGTGGGGCACAGCCCCAGCCGGGACAAGCTCTAAGCTCCCCGCATGTGTAATAGTGTAGTGCATGTTTGTGTAAGTGTGTGTAAGGGGTAAGGAAAGGATAACGAAGAGGAAGGAAAGATCGCGCGCGGTCCGTCGCCCTTTTGTTAGGGTACTGCCCCGGCATTCGCCTGGTGTTGATCGGAGAAACCATGGAAAACTACCTAGCAGAGCAGCCGACCGCTACAATTCTCCTCCAGACAGCGACTGAATTCGACCCGGCTAAAAAGCTAGTGTCGAAAATCCTGCGTCCTGAACTTCGTCTTTGTAGGGGTTTCCCTCTTTGCGTCGCCCTCTTTTCATCGCATAAGTGCTGCTATGGAATCAAGCAGCGAAGCACACAATTAGTTGCGCACCGCTGAAAAAGAGTTGCCGCGTTCACGCCCCGAGTAAAGCATGACGTCAATCTCCTCGCGCGTGTTCACAAAAGCCTCAAACAGTGTACATCGCCGTCAGTTTGTGGCAACGCGGAAAAGATCGCTCTTATACGTAAGACGAAGACAGGCTCTGTTGATAAGCGCAGAGGTTCCAATAATTTGTGCTACTAAAATTTATGTATATGGTGAATTATGCTGTGGTGAATTATTATTCTTGATCTACATTCACAAAGGATCGAATTAATTCGGGTGCAAGTGCTCTTGTAAATCAATAATTCAGCCGCCACTAGTTTCAATAATATATATAATATTTACAACACACCTCTAAAATTATTTAATATCTATATTTCCAGGAGTTCATTACAACAGAATCTTTTTGTTGACATTTGACTCGAATTACTACTAAAGAAAAGAGATGCATACTTTAGATTACGTTTTCTCCAAACCACTATTTTGACTATAGACCCTTAGGCAGAAGAACTCCTCAGTTTATATTAATTTTACAAGTTTGTGAAAGCGAAGCATATATTGCTCTATCTCGTTTACATTTTCGATCAATTTCCCTTAATCTTTTGATAAAATGTTGAGATAGCTCTTTGTTTTGCTTCTCGATTGTGTGTGTGTGCGTGTATGTGTGTGTATGCGTGTATGTGTGTGTGTGCGTGTATGTGTGTGCGTGTATGTGTGTGTGGTGTATGTGTGTGTGGTGTATGTGTGTGTGTGGTGTATGTGTGTGTGTGGTGTATGTGTGTGTGGGGTGTATGTGTGTGTGGTGTGTATGTGTGTATGTGTATGTGTGTATGTGTGTGTGTGTGGTGTATGTGTGTGTGGGTGTATGTGTGTGTGTGTTATGTGTGTGTGCGTGTATGTGTGTGTGCGTGTATAGTGTGTGTGTTGTATGTGTGTGTGTGTATGTGTGTGTGTGTGTAGTGTGTGTGTGCGTGTAGTGTGTGTGTGTGTATGTGCTGTGATGTGTGTGTATGTGTGTGTGCGTGTATGTGTGTGTTGTAGTGTGTGCTGTGTGTGTGATGTGTGTGGTATGTGTGTGTGTGTGTGTGTGTGTGTGTGTGTGATGATGTGTGTGTTGTTCGTGTATGTGTGCATGTATGATCTGTATGTGTGCAGTATGTGCGTGTATGTGGTGTGTATGTGTGTGTATTGTGTATGTGTGTAAGATGTGTGTGGTATTTGGCGTGTTGGTCGGCATGCGTCGATGTACGTGTGTGCGTGTGTGTGTCGTGTGGAAATGCGTGGTGTAGTTTGCATTGGAGATTACTTTTCAGCACTACTACAATATTAAATCTGAAACTCGTTTGTCAATGCAAAACTGGTCTAAATAAAATTCTATTATTTGGGGGGAAAATATAATGTTGACAACTACGCTTGTTTGTACGTTATTCGACTTACGGTCGTAAAACAGTGGGATAGGGATTTTGGAGTTCCAGAAATGTGCGCAAATTATATTTCTCCCCCATAGATTATGTTCATTTTTACTTTCTCGGTTTACATACGGGAGTAATATACATAGTATATAGAAAGTGATGTAAAGCTGCGGAAAAAACGATTTTGAGATTTCAACGGAAATACACATGTTGAGAAACCCTCATACCGAAAAAGTTTTGTTTTTTTTCAAAACGTCCGTCCGTCCGTCAACACTAGTAGCGCCTAAACCACACGTACGATCTTTTCCAAATTGATGAAACCTAGGGTTCAACTAGAGCCAAATTGACGGGTCAATTTGGCTTTAGTGAAGCTTTGAAATTTTGAAAAACATTCTTTATAATTTGGGGATACTTTACATGAAGCTCCCGAATATTTTCAAACTTTTCTCAAAAACGGCTCAAATTTTTTTCTTTAAATTTTTTCTCTATTCTTAAAAGAATAGAGTTAAATACACTTATAAAGATGGAATACGTCTGATTTTCAAGGTTAACTCTGAATTTTCGAAAATTGCAAAAGTTGAATTTTTTCCGGTATCTTCCTACAACTATAAAATTAAAGACAGAGATTTTTCCTTCAAATAAAATGTGTTGCTCATAATAGTTCTTTCATTGTCGGGTACATTTGCTTGAAAATTTCAGTAGTTTTTGCGCAATGGAGCATGAAATATTTGCAATTATAAAAAATTACAAAATCAAGATTTTCTCAAAAACGGCTCTAAATGTTTTCTTTAAAGTTTTGGTAGGGTTAGTGCCCAACCAACCCTATCCTAGGTCATAAACGCTATATTGCTCTACAGTTTTTTTCAAAAATTACAAAAAGGTTTTTTTACTTGTCTCTCATTTCGGTAATATTTACATTAGAGGCGAATTCTTCACATTATTGGATTTATGAGAACATGTTCTTTAAATAATGAAAAATGTTCTTGAAAACTCAACAGTTTTCTGCAAAAACAAAAATTTTTATATTATTTTTATACACAATGCTGTGTCAGAAAATAGGTCATGGTCCAATGTGACGAATCATTACGAAACCTCCAATTCACGTCTTTATATTTTAAAATAGAGAATTCCTAAAAGAATACCAATAGATTTTTCTCCATTTCCCTATTTCCTAAATACTAGCTGAGAACATGGTCGATTGACATTAGGAAGCATGACCTGTAATACGGTGCAGTGAGAATGCTGACTTGTTTCTTCAAGAGAAAGAGAATTTGTCACCAGGGGGCGGCCAATATCTCGACCGTGGACGGCTCATCCTCCACCGCCCTTCTCCCTTCTTGGGCGAGCGAGAATGACTTGCATCTCCTGCGAAAAACGAGAAAGAGAGAGAGAACGCTGATTTGACTGACAGTATACTGACTGATCGCTTCCGAGAAAAACGATAGAGCGTCTTTCGTTTCGCTTGTGTGGTTATTTGATCGCTGCCTCTGAAGATTCCGTTCAGTAGCAGTTGCACTGTTGCAAGAGTTGGTTGTGTGTACGATAGTTTAGGTATTTTAAAACTACAATGCCGAAACAGAAGCAAAGTAAAGCTTCACTACTTCGTCAGTGGGTGACGGAATATTCTTGTTACACCACCGATGGTAGCATTCTACTATGCCGTATTTGTGATAAAACGG
The DNA here is from genome assembly GCA_964035755.1 of Teleogryllus oceanicus. Classification (NCBI taxonomy): domain Eukaryota; kingdom Metazoa; phylum Arthropoda; class Insecta; order Orthoptera; family Gryllidae; genus Teleogryllus; species Teleogryllus oceanicus. The sequence goes on from CAXIVR010000001.1 coordinate 179,659,194, forward strand.
TAAGTTTTGAATTTTAATTTATATTTTTCCTTTAAATTGTTCAAAGAACGAAAATGTTTATATTTACACAATAAAACTATTCGTTTTACAATTATTGGTATTATCTAGGTATAAGTTGCAAGATGTTTATTTCTAGATATCTTCAGAAAAGAAACACCACCTTTCGCAGCATGAAAAGACCAACATTCATCAAACTAACATCAAAATACAAATGAAAAGCTGTCGACAGACGTTTCTGACTCAATCCTCCATATCGAGCAAATAAAGTCAATTTTTCTACGACATGTGTCAGGCTTTGGTGAGCACCAACATCCCATGAAACGCCATTGAAAACCCAGTATTTAAATCTTCCTTGGAAAAGTATTGTAGACAGGCAATATCGTCAGAATCAACTCTGCGAAAAAATTATTTGGAATCTGTGTATCAAGCTGCACTAACAAATATTCGCACTGACATAGGGGACCATTGCATTTCGCTCTCGTTGATGAAACGACGGACCCGTTAGGGCGATACGTTGCTCACTTGATTGTCCGGAAACCGAGCGAGCATGACGCGGGTGCTCCCCATCTCTTGTGCTCGAAGTCACTGAAGAAAACAAATTCTTAAACAATTGCTTATTTTGTAAATACAGGGTTAAAACTCTTATATCCCAATGGCATTGAAGATCAGAAGCTACAGTACTGGAAACATAAATTGATCGCGGCCGTCTGCGGCTAAGTTCAGCTTTTACGGCATGGCCAGCCCTTGTCGTGACGAAACGTCGCAGTTAACACAATTCACTCACATTTAAATTCCAATATTCTTGTCCAAACACAATTATGAACTTTATCAAATGACCTGTTTATTACAGAATTTTGCGATAAGAAAAACGATTATAATTGCATATTTTCAATTGTTCATATGTATATTACATTTGCAAAAATGCAAAATACCGTCTTTCTCGAATCGTTAGGACAGCTAGGGAACCATTTCAATTAAAGAAACTAAAATTCAAAGACCAACTGTATATTTATCACTAATGTAACAATTAAACTAGATATTAAGCAATTAATTTGCATCTCATGTCAAAATTGCTATTTTGCTATCATCAAATCAGGGACAACTTGAGGACACTCCCCGGCAGGAATAGCGCACATTTCGGAATTGTTTATAAAATTGTTAATTGTTGCAAAATTGTAATTCGCAGTTTTTGGTTGGGAAAACCCTTTAGAATTGCAAAAAACCCCAAGATGCAAAATTCCGCAATCCAACCGGATCTATCGCCTTTCGTTTTCGAGATACGCAATTGTTTATAGGATCTTAGCGACTGATGCCAACCCTCACTTGTTTCCAACCCCCAATTCATTCGATCTTGGCAGTCAAGTATAAAATTCAAATAGTTTTGCAGTGTCTTGCTTTCAGGTGATTAAATTGTATTAACGATTTGTGACATACGACAAATCGGTGGAAATTGTTGCTCATGAGCTTTTTTACCTTTCGAAATTTAATTTCTATTTTTCATGTATCGTTGAAACAGTAGTTTGGTTATGATCTGGGCTGTCCGGGTGACGCCGCGTCGAAGGCTGGGGTGCCGACGTTTCGACCGACATATCGCGGTCCTCTTCAGGGCTGTACTGCCCTGATATCAGTAGGTGATAGTAGTGATACGATATCAGTAGTTTGGTTATTTTGATTCGTCTGTGTTATAAATAAATTCTTTGGCAAATTTCAAAATGCTGAGCCTAACTCTTGTCCTGCAAATTTGAAGATTTCTTTGTGGTTGGATGCATTCTATTCAGTGGTGCAAAGTGTATGCCAATATGTTTAATGTCTCGCGAGGAAATTAATTATCAACAAATTATTTTGCAAAATGCTTTTAGACAGAGCGGTGGCATGATAGATCATTTTCATATTTATTTCACGAGGCAAGTTTTAGGCAACAGATATATTTTGTGTACTATTTTTAATTTTGGTGAAATTGAATCACATGTGAATTTTCAAATAGAACCATACATTTTTTTACCTGTAACGAATATATCAATAGAGGAATTCAATCATGTCTCATTTGTTAATAATTTAAAGAGTAATAATGTATATTTGACACCGGATTGAGCAATCCTCAACTCTAAGGCAAGCAACGCTTCTCATTGGCTCTTCTAGTAATTCAAGTGGCCTATCGTCTGAAATATTTCCCCATTCTCCTCCCCTTAAAAGGCATAATAGGTGGAGTCTGTAGAATGTGGCACCATTTCGATAACACTTCCCTCCCCTGGAGAATGCTTCATGGGATGCTTCATGGCCCTTTTGTGGGAACACGTTCTTGTCGTGTATTAAATTGTGAAAAATAATTTAAATTCAATATAATAAACGAAAAAGAGTTTTTATTTATTTATTTTATGTAAAAAACAGTTAAAAACTGCGTATGACGTGCTATGGGGAAAAGTGAATTGTGTGCACATTTTCAAAATTCTGTGATCGCTACTCTAAGTCATATAATACTTAAATTTTGAATTTTTGAAAGGGAGAAAAAAAACTACCATGTAATAAAATCTATTTTCAAGGACAAACAAGCAATAAATTTTGAAAGGGAGAAAAAAAACAAAAAAAAACATGTAATAAAATCTATTTTCAAGGATAAATAAGCAATAAATTTAGGCTATTATTACTTCCTGCCGCGACAACATGGAAACGATAATTTGAATAATTGTATTTCCCACTGAATTCTAGAAGACGTGCACAGAAAATGAAGTTATATTTATGTCCAGAAGCAAAACAAGGGGCCATCTCAACATTTGCTCAATGGATCAGGGAAACTGGACGAAAAACCTGATCGAGATGGGGGTCATTCACCCAGAAGCTGTAGTACAATAGTTGTTACAGGTTGTTTATACTTATTTATACAGTCCAAATGGTAAATAATGCATTATGTATTATTGTTAAAATTAATGTTACTTTTCTTGTGATGGTCAGTATAGTCTCTAATTGTATAGAAACAGTTATGCAGCAGAAACGATTTCACTTGGGATTTAAACTTTTCTATTGAATTTAATCGTTTAATGTCATCTGGCAAAGTGTTGTAAAATAATGTACATGTATTGTATGTGAATTTTTTGTAATGAGCTGTTGATACTGTCACCTGATGAATATGATTTCTACGCCGAGTGTTATAGTAATAGACTTCGGCATTTTCTGAAAATATATTCCCGCCCTTGAGCAAGTCATTTTTTACAAAAACCACTGATTCGTAAATAAGAAGACGCGGTAACGGTAAAATTCCTATATTAATGAAGAGAGGCTTCCATGAATCACGTGGGTGGGATTTGGTTATTATTCGTACAATTCGTTTTTGTAATCTAAAAGTCTGGGAGCTATAAGATGTATTTCCCCAGAATATTATGCCATATCTCAGGCGGGAATGAACATTCGCGAAGTATACACAACGAGCAGTATGAAGGCTGACTGAATTTGCAAGAATTCTAAACGCGTAGCATAATGAACTTAATTTTGTGTTCAATTCATTTAAATGGACGTTCCATTTAAGGTTTGTCTGAATTGAGAGACCTAAAAATTTTGTTGCCTTAACATCAGTCAAAGGTACACTGTTCATTTTCAATGGGAAACAGAATTGTTTATTTGAAATGGAAAACTGCTGTTGGCAATCTGAAAGCGCGTTGTGTTTAGTGAGAAAGGTAATGTTCGTATGTAAAAAAGTCTCTCTAATATTTTTGAAAAGACTGATAGAAGAGAAATGGGCCGATAATTTTGAATTTAGTTTATGTTGCCTTTTTTGAAAAGCGGCTTAATTTTAGCTGTTTTGAAAATATCTGGAAACGTTCCAGTGCATAAAGATGCATTAAATATGCGAGTTAACGGGTGTATAATAGCATACGCACAAGTCTTTAACAAAGAATCCGGGAATACATCTAAACCGGAAGAATATTTATTTTTATTTTTCATATACCTATTACATAAACTAATACAATGAATAAGGTCCCTGAAGCGGTTACACTATCGCACAATTTATTAACCTCTTTATCATTTAATTAACTCAATTTAAATTATGTATTGCAAAACAAGAATATTCATTACAAGAACAAATAAAATGGTTAAACAAAAAATCGAAAGGGATAAATTTTACATCTTTTCGTATGAATAATTGATCTGAATTCTCGCTACGATATAGAAATATTGATAAGTTATGCTTAATAGCTGTGCTTTAACGTCTAACTATCTCCGTCTGAGCGTGAGGTGATATCTATATTCTAATGCGTGATTTATCCGCCTTCCAACTGTCCTTTCAAAAGGGATTTTGTTAAAGATTTGAAATTTTGTCTTTTTAACTCACGACGTCGCTGCGAAGACACTTTCTTGCCACTCCAGAAGACGGCGATGGTCCGGCTGCGTCCAAGGTCGAATGAACCTCTCGCGTCGTGAAGTACTTTTCTTCGTCGGTTTGCTGCTCGCCGATCTCGCAAAGCAAGCCCGACGGCGGTCTCCAACAAATATACGCCACTCACTACTTAGAATGTCCAAGCGGAATACAACGCAAGACAGTACTGGTCCGATGCGTGCGAAGGTTCATAGCAAAGAAAAGAAACTGATCCGTTCGAAGGTTCGCGGTAAAGAGAGAAACTGGTCTGCACCGTTCGAAGGTTCGCAGCAGAGAGCGAATTTTTCCTTGCGGTGCTGATCGCGCCGTCTGAAATTCTTCAAAGCGGTTCCTGATTGGATGTTTAATTTCCGCTACTTGAGTGCGTTCAGAACTTTTACTCAGAATATGTCTTTGTAATGTCTTTTATTTCTGGCGCACCTCCTTGGAGTTCAGCGGTACTATTACTGCTTTGGGTCTCCATTTACCATTATCGCGCGCTGATTGAACGATGTAATCGACTTATGAGCGGTTACACTATCTATTATTTGATGAATTAATCAAGATATTACAATGAAAATCTTTACGAATTCATTCGCTTCTCAACATTTTAATATAAAAATGATGGCTTGTTTCTGCACCGAGTTCGATTTTTGTTAATTTAGATATGGCCTTTATTATTATTATTATTGATATTATTATTATTATTGAAAATATTATTCTTATTATTGATATTATTATTATTATTATTATTATTATTATTATTAATATTATTATCATTTTCGCTACAATATTTTTTTTATTTCGTTCTTTTCGATTATCGTTGATTTGGAATTTCAGAAGAAGAAAACAGATGAACTCAACTCAACAGACGAACAAAACTCAGATGAACAACTGGGAAAAAATTCTCATTCAGATCGTTAAAATTGATAATAAGTTCATAAGTTTTTCATGTCAAGATCTTGAATTGCTGCAATTACACCTTCATCCTACACGGCCATCCTCTCTCACACTTCTCTCTTCACAAAACAGTATCAACGTCGCGAATGCCACCTTCCCAAAACGGCGACTGTTGCAAAGGCTGCCCATTTACTTGAACATCTAATGCCAAGAAATCTAATTTTATACTCAAATTACTCTTAAAATACTAACATATGATATATTATTTTATTCCAATATTCATGATCTATCCATTGCCGATGAAAAAATATATAGTTCAATTTAAAAATCAAAGATTATTTGATTATTGAAACTTTCTGCACAATTTTATATGTAAAGAATTGGCTTCCTAATAAGGTGGATAAAGGCTTTCTCGAGGGAAAGCGAGTGTTACGATTTACGCTTACAAGCTCAGGCTATTTCGCCTTGAAACGTGTGGAGGAAGGACGCAATTTTCAACGGGGGGGGGTATTTCTGGTAGCCAATTGATGATTCTTTCTTGCTCCCAAGTTGAAGATAGTTCGGTAGCTGACTCAAGTAGCATTTTAAAATTGATGCTGTAATTGTTCAACAAATGGAACTTTAAGTATTTAGAATAAAATGAAAAAGTATGGAGCTGAAAACCAGGAATATCTAAAGAGTAACAATTTTCGTGGCAATATATGCAAGCGTTGTGGCCGCTTGTCCCCTCCACCCCCGTTAGGAACTACAAATGTATTTGCCGGAGAAACTAAGCTAGCCGTTGCAAAACGGCTAGTAGAAAGGCTTAGCGTGGGAACTGCCAAAAAAATAATTGTCATGACATGCTAATTTCTTATAAGCAATTACGTATCACGAAAACGAAAGAGATAGCGCTAATCCGATTGCGGAATTTTATATCTTGTTTAAAGGCAATTTTAAAAAAGCAATACGTTTTGTTTGAAAAATTTAAAAATTTATAAACAATTCAAAATTTTGCAATTCTAAAGTGAGAAGGGTTTTCTGATGTCCCAGAACCAAAAACTGCGAATTAACAATTTTGCAACAATTAACAATTTTATAAACAATTCCGTAATGTGCGCTATTCTTGCCGGGAAGTGTCCCCAAGTTATCCCTTATTTGATGATAGCAAAATAACAATTTTGACATGAGATGCAAATTAATTGCTTAATATCTAGTTTAATTATTACATTAGTGATAAATATACAGTTGGTCTTTGAATTTTAGTTTCTTTAATTGAAATGGTTCCCTAGCTGTCCTAACGATTCGAGAAAGACAGTATTTTGCATTTTTGCAAATGTAATATACATATGAACAATTGAAAATATGCAATTATAATCGTTTTTCTTATCGCAAAAATCTGTAATAAACAGGTCATTTGATAAAGTTCATAAATTGTGTTTGGACAAGAATATTGGAATTTAAATGTGTATAAGAACGTAATTGTTTTAAAATTAGTGTTATTTTATCTGTAATGTAATTTCTTCAAAAAGAATTGTGTTAACAGTGGTTACAGTGAATTGTGTTAACTGCGACGTTTCGTCACGACAAGGGCTGGCCAAGACGTGCAAAAGCTGAACTTAGCCGCAGACGGCCGCGATCAATTTATGTTTCCAGTACTGTACTTATAATTCTCACAGACGCAGCGCCTTATATGATTTGCGCCGGGAAACTTTTGAAACACTTCTATCATAACCTAACCATTTGACATGTTTTGTTCATGGTCTGCACCGTGTCGCAGAAGAGGTTAGGAAAAAGTTTCCTTCAGTAAATAAACTGATTTCGTCAGTCAAAAAGATTTTCTTAAAATCTCCTACAATAATTATTTTGTTTCGACAGAAGTTGCCAGAAACACCTCTGCCGCCCAAACCTATAGTAACTGGATGGGGAACTTGGTTGAGAGCAGTGGAATATGTAAATATTTAGAATTATTATGTTAGAATTAATATGTAAATATTTAGAAACAGTAAATATTTTGAACAAATTGCAGAAGCTGTGAACGAACTCTCTGATGATGATACACAGTCTATACAAGACGCCAAATTTGTCCTCGAGAATAGGTAGGTCTTAAAGGTAATCTCGCATATGTAAGTTCAAACTTTGTATACCTTGCGGATGTAATTGAAAAACTAGAAACTCGAGATTTGACTTTATGTGATTCCATGTCAATGTTTGTGTCAGCAGTAAATCAGTTAGAAAAAGTTCTAAGTGATCAAGGAAAACGAATAAGCGAAAATGTTAAAAATGTTCTTAAAACAAATTCTGGATATGTCAACATAAAGTCAGTAAACGAAAGTTTAAGTGCAAATAAATGTAAACTCCCAGAAGGTTTCAGTGTTGCTAATGTTTCACTTCTAAAATACATGCCAGTCACATCAGTAGATGTTGAGAGAGATCCTTCTCTGCATTTAAACTGATTTTATCTCCCACACGTCACAAATTTGAAATTGAGAACCTTGAAAAATTACTAATAATATATTGTAATGCAAACTATCGTAAGAATAAAATTTAAAAGGGTTGTAAATATGTAAATCTTGTTTTATATACAAATGAATGTACTTGATTTGTGTATATAAGTTTACAGAATAATATAGAAAAAATATAAACAATTATTCATTTTATTGTGTAACATATGATAGTGCTGTTTTCTCCTTATTTTTGACATTTTCAGGCGCCTACAAGACGTTTTTTTAGTGCATAAACATCCGATGTCTAATGATTACAATGCGGTCCATGCAAGATGTGATCGCATGACGTCATAGCGCACGAAGCGCTCCGGGGCAGGCGGGCATTGACTGCCTTACAGGGCTGTGGCTAGCGTCATCGCCCTTGCGGCCATCGGCCGCCTGGCAGCTCAACACTTGCTCCTTCACCGACAGCCCACTGCACTGGTCTAGGCTCTCGGGTAGAGAAGCTCCACACCCTCGCGAAGGATCGGAAGGATTGACCGACGCTGATTCATGTTTACAACAGTCCAAATGAAGAAAAAATGTATAGCATTAATATTAAAATATTACACAAATATAACAAATGAATCCATGATTTGTGTAATAAATATAACAGAAATCTTTGCTTTAAACTTTACTTTTGGATACTTCGCGCATTCTCTTCCAGCGGGAAAATAGGACAAAATGAAATTTATTATTCTATAATATAATTTTGGAATAATTATTAAAACACGTTCATATTGCTTAACAATGTTTCTATGGAATTTTGTTTAACTATTCATTTCTTGATTAAATAATGGCTAATCCGTCATCATCAGACCTTCAGCGGTTGTGGACGTGCGTCGACCAAATTTTCATAAAATTATATTGATTGTGATATTTTATAAATTACATTGAAATGGTAATCGCTTTTTAAGGAGGAATGCTTGAGCCGTACGAAAGCATGCATCATTCTCAAAGATAATTACAATAAACAATAAACATTTATGGAAAAAAGATAGACCAATACGTACTAAGCACTTGCAGTTCTTCATAATAACGGAAAGTTTTGATCATCTGTTTTAAAGAGCGACCATGCCTGTTTAGAGGGAATGTCTGTCCGTCTGTCTCCCCGTCTGTCTCTCCGTCTGTCTCTCCGTCTGTCTCTCCGACTGTGTCTCCGTCTGTCTTCCGTCTGTCTTCCGTCTGTCTCTCCGCCTGTCTTCTGTCTGTCTCTCCGTCTTCCATCCGTCTACCCTTCCATACTTTTGTCCATCTGGCCATCTCTCTGTGGTCAACGCTATCGCCTAAACCGTTCAGTAGATTTTCTCCAAAAATTATATTCTTCGATCGATTTAAAAGGACTCGAGGCCCTACGAGTTTGAAACGAATATTTTGCTTTTCGGGGGTACTTTACATGAAGTCCCAACATTTTCAAAATTTTCTCAAAAATAGTTAAATTTTCTTCTTAAACTTTGTCGTCAGATAGATTCAAGGAGCTTCAAAGAATGGTGCAGGTATCATTTTCGTTGAAATTTTTTCTAAAATTGCAAATGATTAAAATTCTTTTCGGAGATAGAGATTTTTTCCTTAATGAAATCTGTTCTTTAAAGACGTATTTTCAAAACAGTTAATGTACAACTTTTCGAAAATTTAAGAACTTTTCGCGTAATATATCCACATTTCAAGCAATATTTTTTTTCAAAAATGGCAAAAAAAATTATCCTTTAAATTTTCTCCTCATATGTATCAAATGACGGTATAAAAATTGGTACTAATCCCACTTTGGGCGAACTCTCTCTCTATTTTGGAAAGTTGGAAAAAGTTAACATTGTAAAAGTACAATATTGAAGATAGATTTTTTGTCTTGAATTAAACCTATTCTAAAAAGGCAGCTCTTTAAAATACGAAGTTCAGAAATACTATTGCGAGAAAGTATTCGCTGTTGTAGCACCACTAGTTCTTACTATCTCGTCCCTGCTTGCCAATCACAAAGTGCAGTACATCAATCATTGGAAGCGCTGTCGTGTGCACTTGCACGGAACACAATACAATTAATATTTGGCGCCTTATGGAACTTTTTTGAAGGTAATTTAATTCATGGAATAGTCTTATTAAATACCACGAGTATATTGGAAATTTTTTGATGATTTTCAAGTTGCGTTGCGACGAAGGAATTTGTCTGGAAATTTCCTATGCACGTGGTATTACTACTGACTATTCCCCTCGTGAAATTGAAACCAATAGTGTTAATATATATATATATATATATATATATATATATATATATATATATATATATATATATATAATGTCCCAATTAGGGCGCTGTTTCTAAAAGAATTTATCGCTTTTTCTATTCGATTTTTCTTACCGTTTTCCCTTCTCGCTAATAATAAACTGGACTTATCTATCTTAGGAGGCGGTATGTATCGATCGCTGTGTTGTTGAATAAACCGTGTATGTAATATAGCATAACCACTTTGATTTTAACATTCTTTCAGTTATTTTCAATATTTGGCGCATTTTGAAACTCGGACATAATTTCATTCGGGGAATATTCCTATAAAAAAACACTCGTGCTTTGGAAATTCGAATAATCCCCTCCTCTCTTCGCGAGCTATTACCTATGATAATTACTTATATTACCTATGATAATAGGTGGTAACCTATGATAATAACCTCCAAAGCACTCGTGGTATTACCTATAATAATTTATAAGTTTCAACAAGAGTAGCCTTCCTGCTCTGGTATCTATAGCATAAATCTCAATCAGCGTATGTGCAATAAAAGATGAAACAGATGAATTCGAGGCAGATTTTTACGAAGTTCTTCCGTTCCTGGCTTCTCACTCCACCACAGCTTCATAATCAAGTTCCTATCAGCCCGTGTTCTAATTTAACGCCCTCGACGGTAGGTCATATTCGTCAAGGCTTCCTCTTAGCCATCTCTCGACTCATTTTCCAAACACTTCTACTACATATGGTATGCCTTAAGCACATTGGCGGATCCAGGGGGAGCATGGTGCCCCCAAAAGCCTAGAGTTTTTGTTTATCTTCCTTTATTTTGCAAAATTGATTTAAATATTTACTTATGTTCGAATTATGTAATTATTTAAACAATAAAATTGTGTAGTATCATATGTAAAGTACATTAATAATATACAATATAATAACAAATATGTTTATTATTTAACGAAAATCTACGATGCCCCCTCCCCCAAATGATCGGCTGGATCTACCCCTGCATAAGAATGGTAAACATGTCCTACGTTGAAAGTAGTGTAGACTTCTTAGCATTTGTGACATGGTGGTGAGCATGTACTGACCAAAAGAAATTTGTTTATTTGAACGACTGTCGCACAGAGGAAGAACGATAATTCTAAAGAAATAATTTTCGAAGAAAATTTGCTCAGATATTCTTTATTGCCCTAACTACAATTGGACATATTTCGTTGCAAATATAAAAATAAATGTATGCACACACACACACACACACACACAATATATATATATATATATATATATATATATATATATATGACATCGATATACTTCAGCGGCATATTTCATACTTATATTTCATTGTACTAAGATGTGTAAGTGAATATTTTTGTTTTGAACACAGTAAAGCATCTAATTTGAAAGAAATAATTACATTATAGTGGTCAGAAGACAATAATGTACGACTAGGAAGAAGTTTTTTAAGAAAAGGATGAACATTCATATTCAAATTGCAGATAGCTAACTTATTACCTCAAGATTGTGTCCTCGCGAAATGTTAAATGCATGGCAAGATGATAACCTGCAGTTGAGTCATTAATTTTATGAATTTCCGGCAATGTTTTGTTATTTCAGAATTCCAATATCAGAATTCGCGAAATTTCACAAAAAGTAATGTATTTTATTCTCTAATTATTTATATTAATAAAACAACTGAAATGGTTAGGACGTGTTAATAGGATGGCAGATGAAAAATTACCAAAATTAATACAGCGTTAAGTAGATAAACGTATGCCAAATAATGCCAATAGTAATGGGAATTGGTCACATTAATAATAATACAACTTTTTTTATTTGCTGGTGCTTTGAAGTGTATTCAACTTCAACTTCATGGCTGATGGCACAGAACAATAGAGCAGTGTCTCATTTTTTATTACGACTGAGAATAAAAGAAAGAAATTGGTTTCAACAAAATATACTGTGGTTATTCACATGAAACTGATAACAGAAAATAATTTTATATTAATCTGAATAGTTCGGGATAAAAATCAAAAAAGTAAAGTGTAGCGGTAGTAGATTGTTGCATGGACGCAGATTCGTCGACTGGTCGCGAGTGGGTGTGTGGCTGGCGAAGAAGTACGTACGGTGTGTGGAGGGGGCTTGGCGCTGGTGGCGGCGGGCGGCGGCGGCGGCAGCGGCGCGAACACTGCGCAGGTGGAGTGCAACGAGCCACAGGTGCCGGGAGCGCGGGCGGCGGCGAACTGCAGCGTGCGCCGGCGGCGGCGGCGCCGGCCCTCGCGAGCCCCCGCGGGAGGGGGCCGGAAGGTCGAGGCGCCGTCGCGTCACCGGAGGCGCCGATAAACGCAGGAGGGGCGGCACGTGGGCGGCGGCGGGTGAGCGCCCTGGAAGGCGCCCACGCTATTGGGCGCGCCGGGGACGGCCAGTGGGGGACACTCCTATGGCCCGATGCGCCTACCATGTGCGGCACGCCCCACTCCCAGGCCGCAGCGCACCTCACACGCGGAATCTTCCACTGGACTAATGATGCCATGTTATCACTTTTCCGGGAGAAATTCTGCATCCACCGTTGGAACGGTGCCTGTTGATTAGAACTAAAAGCACGATACTGTTATTGTTTCAATTTTCTTCACATCAGACTTACTGTTTTTACAGGTTTACAGATATTTACTAATTTCACTGTTTTCATATCCATTACTGTGCGAATTTTTGAACTTAAAAAGGAACTTTCCCTGAGTATGTTACGTGCGCGGTGAAGTTTGTTTTTGAGACGAGCGTGTGCGCAAGGGGCGTGACCTCTCTCGTGAGGAGCGTCTCTCCACCAAGTGCTTGGCGTTAGGATGCGTGGGCGTGGGGCGGCGTTCTGAGGGTGGCGGCGGCCGGGGTGGGGGTGGGAGGAGGCGCAACGCACTTCCCTTCCTTCTCGCAATTGCCTTGTTTTTCCAAGTTGATGAAGACCCACGCCCAGTGTGAAGCAGCTTATGTTGACAGGTGCAAACGCGGTAAAGCAAAGTCGCCTTCATTGTGTGCCCGTATCAGAGCGAGATGATAAGATGGAACACCAGGTTGTATAAAGAAAACGTCTTATAAGGTACCCTGGTTTACTTTCCAAAAGAAAACTCTATCGAACGATGATAGACGATTACTATTTTAAAAATAACGCATGCGCAACATTCCTCTTTTAGTCTTTTACTATTTTGAGAACATCAATCCTTACTCTAATATTATTATATCACTCCAATATTGTTTGGCCTAGATTCATCGACACGGAAAATCACTTCCAACGTTTCATCTTGAAAAGTCTTTCTATATAGAATAGGAGATAGTCATCTCAAAGATTTTCCATCAACGATGGCCTAATTTGCCTCCATCCATTGTTTTGGTTCAAGGGACAAATATCTCAAATACGTCATATCATGTCTAGTGAATAACCCGTAGCTATCTCATTCAGCATATTGCGTGATCAAGGAACGGACGCCTCCCCTGATATATTGGAGAGGACAGAGCAGATAAGAAGGGTCGTCACCCACTCTTGAGCGTCACTTTGTTAAACACGTGGAATCCTCAAAAGAGATGTATCATCCGACTTGATCCGACTTTTAACCCTAGAGAAGTATCCTAAAATACGAGTATATTTTCGAGTATAAGTATACGAGTAAATTCGTATATTTAAATGGAAAGACAATCTTTGTCCTTCGAGATAGTGAGAAAACATTTCGCCCTTACCGATCAATGGTTTTAATAAAACAAGTTTTCTAAACTAGTGAAGTTCTAGAGGAGAAAACTTTTGTATTCAGTACATAGTAAATATTTGGAGGAAACAGATGATGAATAAAATGTAACACATATCACCGGGCATTGTGATGTGTAATTCATCAAATGAACTAATGCAAAATTCCTTTAGAACCAACATCGACAGAAGTGGCTCTCGGTCCATGAGCTATGCTATACAAATAATGCTGTTGACAGAACTCTTTCTCTTTGAGAGCGCTTAGTCAAAATCGAGACGCATTAATCCATCAAGAAAAACATTCGAAAAATTTTCCTTTAGATGGTAATTCCTAATTTCTTGTAATAAACGACATTCATTGTAGAAACGATGAAAGAAAGGTAAGGGAACCGAAGTATTCCGAACATATCTTGGTATCATCATCTTTTAACGATTTACGTCAACTTAACCTTTCGATTATTTGGTGACGCTCTCTACCCTCAATTAATACCACTGCCTTTTTACACCGTAGAGTCCCTTGATTCCACTCCCTAACTCCACAGTGACTCGTAAGCTCACTGCGGCCGAGCACTTACTCCTGCCGCTTGTGGTTCATAAGCCCGTAGCATGCTTCATTTTTACAGATAAGGAAATTTGGAGGCGGCTAGTTGGCGCAAACGTTGGGGCCCTTACGGAGATTTCTCCCGTTGGCACTCAGGCAGTCACAGTCACACAACATTCAGAAGGCAACCTCCGTAACCACTACGCCGGCTCGATCATGTCGTAAATTGCCAACTTATGAAATGAAAATTCCTACGAAAAAGTATATTTAATTTTGAGCTTCCTTACAGCAACAATTCTATGTTTTTTGGAAGGGATAGAGAAAAGAGGAGGTAGTCAACACAAAGATTAAAAGGCGAAAGATAAGAGAAAGGGTAAAAGAAAGGTGGAAGAACGTGGTTCAGCGGAAGAGCCGGGCCTGATGGTCCGAGACTCGCCACATAAATAAAGTCATTATTATTATTATTATTATTATTATTATTATTATTATTATAAAAAACAAATGTACGCATGCAACTACGGTCACGAACCGAAATTCTCCATAAATTCTCTCCCGGATCACGAGATGGCGGTTCTGTCACGGGAAGGATTATTAACATGATCATTTCCCATCATTAACATGTCTTTCTTCTCAGTTACTTTTTAAATTAACAGAAAGAGAATACATTTTAAAAAATAAAATCTTTTTAGTTCACTCATGCGAAATAAAATATCAGTGCGACAAAATATTAGAGAACTTTCTTCAATGAAGTGTTCCAATGCAAAGTTAATTTGATATATTTTTAACAAAAGAATGTAATATTTTAGCATATTCATATCTCTAAGTTGATCAGTTAATTGCAAATGATTAGAATGAAAGTGTGGAAGAATATCATGTGACGGCCCACTTGCGCAAAAGTGCGCCAAAATTGTTTATCGCCAAGCACAGTCCTCGGTGGGTAATTTGATATGATGCGCTTACTACGTACGTCTTAATGCTCTCGAAGAGGAAATGTGTAGCATCAAATTCCTAGTGTTCCCCAAACCAACATCGAATAATTCGTCACATTCTCCTTCCTCCCCAAACACACACACACACACACACACACACGCGGCGCGCGTCTGCGACATTTGCACACTTGCACGCCCAGGAGAGCAGAAGCGTAGGATCATGTGACTCTCTTTGCGCAGCAAATTATCATTTGAAAGAATTCTATTTTCATAGTATTCATTTTACTTCAGACAATAATGTTGGTGTGGAATCGTCTTCTCAAATTACAAGTCTCATGAATGTACGTCTTCTTCTAGAACATTAATAGTACAGTATAATTAATAAATTAGTTAAACCATATCAAATTAACGTTGTCCCATATTTCTACAAACTGTAGAAACATTTCTTTGTTCTCAGCGTGTCACGAACGGCAAAATATTATACGGACTTTATTTTCGATTCTTTAATTAAATAGAATATTATCTTCTCAATAGGTTTGCACCTTCTTCTCTTTCCTCTATATACGAGGTATAATACGCTAAGGATAGATGACGGTTTTGAACAATCTGTAAGAAACCTTCTACCGAAAACCCTGAAGGCGTTGTACTGCTGGTTAAAGAATTTCTCCCCAGTCCTGCTTCTGCACTGATTCATGACGCACAAATAGACTCTCGCAGATTATGACATTAAAAACAGTTTACTGTAACACACATTATAATCGTGCGTAACTCCAAAAGGATGCGTCATAAGAACTTAAAACAATGTTTCCGTGACCGGAATACGTTTTGAGGGGATATGAAGTTCTGTGGGAACGCAATCTTTGGGGACAGGGTTTGGGGCAGGTAGTGAAATGACGAACAGGTGAGAAAAAAATGATGAGGGGCAGGTGAAAGGTAGGTGGGTTCACGTAGGGAAATGAATGAGATCATGTGGGGGGTCATTCGGGAACAGGTGGGAGCCAGGTAAGGTCCGCATTCTTTCCTAATCAGTATTCTGCGAAATGAGACATTTTTGAAATTTCTACTGCACATTTGGAGTTTTAGTTTTTGAAAATGCCTCCATTCTTCACATCATAGCACAGATACACTATGGTTTCCGAAACCCATTTTCGAGACCAAAATTAATAGCTGTAAGTTGTGAAGAATGTATTGAATGCTAATTCATCTCACGCATTAAAACAACAAAATCACACATAATTCAGAAAAAGTGCAAAATTCACAAAATATTTATATTTTTAAACTAAAATGTTGAATTGCCAGCTTAACTACTATTCGCTATCTAATTACACTGCATCCAATAGCCTACAGGAATTAAACTGTTTTTCAAAATCTTCTTCTTTTTACCTCTTCATTTTCTTCTTCTTCCTCCTTTTCTTCTTCTTTTTCTTCTTCTCCTTTATCTCTTCCTTTTCTTCTTTTCTCTTCCTTTTCCATAACAAACCAACACTGTGCAAAGAAATTAGACACGCAAACAACATTCTTCTTCTTTTGCACTTTCTTCATTTCCTTTTCTCCTTTTTCTTTTTCTGGTTCTTCTTCTTCTTTTCCCCTTTTTCTCTTTCCTTTTCTTCTTCTTCTTCTTCTTCTTCTCCCTTTTATCTTCCTTTTTTTCTTCTTTTCTCTCTTCTTTTCTTTGCTCTTTCTTCCCCTTTTTTCTCTCTCTTTTCTTTTTTTCTTTTTCCTTTCTTTTTAAATTTTTCACTTTTAAAGCAATTATTTATAAGTGCGGAGTTTTCGCACGGCCCAGCTGTACATTTCAATATGTTATGGAATTATTAAAGATTTTTATTTATAGGAAACCATCGGCACAAAACACCGTTATTCTGCTACTAATGGATGGGATTTACCTTTGTTTCTAATTTATCTGATTTCTGCACACAAATAGTTTTCAGGTTGTGGTGCAGGGCGAAAACAGGCACATGTAATCCCAAAAATAGCTGCAACCTCTTTACATTCATTAAATTGTAAACGAGTCATTCCACATCAAATCAACAAGGCCCAAAACCCCCGACACTTTCAGATTTTTCTCTGTACTTTGTACTGTTTCTTGTTTTCCCTAAGTACCTTAAAATATATAAAATGAAGGCTATGAAGGCTAGCAAAATATAGTTTCACTTACATAATGATTTGAACTACGAAAGAAGGGCGAAATAGCGGCCGCATTATTAAACAAATTCTGTATTATCTTAGTCAATTTCAAAGCTAAAAAAATGTTCATGTATCATTTTAGAGCTTATGTATGAGGCTTTATAAAACATTTTAATGAAAAAAATATATTTTAGAATGTTTCAAATTATCGAAATATATTTTAAAATTTATTTAAAAGAAAATGTTATTTAAATTAACGAAAAATATTTTGAGGCACTACTTATATAAAAACTATGTAAAATCTTTAGATTTGAATGAGAATGGGATGGTTCAATATATTGGATCACGTCATGCGTCTCATGAACGTAATGGAAATCTTCAATCCCTGCTCATTGCTACTTCCAATGATTAAAGTCTAATGTACCCTTTCCCTCAGATAAAATGTCGGGCAAAATTCTATCTTCCACACCGCGCCGACAAACTTGGACACCCCTCGGCCTGGGGGAGGGCAGGGGGAGGGACGCGTTGACAAATCGCTAGCAGGTAGAACCACAACTGTCTGTAATTGGTGCAACATCCCAGGGTGGAAAGGAAGTTGCACAGGGGGGCTTTTTGTTTACGTACGAGGCGGAAATAAGTCATATTTCCCTACCGATGGAGAGATTTTGCCTGCACGTTCCCCACGACGAAAAATATTTCTCAGCGGGGGTTTTCCCGTCCAGAATTTTGTCAATTGACCCGTAAATATTTAACATTTAAACAATTGATCTAACGTTTAGCAATCGTTTTGTAACTCCAGTCGACCTTGGAGAAACGGGAGACCCAATTGTTGCAAAATTGTTAATTCACAATCTTCGACCTTGGAGAAACGGGAGACCCTCCCCCTTTATATAAGCAAAAGTTGGAAATTGTTTACAAATTTTCAATTGTTGCAAATATTTTTATTGTCTCAACTGAGAGGCGTTTAAACGCGATACAAAATTCCGGAATTCGATCGGTGTTATCATATTTCGTTCTCGAGATATATGTAATTGTTTATAAGAAATTAACATCTTAGAATGGCCAAATTTGTTTTCACTTAACACAAGCATACTGAAAAAAACAGTTCTCCAATGTTGCGCTTTTGCTTGCTACGCTTAAAAAACACTTAGCTTATAAACAAATTCTGTGGCCAATTTAATTACGCTAAATCCGTCTTTTTATGGCGAGTATGAATATAACTTTTATTTTGTTTTATATTCTCTTTTAAATGCTGCAATTTGCAAGTCGATATATTTATCAAATAAAGAGGAAACTCATTATATAGAAATTATTTTTGACTGTGCATTACGTCGAAATGAGTGTTTCTGCTTTTCTATCAAAGGGATGTTGAGCAACCGAATAGCTAGAAAATAAAAAATATTTATTTTGTGTTTTGAAAAATCACATGAGTAGAATCACACATCACAATATTTACACAAGATAGAAATTTTAAATGGACCTATATAAACTATAAGTTAATATTTTCAATTCAATTTATCATTCAATAAGTCAGGATCATCTTTCTAAAACAGTTAATTTGTTGATTTCATTGTATAATATTCGAATCAGAGCTAAAATGTGCTAAATCTACGCATTGTTAATACATAGTTTTAAACAACATTAATATATTTAATATACATTTAAAACGCTTTTTAGATTGGCGAACGTTTCAATGAAATACTAATACTACTAAAGAAAATAAAAATATGTTATACCGATTCAAACAGATTTAGCGTTTGTTTACAGTTTAGTAAATATCAATGCCTAGATTTCCAGTGAAAATGCATAGAACGAACTTTAAGGTCAAGTAATATTACCTTCCCCCCGTTTGCATTTCAGTATCGTCAGAGTTCGAAGGTGGTTTGTTGACCGCTACTTTCCATTCTACGAAACTCCCGAAACGAAGTTTGGACGACTATCTGTATAGGGAGAACATTGCTGTTTATTAAACGAAAACGGACCATTCAAGGTAGCTAATATGAAATCGTTGAAAACGTTTAACCATTATAAACTACCCATAAGAAAAATATCAAATAAACAATGTTAATGATCACCAGTTTCAAATTGCTTTTTTTTTATTTCAATGTTTTTAACACCCCAAAACCTACAGAAGAACGATATTTTTAGGTTATTATAAACCAATTCAATAAATATAAGCATTTATTCACTTATAATTTGTAAATATCTAATATATTATTTGATGTCTTCATCGGGGGTCTCGTTTAAAAAAACTGATAAACAGAAAAATTAAAGTAATTGTGAGTAATTGATGAAGTTGAAGATCAAATGAAAACAATGTCTCTACCTTATATAATGCCACCATGTTTAATAAACATGTAACTACATGTATAAATATATTTAAATATGCAAATTAATGAATTTTTTTTTTGAAAGTAAATTTATCAATGAAACGTTGATTCATCAGAAGTATTATATTATTAAATACATTTTTGAATCATGTGCTCCTGTGTGAATCATAGTAACGTGATTCGTATGATCCAGTTTCTCAGAATAACAAAACGTGCTAAAACACATACATTAAACATAATAGTTGGAAATAGTTATTTACGACATGAGTATCATAAGATATCTTATTACAATACAAAATTTGGGAGAATTATCAAAAAAGACTCTTTAGCCAAAACTGTTAACCTATTGAATATTCTAAAAAAATATTACCTTTTTGAATATCATAGAAAGTTACAAGCGATTATACAAATTCATTGAAACTATAATTTTGTTTAAATTTGACCCCTTGTCCTGCAAAAGATGACATCTGACAGTACTTATGTTAACAGCTCTCATGGGTTTGTTCTAATATTACTTGCAGTGCAATTATTATTTTAGTATTAACGAAGATACAGGGCTTGATTTCTGTCGAACGCGACGGAACAATTCGTTCCTCGGAAAAAATACTAAATTATATTATATAACTATTGCTATTAATAAGTAATTTGAGGCGCGTTCAGGGAGCTAAGATTTTAAAAATAAAGCACTGGATATATGAGTCATAATTACTCTCATGACGACACTGATCTCAATTTCGTCTAGTTTGACTTTAGACAATCAAAGTGAATGGTCTAAGTTTTTTCACCTAATAAAGTTTATCTTACTATATAAACTATTTGCACAGTGTTTTATGTTCAAAACTGCTTGAATGCTTGAATTTTGCCAGCATATACTTTCACGTCTTATTCGTAATCGCTACGCAATATACAATACGGACTACGTGAACTTGCAAAAATGAAACAAAAAAACACCTATTCCAGCAGGAAATATTTTCTACTCACTGGGATTCGATCTCAGGTCTTTAAAGTTAACTTGCCGGACATTTCCCCTATACCACCACGTAACGAGAAGACTTCCTTCTTTCATATGCGAAAAGAAAGAGAAGCATTTGCATTTGCAGTTTTCAAAAGTGTTTAATTTACATTAATTCAAGATTTATTTTTAAAAAGAGATATCACGAAACAAAAAACTCTGTCGTTAATATTGGTTCTCGACAATTTAGGTATTTGTTTGAAATTTTCGAAATCAGATCGTTCGCCCAGAATTAAAGGGAACGGCATTTTTAAACGTCCCCAGCACGAGGAATAGATTTACAGAAAAATTGGAGCTCTTTTTGAGAAAATTTGAAAAAATTGAGGTTTGGTGTAGTATTCAAAATTAAAAGATTCGTTTCACATTTAAGGATTCGTAATATTACCCAGTTCGTTCAAGGAATATCCATTTGGGGAAAATCATGTTTTTTTTAGCTCAGAATTACGGATTCTCAAAGAGGTTTTGGAAAATCATTTTTCATGCTCAAAAACAAGGGTTTGACAGCACTGTGTAAAAAAATAATACAAGAACAATACCGACAATCCTTTTTTTCAATCAGCGACTTAAAAAACGTGTTTTCTGAGAAAATCTAGACACGTCCTTCTCTGTATTACGTAACTCTCTTTACATTAGTAAACGTGGAATAAAAACTCCAACGTTACTGGGATTTGAACACGGGTCCCTGCAGTCTGTAGGTCTGGCTCGACCGCACAGTGCTACCACAGACACTTCTCATCACGCTGTCCAGGCACACTTATTACGAAAAGAATAATATCGTGATATTCATTGCACTTAGATTTTTAATTAGATAAATGTGCTACATGTGTCAGAGATATCAATTTCTCAATAAAACTGCAAAGGAATAAAACCCACGCAACTACAGAGCTCATTTTACTTAGAAATATTTTCAAACAGAAGCTAAGTTCTCTAGAACTCCGGGGCAGGTAGTTCCGCTCTTATCTTCCGGCGGCTATCGCCAAGGTTGAAGTACGAAACAGATGAAAGTTGCGATAACGTAGACATCAACACGGGCGCGCATGCAGTCGTTCTGAAGTCAGAATTGCAATAGCGGCATATTTATACTTGATTCTTAAAGACTTTAACGTACTATAATAAGTAGTGGCGCCTCAAAACACATGCTTTATGTGATATTTATGATGGATACAAATGATTATAACTATGAAATTTAAACCCGAAAAATTGATTCTATTCGCAAAAATTATTCGTCAGGGATGGATTCGATCATACGTTCACAACTTTCCCCAGCAGTGGGCTTACCGACTTACCCATTACACCACAGAAACTCTAATGACACTTCTCTGTCACAAAGATTATTTTAAACTGTCATATAGCACAGATTTGACTAAAAAAGAACGTGCGCCGTTTAGGTGCCTGTGTTAACTACAGACGGACAGACAGTCAGACGTTTTGTCGTAATAGATTTTTGAAAACAAGGACCCACAAAACATGGATTCTGACTACAAACGTATTGGAGGAAGTAATTTACTATATATAGGAACAACATTTATCCACTTTTGTCGTTACCAGAGCTCGATATTGAGTTTTTGTCGAAAAATCGCCGTCTCCCGGCGCATGATTACAATACTTTTTCTTCTTACTACGTAATTACCAGAAAATAAGAAAAAATGTTTTTCGTTGTTTCAATTCAACGAAAATTTACAATCAGTTTCAAATTTGAAAAAAATCAGCAAATAATATGATGAGATTTATTAACAATATAAAATAAATACAATAAGAAAGGAACCTTTCTTTACTTGGTATTCTTCACAAATCTATAAGAAAAACATAATAAAAGCATTATTTCAACAATATTCGAATATTATTCTTGAGGATCTATGAGGAAAACTGTTAATGTCGGGCCCTAATAACGAAAAAAGTGTCAACTCATGTTGTGAAATATAGAAAAATCCTTTAACTCTGTTGCAGAAACCAATGTTTGTGGGCGTTGATACAAAAATCGAATGACGGCGAAAAGCGTGTCTGTTCGTGTGTCTATTATTGTGCCGGGCATTGTGCCTGTTCTTGTGTCTGTTCTGTGTCTCTTCTTTGTGTCTATTCTTGTGTCTATTCTTGTGTCTGTTCTGTCTCTGTTCTTGTGTCTGTTCTTGTGTCCGTTCGTGTTTGTAAATTTTCAAAAAAAAATATATGACTTTATTGAAAGAACTATTTATGGACAACAAATTTCATTTGAAAGAAAAATCTGTTTTTAATTTAGAGTTGTAGAAGAGGGAAAAAAATTCAAATTTTGAAAATTCGGGAGTTAACTGTGGCATATGACGCCTTTATCAGTGTATTTTACTTATTCTTAGAAGAAATTTTAAGAAAAAATTTGGAGCCTGTTTGAGAAAATTTTGAAAATGACGGGGGCTCATGTAATATCCCCTCAACTTTTAAAGAATGTTTTTAAAATCTCAAGCTTCAACTAGAGTCACATCGACAAGGGATTCTTCATTTCGAAAAAATCGTACGAATGGTTTTGGCGCTAGAAGTGTTACAGACGGACACACAGACGGACAGACGCAACAGACTGACCGACGGACGGGAAGACACAAACAGGAATTATGGTTACACCACATTTTTAGAGATTTTTTTATTAATTAAGTAACTGGTTTATGAACGCCTTTGTTTCGGGGCCCTGGTATATTTTTCGAAAATTCGCTGTTTTTCGCGCAGCATAACATAATTTTCTCTATACTACGTATATTAGTGCGTATACGAGAAAGTCAAAGTTACGTAATGCTACGGAAAATCGGCTAATTTTCGACACAAAAACTGTAATGTCCGGGCCCTGGTATCAAAATAAGTGAATAAATTCAGTTGATAAATATAGAATAAAATCCTTAACATGGGTGCCAGAATCCAGGTTTGGGGGTAGTTAATAGGGAAAAAAACGATTAATTGCAAACGCCTTTCCTCTGTAAAAAATGCTAGCGGCTAAACTGTTCACAATTTTCCCCAAAGTTCATATTCCCAAGCGATCTGGGATGATGTCGAGCCCTAAATTCCAAATCAATATTTTATTGTTGGATGGTACTCTACAAGAAAACCCTGAAATATTTTCAAAATTAAAAACAGGCATGAACTTTTTGATTAAATTTTATTGCCGGATAGAGAAAATGGACGCTTGAAGGGATGGCAAAATGATTTTCGTTCATATACAAATTTTTTTCGAAAAATGCAAAAAAACAATTTTTTTTCGAGTCTTCCTACAACTTAAATACTGAAGATAGTTTTTTTTCTAATGAAATGTGTTCATCAAAACAGATCTTCAAATATTCCTTTAAAATAATCCGCCCTTTAAAAAGATCATGTACAGTTGTTTAAAAATATAAGTACTTTAGAAAATTTTTACAAATTTTTGAAATAGCAAATTTAAATTTTCCCCGCCCGATTGACGAGCTGTCATTCAATTTCTTTGAATTCTGCTGATTGTCGGGACGAACATGAAGCATTAGGGACGCTGTATATTTCATTTATTTAATGTCAAAACAATTAAAAATTGTATGAATGTATCGAGGAAATGTATTCGTGAACGTTTTCTTAAATTTGTATCCCGTACCCAAACCCAAGATAAATTCTACAAGATGAATTCTGAGTACAGAAAGAAAAGAGCGTAAACGCGAGTCACAACGTTTGCTCTTCGAGTTGCATCGATTTAATTAAAATTATCCAATGAGGTTTTCTCTAATAATAGTATTTAAATATAACATGAAAGAAAACAGAAAAAACGTAATTTTGAAGGGAAAATTTATTACAAAAAATTTTATATTTCTTGTTATAATATTCAAGTATGGATATTTGAGATGTGTTTCAGAAGTTCATTATTGGCGACATGATTGGGAAAAATATAACATACGGGGGCTTTGGGCCCGGGATTACACTATAAAAGATATATGACATATATCTTTGATGAAAACTTTTTGGGAAATCTTTGAATTTTGATGAGAAAACTTTCACAGGAAATTTGATGGGGAAAATTTCGATCAATATTTTATGTAGGTTTGTCGCGACTTACGATGAATTACGCACAAATAGTTGTTTTTCACTTTATGTTTATTATAACTAATCAATGGTTAATGCTAATGTAACAAACGGTAATAAGAAATGTTTGAGGGGGAGGACCAACGCCAACGCAAGGTTATGGGTCGCATTGTGCAGCATTAATTAAAGACCTTTTGAACTGGGAAAAATTATTTGAGGATGGATAAGGAACATTCAATTTTCTTTCGTTCTTCCCCTTCGAAATTCAGTCCTCTGATGTGAAGTTTTAAAAATTATCTCCTTAACTGGGCATTTTCCAAACACTATATTTTCCCCTTCACGGAAAATGTGTCCAACAAGCGTTAATTCGTTTGGGTGGTTTTTCAAAATTTTTCAAAATGGCCTAAATTTTTCTTTAAATTTCTTCAAAAGTAGAGTATAATACACTTATAACGGCGACATAGGTCCCATTTCCACTGTTAACTCTTAATTTCGAAAATTGGAAAAGTTTGAATTTTTCACTTTTCCTACAAATCTACAAATTTAACACAGATTTTTTTCAAATGAAATTTGTTGTCCATAAATAATTTTTTCAATAAGGTCATATAATTTTTGAAATTTCAGACACAAGAACAGACAAACAAAGACACACGAACATACAGGCTTTTGCCGTCATCCCATTTTCTGTATCATGCCACAAACATTGGTTTCGGCAACACGAGTTTAAAGGATGTTTTCTACATTTCACAACATTAGTGAACCCTTTTTCGTTACCAGGGCCCTGGCACTAACAGTTTTCTCATTGATTCTCAAAAAAAATATTCGAATGTTGAAATAATGCTTTATTATTTTTCTTATAGATTTGTGAAGAATACCAAGTAAAGAACAGAAGTTCCTTTCTTATTGTATTTCATTTCATATTGTTAATAAATCTCATTTTAATATTTACTGATTATTGCACCTTTTGGGAAATTTAAATTGAAAATTTTCGTTGAATAGAAACAATGAAAAAATTTTTTTTCCTTTCTGGTAATTATGTCGTAAGAAGAAAAAGTATTGTAATCATGCGCTGGGAGACGGGGATTTTTCGACAAGCCTCTAAATTCCGGGTCTCTGGTCACGACAAAAGTTGATAAATGTTTTTTCCTGTATATAGTGAAATACTTCAATACGTTTGTAGACAGAATCTATTTTTGTGGGTCCTTTTGTAAAATCTATTTAGGACAACGTCTGTCTCTCCGTCTGTAGTTAACACAAGCTTCAACGCCGCACGTTCTTTTAGTAAATCTTGATACATGACAGTTTAAAATGGTCTTTGTAAGAGAAACAGTCATAAGAGTTTTGTGGTGTAACAGGTAAGCGGATTGTTGAGAGCTTAGAACGTAAGATTGAATCTCATCGAATAATTTTTGCGTTAACATTGGTAACCCCAAAAAAATTTTCGGTTAATCGTATAGTTATAATCATTCGTATCCATTATAAATATCACAAAAAGCATGAGTTTTGAGGCGCCACTACTTATTTTAGTCTAATAATGTTTTAAAAATCACGTATAAATATGCCCCTATTGCGATTCTGGCTTCAGAACGTCTGCATGCGCGCCCGTGTTGAGCTCTAGCGTTATCACAACTTTCATGGTAGAATTGAACCTTTGGGCCCTAGTCGCCGAAGGATAAAACGGGGAAAGACTTCGACACCACGGCTTTGAAGACACGGGTTCGTTGAAAATATTTCTAGTAAAATGAGCTATGTAGTTGCGTGGATTGTAATCGTTTGAATTCTTATTGCGAATATATCTTTGACATTTCTCTAATAGAAGTAGAACATTTCTTAATAAAAATCTAAGTGCAATGAATATAACGTAACTATTATTTTCGTAATAATGTGCTTGACAGCGTGTTGAGTATTATCTGTGATAACACAGTGCGGTCGAGCCGACCACGGACTACAGGGGTCCCAGTTCAAATCCCCGTAACGCTGGAATATTTTACCTCACGTGTAAAGAGAGTTACGTAATGCTGTAAAAAAATTTGAAATTTTCACAGAAAAACACGTTTTTTAAGTAGCTAGTTCGAAAAAGTGATTGTTGGTATTATTCTTTTATTTTCTATAACAAGCGTCAAACGCTTGTTTTTTAACCCGAAAAAATGATTTTCCAAAACCTATTTGTCAATCCGTCTTCGTGTGAGTAATTCTAGAGCCTAAAGTAACATGATTTTCACCAAATGGATATTCCTTGAACGATCTGGCTAATATTACGAATCTTCGAATTTGAAACGAATCTTTAACTTGAAGGTACTTTACCCAAAAACCCATCATATTTACATAATTTTCTCAAAAAAACTTAATTTTCTGTAAATCCATTCCTCGCAGCACAAGATGTTTAAAGATGGCGTACGTTCAATTTGGGCGAACGATCTGATTTTTCGAAAAGTTCAAAAATACCTATTAACATTGTTGAAAACCAATATTAACAAGAGATTTTTATTTCATGAAATCTCCTTTTAAAATAGGTAATAAATAATAAATTAAAACTCCCCTTTCCTAGTAATGATCCACTCTTCACTAGTTATGATTGCAGCTTTGGTCTAACGCTTCCTTTTTTCTTTGGGTGGCTAGAGTTTTTAAAATTTTTTCCAACAGTATTATTTCAAAAGTACTGAGGAGAACAGTTGATATCTGTAGTTGAAGGATGGTGTTTGCTTCATTTAGGCCTGGTCCTTTTTGATTCAGTGAAAAATCAGTAACTGCACTGAAACAATAGACGCCCTCGATTGGCGGGGCTTCTACTGTGATCACCATGGGTAGGGAGGGGAACGAGAAATCTTTATAAATTGTCGCCTGCTCTTTCCTTCTCAGATAAATACTTGGATAGTTTATCAACATCAAATCGAATTTTAGCGCGTTTGATGTAGAATTAAACTTAGAAAAAACATTCCAGTTGTCTCGTGTTAATTTTTAGCGTATCAAAATAGCCCGACACGTATCCCTTAGCCTCTTTAAATTTATCATATTAGCCCACAAATTTGAGGCTGTATTATATCATGAACGAACAATATTATTGCATTATTTTAACGCAGAAAAAGATTAATTCTTTTATGATAACCTATTTTCAAAATATCGTGTCCAAAAAAAAGAAAAAAACGAAATAATCAAAAGTTTTATATCACGGGTTAAGTTTTGACTGGAAAAATTAGGCATTTTAGTTTTGATTTTTTCCTCCCAAATATTTAACGTTCTTAGTCCTTGCTATATGGTCATTATAATAGAATATATTTCCTATCATTTGTCCTTTTCTTGTTAATTTTGGACATAAATAAGTAAACTCTTAAAGTGTATTACATTACCCCAATTTTCTACTGTATAATATTAACCCGACTGATCTTATTAACATTGTCGAAAAACAATATAAACCGAGATTTTTTCTTAATGAAATCTCTTTAAAAATAGATCTTGTATTAAGGTAAATTAAACACTCTGTTTTTAAAACTGCTGATACAAATGCTTTACTTTCTTTCGCATCGGAAAGGAGGTAGTCACGTCGTGTGTCTGGTGGTGAAGGGGGAACCGGGAAAGGGGAGTTAACTTTTAAAAACCCGGGTTCAATCCGTCAAGTAGAAAATATTTTCTGGTGCAGTAGGTGTTTTTTTTTGTTTTGTTTCTTTTACAGGTGCACATAGGTGATTGAATATTGCGTTGCAATTACAAAATACGTGAAAATACATACTGTTGAAGCAACATGCTTTGAAAAATTAAACACTTTCTAAATAGTATGTATAGTAAGATAAACTCTATTTATGTGATAACCAGACCATTCACTTTATTCTCTAAATTAAAACTTGACGTAACTGAGAACAGTGTCGTCATAAGGTTATTTTGATACATATATCCCAAAGCTTATTTTTAAAATCTTAAACCGAAACGCGCCTCAAATTAATTATTAATAAATGAATAGTCATTTATATATACTAATTTAATAATTATTTCAAAGAACCAGAACGCCGTTCCGAGCGTACCAACAAAAACGGCCCTGTATATAAGGATATTCCGGGGGGGAAATGTTCAATCGTCGAAAAACGTTAAGACAATTTGTATATTTTGTCTATAAACTACGGATATTCCAAAACTCAGCCGCAATAAGATTCAAACGTTGGTTTGGGTATATGTTTTCTAGCCAACTATTTGCTGTGAAGCATATAAACACTTACTTCATTAATATCTAAATTGTTTATTATTAACAAAATAAATGAATACATTTGATCAGAAAGAAAATTAACAGAAATTAAAAGCACCCAATTTTCACAGTTCGACTGCTTTTTTTTCTCGGTCAATTTTCTTTCTGAACTAAAATATTAATTTATATTGTTAATAATACATTTATGTTTCTGGTCTGTTTATATGATTCTAGAATGCACATTTTTGCGTAGAACCATATTTTCAAACCAACATTTGCGGGGTTTTTTCAGGTCAGCCATTCAGAATATAATGTAGTTTATTAGACAAAGTAAGATTAAAAATTTTCTAATCAGCTATTTTTCAAAGTTTCATTTCCCTTCCCCGATACTCTATATCCATGTTTTTAATACCAAAATTATAATTTGCGTACTGAACTAATTAATTAAACCATAGCATAGAACTGTTAACATAAGTACTGTCACATATCTTTGCGGATAATGGTCAAATTTAAACAAAAAATTTTAGTTCACATGAATTTTGACAAATTGCGTCTTACTTTCTATGATATTCAAATGGTAACATTATTCACAATATTCAATTGGTTAACAGTTTCGCTAAAGAGTCTTGTTTGATAATTCTCAATTTCGTATTGTAATAAGATATCTTACGATACTCATTAAATAACTATTTGACAGCTATTATGTTTAGTGTATATTCAAACAAGTTTTGTATTATTCTGAGAAATTGGGTCTTTGAATCACGTTTACTACGCTATTCACAGGAGCATCTCGATCCATCTCGATCAGGTTTTCGTCCAGTTTCCCTGATCCATTGAGCAAATGGATGGCCCCTTGTTTTGCTTCTGGACATAAATGTAACTTCATTTTCTGTACGTCTTTTTGAATTCAGTGGGAAATACAATTATTCAAATTATCGTTTCCCCTGTTGTCGCGGCAGAAGTAATAAGAGCCAAAATTTATTTTTATTTATCTTTGAAAATAGATTTTATTACATGGGGGTTTTTTCTCCTTTTTAAAATTCAAAATTTATTGCTTATTTATCCTTGAAAATTGATTTTATTACATGGGAGTGTTTTTTTTTTTCTCCTTTCAAAATTTATTCTTATTTATCCTTGAAAATAGATTTTACTACATGGGAGTTTTGTTGTTTTTCTCCTTTCAAAATTCAAAATTTAAGTAGTATATGACTTAGTGTAGGGGTCACAGAATTTTGAAATGTCCAAAAATACACTTTTCATAGCACGTCATACGCAGTTTTAACTGTATTTTTTACGTGAAATAAATAAATAAAATAAATAAATAGAGCAAAGAATTTAAAAGTATTTAATAATATAATCCTTACTGATGAATCAACGTTTTATTGATGATATTAATTGAAAAATTTTTATTTGTTTGGATGTTTAAAAATAGGTGTCAAAATAATTACATGTCTGTTGAAACAAGATAGCATTATATGAAACAAAAAACATTGTTTTCATTTGATCATTCAACTTTATCAATCACTCACAATTACTTTAATTTTCTCTGCTTATCAGTTTTTAATCTCAGATCTGATAAAAACTTTAATCAAATAACATCTAGATATTTAAATGTTTTAAAAAAAAATAACGTGAAAAAATGCTTATATTTTTGAATTGGTTTTATAATAACCTGTAAAACATGGGTATTCCGTAGGTTTTTGGGGATGTAGGAAGGCGGTCAACAAACCACCGAACTCTGACGATACGAAATGTAATCTGGGTTGAAGGTATTACTTGACCACAAAGTTCGTTCTATGTATTTTCACTGGGAAATGCTGAGCATTAATATTTACTATACTGTAAACAAACGGGAAATTCTTTGAATTGTTATAACATCTGTTTTTCTTTGTTTTAGTAGTATCAACTCGTTTTACCAAGTACGTGAGTTTGTTATATTTTACACCCTACAATAATTTAATTTTTCAAGTATTTATTTTCAAACATTTAGGGAAACCATGAAATTTCATTGAAAAGTTCGAATCTAAAAAGCGTTTTAAATGTATATTAAATATATTAATGTTGTTTAAAAATATGTATTAACAATGCGTAGATTTGCACATGATGCTTTTTGCTCTGATTCGAATATTATTCAATGAAATCATCAAATTAAGTTTTAGAAAAAAGATCTGACTAATTGAATGATAAATAATTGAAAATGTTAACTTATAGATTATATAGGTTCATTTAAATTTCTATACTAATGAAATATTGTGATGTGTGATTCACTCATGTGATCTTTCAACACACAAAATAAATATTTCTTTATTTGAAAACTTTAACATTCCATTTATCCCAAATTTAATACAGTTTACAGCAAACAGCTAATGTATGTTTCTATTTTTTTAATGGTAATGGGGAAATAAGAGAAACATATAGTTTATAACTCATGTTTTAAAAGTAGCCTTGAAAAATTAATAATACAGCTATTCGGTTGCTCAACATCCCTTTGATAGAAAAGCAAAACACTCATTTCGACGTAATGCAGATTCAAAATAATTTGTATATAATCAGTTTCTCTTTATTTGATAAATATATCGACTGCAAATTGCCATTTAAAAGAGAATAAAAACAAAATAAAAATTATATTCATAAAGACGGATAAAGACGGTTTAGCGTAATTAAATTGGTACAGAAATTTTTTTATAAGCTAGTGTTTTTTAAGCATAGCAAGCAAAGGCAACATTGGAGAACTGTTTTTCAGTCATTCTAAGATGTTAATTCTTATAAAAATTACATATATCCGGAACGAATATGATAACACCGATCGAATTCCGGGAATTTTGTATACGTTTAAACGCCACTCAGATGAGACAATAAAAAATTTGCAACAATTGAAAATTTGTAAACAATTTCCAACTTTGCAAATCTAAGGGGAGGTCTCCGATGCCCAAAAGCTGAATTGTAATTAATTTTGCAACAATTTATAATTTTATAAACAAATTGAAATATGCGTTAGAACGACGGGAAGGGTCCAAATTGTGCCTCAAATGAGCATCTGAAATTCACTTCCACTGGAGTTCAATCGATGCTAAACGTTAGATCAATTGTTGCGAAAATGCTAATATTTACGGGTCAATTGACAATAATTGTGGACGAAACCCTCGATGAAAAATATTTTTCGTCGTGCGAACGTGCAGGCAAAATCTATCGGTAGGAAATATGACTTATTTCCGCCTCGTACGTCAAACAACAGCCCTCCCCTGAGGCAACGTCCTTTCCACTTCTTGGATGTTGCACCAATCCAGACAACTGTGGTTCTACCTGCAGCGATTGGTCACGCGTCCTCCTCTCTCTCCCCAGGCCGAGGTTTGTCGGCGTCCAAGTTTGTCGGCGCGGTGTGGAAGATAGAATTTTGCCGACATTTTTTCTGAGGAGAGTGTACACAGTGTATGTCCTAATCTGTGATATACTTGTATACACAGTGGCAAGAAAGCATTGTGAGTTTGAAAGTGTTTAAAACTGAGGTACTTTGAAGAGTAAAAGTACAATAAATTATAGTACAGAATATTGTGATGAACTTCCTGCCGCCACGGCACACACGCATGCGCGTATGCGCGTAGCTCGCGGTCTGGGCACCTCACAGGGGAGATACCGTCACACCGAATGCGTCGGTAATCAGCTGACAGGTGTGCGCGTTAAATTTATCAATGAAGGGCGCCAAACGGGCACTTACCTATCAGCTGGACTGCATTTCGAGAACCTCAGGCAGGCATCTTGAATGAGGATGCGGGCGAACGTATACTACCACTACACAATAATCAAAGTTTTGTAACTTTAAGTGTCAATCACCTGAATGGCAAGAACACATTTATTGCATTTGTTTCAATATACAATTTGGGTAAGGATTCCCTTAAACTAAATTATAGTTATTTAATTAAATGACACCTTTCCTATTTTTACTGTCTTGAATGATTACAAATGAAAGTCTTTCGTTCACTCTTTCGATGATTGCACAATCCGTAGTCGTCCTCGAAGCAGTCGCTGTCGCGAGCCACACCACGGCAAGGCGCAGCCAACCGGAAGCAGCAGTGCGTGCTGATGGTGCTCCGGCTGATCGGTGATTATTGGAAGTCGTCTGACGCCCCCCACTCACCAGGCCAGCCTCAATGACTCGGCTGCACAATCATTCCTTCCGGAGGCGCCGGCCGTTGAAATCGGAATAAATTCTGATTGTCTTTTTATAATGGCGGCCTGCACTATGTTGGTCGACCCCAAGTCACTGCTCCACTACCTCTCATCAACACTGCGTCTCAATTCTGTGTCGTTCTCTGCCTTCTATCCGTCTTCTCCCAAAATCCCGCCTGAGCTTCCTGCGTCGATCCCCACCCTTTTCCAAGTTTCGCCCATCGCTCCTTCACGTGATTGGAATTTTGACATTATTGGCCGAAATTCTAGTTTTCAAAATATTCGACGCGAGTCGGGATAGGGTATTTCAAATTAACCTCATTTCTGGGCGCCTGATTGGTGGTCTTTGTTGTGGCGTGTGTGACACCGAGATGAACAAAGCAGTCCTTTCTGCTGTCTTCGTGACGCTTATATGGGTCCTACGGGAACTCTTCACAGTAGCGGATCTCTATAATTTGCTTGTTCCAGTGCCTAGCCGTGCACGTGGACTGGCCGCCGGTTGCTCTAAAGGGGCTGTCCCCGAGGACAATTGCACCCTAATCGTAAATCTTTTGAATCTTCTGGCGCGTTCGCGCGTCTGCGCTGAGCCGTGTCAAATCAGGACCTTCCTAATCGGCGTGACAGAGGGAAGTTTTGGGTCCGGCGACTAGCAATGACCTCATTGTATGCCCCGTAAATTGAGATTGAAAAACGTATGGAACATGTATTTTCAATCTAAAGGAAAGGTGATGAACAACGGTAGGAACCCCAATTGATAAACGAAGACGTAATCAAACCAGTATTAAAGAAAGGAACAAATCAGAAATATTCAATTATTATGAAAACTAAAATAAACTTGTGAGAACAAGTATGAAAATTAAAATATTCAGAGATGCTAATGAATCAAAGACATAGATTATTACTAATAGTTTCACTAACCGAAGTATTTAGTACCTTAAACACAATAAACGTAATGTTTGAAGAAATACAAGTGAAAATCATTGTCAACATTTGAGAACAAATTGCGATAACTAATCTTACTCTACTAGAAGGAGGTAAATATTATCCATAACGACAAAAGTGAACATTACTGCTAAGTAAAGGAAAAATTATCTAATCACTAAATAATATTTAGGAGTAACCAATCAAAACAAACGTAAGAAGACTAATGAAACAGGACAATGACGTATATTCTACTGATCGTTAAACACTACTGCAAAGTAATTAGATGAAAGTTGTATGCAAGCGAAATCAAATAGAAGTGGGAACGTATAATTAGGTGGCACTTTGATTTTTAAAATAAAGGAAAAGTAGTAACACAACGCAAGTTTAATAAATGGATTTTCGACTCATCTTAAGAGTTTAAAAATGTTGTATACAGAAAATTACATATCGATGGCTAATACAATATTTCAATCACACGGTGTTAACTAGTTTCAAGAGATAGTAATGTGACAAATTACTGGTATAATAATTAAACGATCTTTATTTGTTTAAACGAATAATTAAATATTGAATCAATTAAGGTCTCGATGTCGATTGTTAGCTAAATTGATAGATAAAACAAAGGCTAGAGTTTTCACCCTCAACAATAATTCAATGGTAAAATTCTCAATTCTTGATCTTCATTCCATTGATAACGACTCAAGTAGACAAATAAATAATTTATAATCACTTCTCCCTTTTATAACAACTTATTCAACGCCGTACTTCATGCAATCTGCAATCCGAACCAGTCAAGTATGCGGTACCATGAAATTAATTAATGTTAAAATGCACCAGAGGTAGCCTGGAGGAATCGACACATATGTAAATTAAATTAGTGTTAACCTAATCAGAGACATATAAGGAGGCCTATTTCTTTCTAGCCATTTAATCGTCTATTCTCTGAAGGAACGAGGTTATAAAATTGTGAGGTCCACCTCGGAACCATCTGAACCACGTAATTTGCATGAATTGACGCTACATGCTTAATAACCTGGTAAGGACCCAAAAGGAAAAATTTACTTATGAGACCTTCAGGTTGATTAGATACTCTGAGAGCTTTGATCAAAACTTTACCAACTTGAAACAGATGAGTTTTACTTTTCTGATATTGTTTTCTTGCCTTACTGGCTTTGGTTAAATTTGAAAGTATAATCTGCACCATCTTCAGGGTAATAGTATTGGGTGGTTAATTTGGCCAACGTAGGGAACAAAGGTTTTGGCTTTATTAAATTGGGCCTCGAAAGGTGTGAATCTGACGACTCATGGGGATGTGGTTAAGCCACATATTAATTTTTGGTAATAGATCAGGCCAACAGGTGTGTTTATGTGACACATACACAGAAACAAACGTGAAGTTCTTTCATGATTCTTTCTGCTTGGGTTTGGTCTAGGTGACCTAATAGAACAGAAAATGGTCTGTACACTAGATCATTCAGCGATTTTGCCACAGATCACTCGTAAACTGCGTGCCGTTGTCACTAAGAACACGCTGGTAAGTTCCATTCTTTGAAAAACTTTTCACCTAAGTGTAAGACAATTTTTGCAGTAGGTTTAACAACAGGAAAACACTTACATATTTGAAGAATATATACAATTATGGTTCAGACTTTCGTTCCTTCATTCTGAACCGGCCGGTTTAACGACCTTGTGAAGAGTGCGGAGGGTTCGGGGGCTGAGAGGCCGGAGGGTGCGCTTTGACCTTGAGCGCCATTGTAGTGTGCCTGGTAAACCCGGGCGGGGAGTGGAGGGTGTTCGTGGCCTGTGGTTGCCGCGATGAATAACCTCGAGGTTGGTTGTTATTACCATTCCGTGGACGAAGAATTTTGATAAGAACGAATGCAAGTTAGTTTGGTCAAATTCGCCCAATAATATCTGAAATTGATCAAGGTCCTAACATAACTAGTTTTAAGGAGATTTTGAATGGCGTATGGATAATGCGTGTTAACAGCCACACAATCTCATCATCAGGTGGAGTCGGTTCATACTTGCTTAAGCTGAGCAATGTGGATACTGCATAGTCACGCATAGATAAATTACCATTTTGATCCCATTTCTTTCGCCAAATCCATTTTAAAGTTATATTGAGTATTTCTGTCCCAAAACGATCAATGAATTTACTTGAAATTCTGATAATTAGATGGAAGTGGAACGATTGTTTGATACCACTCTGAGCGTGATCAATTAACATCTGAGATCAGTTTCGTTTCTGAAGACTCAGGAATATGTTGTGCAAAGCAAAATAATTTTCAACATTACGTAAAAACGTCAGCGGGCTGTTCGCGACGATTGCCAGAGAATTTTAAATTAGGGAATTGACAAGGGCATTGGACTGATTGGAAAAGCTGCTACAGTCTTTTCTGCCACTTTGTTTGTAACTCTTCTATTTTAGATTCTACTCCTTCCGTTCCAATAGGGATTGGTGCTGCAGACTTGTTGCTTTTCTATTTTATTAGTCACGATCTCGTGAAAACTTCGATCTATTATCTACTCCTGTAATTTAATCTTAACTTAGCTTTGAGGTTTGAAATTTCAGTTACAGTATCTTTAACTTTATCACGACCATTGTTTTAAGGTTTTACTATCTGTAACAAATTCAATATCTTTGTTAACGCTTTCCTTAAAGTGAGATTTGTTGAATAGTGTTGATTGAACTGATTCTGCATTTCTTTATCTGTCCTGATAGTTGTTCTTAGTACAGATACCTGAGCGAATTAGGTTAACAGCAGAAAGAGAAGCGATTTCAAATTCTGTTCTTTGACTTTGTGTTGACGGAGTCTAGTTGTTGACAAATTTCACTTTGAAATTGGGTGAAAACAGTTCGTGTTCATTTAATCTATCTCAAGAGATAGAAATTTAGAATCAAAATCTTTACGCTGTTCATCGAATTTACAGTTTAACGAATCAAATTTTGCATTTGTATATTTAATTTAGAATAGATTTCATCAGATTTAGTATTTGCTCCTGTCTCATTTCATCAATTTAGCATTCATTTACAGATTTAGTATTTGTTCATGTCTCATTTCATCAATTTTAGTATTTTGCTCATGTCTCATTTCATCAAATTTAGACATTAAGCTGGTAATTAAAAGGGTCTTGGTCGTAGGTACCGTTAGCGTGGATTGAGCAGAGGCGAAGCGGTGGAAGGTTGGGGCTGGCTCTACCTGGGTCGGAGCCACTGCGGTCAAGCCGACACAGCTGCGACGTCGAGTCGGCCGTCGCCTGTTCGAGGTTTGTTTCGCATTGAAGGCATGTTAGTCCTCTTCAACAATAGTATTATTTTCGTCGGACATTTTCGGTTGTGCATTCTCGAAGCGAGGTATGAATGATAAATCGCCTACAGCAGGTTACACAAAAGTACAATAATAGCAAAAAAAAATACCAAAATCACACAAACACACTGAAAAGTTTTAGCATAACACTGTGAGATAAACATGTACACTATGAAAACAATATGAACAGAACATTAAACAATGATGAAAAACAGTATTAAAATAAATGATGTAATAACAGGTGCATCCTCATACGAGTAAAGTTAACAAGTTTGAGCACTAATTTATAAAATTAATAAAATTATTGAAAATAAAATTTAATGCAACAGACACAAGCTAACATTCGATTAACAAAACACACGTTGAGGCCAAATATGATGATGAACCCTTCCTGCCGCCACGGCAACACGCATGCGCGTAATGCGCGTAGCTCGCGGTCTGGGCACCTACAAAGGGGGATACCGTCACACCGAAGTGCGTCGGTAATCAGCTGACAGGTGTGCGCGTTAAATTTATCAATGAAGGGCGCAAACGGGCACTTACCTATCAGCTGGCACCGCATTTGAGAACCTCAGGGGCAGGCACTTTGAATGAGGGCATGCACGGGTCTATTACTACCACTACTTTACAATAATCACAAGTTTTGTAACTTTAAGTGTCAATCACCTGAATGGCAGAACACATTTATTGCATTTGTTTCATAACAATTTGTAAGGATTCTTAAACTAAATTATATGTTATTTACATAAATGACACCTTTCCTATTTTTACTGTCTTTGAATGATTACAAATGAAAGTCTTTCGTTCACCTCTTTCGATGATTGCACATCGTAGTCGTCCTCGAGAGTCGCTGTCGCGAGCCACACCACGGCAAGGCGCAGCCAACTGGAAGCAGCAGTGCGTGCGGTGATGGTGCTCTGGCTCGATCGGTGATTATTGAGGAAGTCGTCTGACGCCACCCACTCTCGCGGCCAGCCTCAATGACTCGGCTGCACAATCATTCCTTCCGGAGGCGCCGGCCGTTGAAATCGGAATAAATTCCTGATTGTCTTTTATAATGGGCGGCCTGCACCATGTTGGTCGACCCCAAGTCCTGCTCCCACTACCTCCATCAACACTGCCGTCTCAATTCTGTGTCGTTCTCTCGCCTCATCCGTCTTCTCCCAAAATCCCCTCTCGAGCTTCCTGCGTCGCATCCCACCCTTTTTCCAAGTTTCACCACATCGCTCCTTCACGTGATTGGAATTTTGAATATTATTGGCCGAAATCTTAGTTTTCAAAATATTCGACGCGAGTCGGAAGCCGATAGTTTTTCAAATTAACCTCATTTTCTGGGCGCCTGATTGGTGGTCTTTGTTGTGCGTGTGTACACCGGAGATGAACAAGCAGTCCTTTCTGCTGTCTTCGTGACGCTTATATGGGTCCTACGGAACTCTTCACAGTAGCCGGATTCTATAATTTGCTTGTTCGGTGCCTAGCCTGCACGTGGACTGGCCGCCGGTTGCTCTGAAGGGCTGTCCCCGAGGACAATTGCACCTAATCGTAAATCTTTGAATCTTCTGGCACGCGTTCGCGCGTCTTGCGCTGAGCCGTGTCAAATCAGGGACCTTCCTAATCGGCGTGACAGAGGGGAAGTTTTGGTCCGGCGACTAGCAATGACCTCTGTAATATACAGAATGTACAATGTACATATATTGTTATCGAATACTTTCTAGACAAACTCTTCGTTTACAGAATATTCTGAGCACTAAATTGTTTGAAACAATGCTGAAAGAGTGTTACAGTCATCAAAACTGACAAGTGTGAAGAGATAGGCAGTCTATAAAACTTGAATCGGCTCTTAGAGGCAAGAGCACTTGCTAAGTACACACTCTGACCTTTAAAATACTGCAAAAAGGGGAACTGATTATAGCTCAGAACAAGCTTAATAGTTGTCTCTACAGCATTTTAATACTTTCGTTTTAATTCAATATGACTTATTCGTAATGATTTGAAGGTAAATGACTGGCGATTTAATTGTGAACAAAAAGGACAACAGGAAACATCCGAAACTAACACATTCCCAGATGTACTGTGCTTGTTGCTCTTTTGATCATTTAATTACTTGCGGATATCGTCACGTTGCGTTTTGGGGTCTGTTTCTGTGTGCTTTCGTGGTGTCATCCCCATTGATTTATTTTTAATACTTCCTACTTTTCTTTTCGTACCGGTAGCGGTAGCTCAGTGCATCAACTGATGTCACTGCAGCGCCTCTGACCGGGAGGTCTAGGTTCCCACTCCCCACAGCGGCAGGGTTTTCGACACTAGCTTTTCAGCTAGGTCGAATTCAGTCGCTGACTGGAGGAGAATTCTAGCGGCCGGCTGCTCTGATCGGTAGTTTTCCGTGGTTTCTTCGATCAACACCAGGCGAATGCCGGAGCAGTACCTTAACAAAAGGGCCACGGACCGCGCGCGATCTTTCCTTCCTCTTCCTTGTCCTCTCCTCTCCCCTTACACACACACAACCATGCACTACACTACCACATATTCCGGGAGACCGGTCAGGAGCTTAGAGCTTGTCCCGGCTGGAGCAGTGCCCCGCTGGTGGGAGAGTCGTGGTTAGGAGAAAACCCCACTAGCCGAGGGTAGGTCGGCGCCGGATCTCGCCATCCAGCGGGGGAAGATCACCGCCATATTCCGAAACAAATACATGCACTAGACTAACGGGACTAATGACCGAAGCAGTTGACGCGTCCGGAAACACGAAAAAATCAAATCATTTTCTATTCTTGACTGTCTACCATACACTCTTTATAGAGTCTGTGATTTTTAATTATTTATCATAGGTTTTGAATTACTGTAGTTATTTTATATACCATTACTTTTGAATTATTCTATTTATACATATATATTCACGTTTTAAACTCAATATTTCTCTAAGCTCTCAGACCTAGTGTCACGCTAATGTCACCTAGAAAACTTCGTTTCCATTTCGTGCCCTTTTCATTGATCTTCGAGAACCTTCCATACCCGGACCAAAATAAATGTTGAGAGTGCTTGCCGTCCGCATTTTTTGAAATCTGCATGGCAAGTCAATCTATCAATTTTCTTATCGTTCCCTTCAGACCTGCCGTTCCTCTTCGCGGGCATAAGCATACGATAATTTAAAATCCGCTTCACAATAGTGAAGCGGATTTTAAATTATCGTATGCTTCTCAAGCTTTACCGAATTTTCCTTCCCTCCTCACGGCCCCCTGTATGAAGTTTTCCAAAAATTCTTTAAATGAAAGTAATAAGATAATAAGAAATTTTAGTGTTGATAAAACAGCACGAACTTTCTTGCCTGTACGTTCACGCAAAATTACGCAGAGCACTCAAATTTTCGAAAACTTGTACACGACCTTATTTCAAAATCTATCTTTAAGAAAACGATTTTATTACAGGGAAATGCTCTATCTGCATAATTGTAGTTGTAGGAAGACGTCGAAAAAATTTTGAACTTTTATAATTTTCGAAAAATCAGAGTTTTAAAGAAAATGATTCTTGCACCATTCTCTTAAACGTCATTTACACTACCCAACAACAAACGTTAATAAAAAACGATGGAACAATTTGTTTTGGAAAATGTCCTAGGAGTTTCATGTAAAGTACCTCCTAAATATTAAAATATGTTTAAAACCCAAATCGGTTTAAAACTCAAAGGGCCGTGTCATCAGCCAAATCGATTGGTGTAAATCAATTTTGGAGAATATCAGCTGAACGGTTTAATCGCTAGCGTTGCGTTGGTGACGGACAGACAGACATGTTGTCATTCGAGTTTTCGGTATCAAGGGCCCACAAAACATGGAGTCTGGGTACCCCACGTGTTAGAGCATTCTTTTTTAATTTAAAAACAGCATTTATCCACCTTTCCCGTACCAGAGCCCTGTATAAGAGCTTTTCTGCCGAAAATTCTCACTTTTTTCGCGCATTATTACAGAACTTTCGCTCTGATGCATAATTGGTAGCAAGAAAGTAAAATGGTCCCCGTAGGTCTAATTTTTAAATAAAATGTTTCAGTTAATACAGGCATTTATGGAAAAACTTTTGTCAGGTACATATTTTCTAATATATTGTAGCTCTACCGTCATAGTAATTTTTTCTTTTATTCAATACATCTCTTATTTTTACGGCATCACATGATATTAATTTTAACATAACACCTCACTGAGCATTCTGAGGAATAATTGATAGTAAAACTGCTACGAAATTCTTTCCAACTGGAAGTTCTAGCTCTCGGCCTAGAAGCTACGCAGTAGAAATCATGCAATTGTCTGAAATAATTCACTTTCGATGAAACCAGGATAGACTGATATTCAACGCAGAGAAAAATAAAAGTATAAACGAAGAGAACCTAGGCTTCATTAGAATTGCCAACATACAGAAATACAAAAATAATTCGAGGTAGTGAATTTAAAATTAAACTTTGTTTTCCGAGAGCAACAATTCAATACACCTCTTTTAAATATTTACAAATAATTTATTTAAATGCCATATTCACGTTTACAAGCAACTGTTATAGATGTAATAAATGGTTGAGTATTTGACAGCGACTGTCACGAACGTATTGCCATAAACGTTCGTGTACCTCTCAAGCTGTACACACTTCTTCCCTCCCTTCCCTCCCCCCCCCCCTTCCCCTCCCCTCCCCTCCCCCTTCCCCCTCCCTCCCTCCCTCTCCCCTCCCTCCTCCTCCTCCTACAGTACTTTACAGACATATTTACTCTTAAAATTATTTAGTACAAATTTTATTAATTTAATTGTATTTAATTTTGAAAATGTTGATATTGAAGTAGAAATGTGGTTTCCTCCACATATCTTATACGGGTGTCCACATACATCATGACAATTAGTAACGTTTCTTATTTATTTTTGGCCATTAAATATCCCATAACAGGAATTTGGCTTCCTAATATACGATAGTTAATTTTTACAAGGTTTGCCTTGTAGTTGGACTCAAGAGTCCTTATTCTTGTACATATGTTTCTGTTTTTATTTTACGATTGATATTTCACAATACAATTTTAAAATCTCATGTTCTAGTAACAATTCAAATTCTAGATGTTAATTTACAGATAAAATAAGTTCTAATAACATTTGTTTGTAATTACTAACGTTGCTTAAAGAAAATCCAGGATTATGGGTGGGAACGTTAAAATACTTGTTTGTGAGTGGAGATGTAAAAGTCCTTGTATATGGCTTAAGTATTTTGGAAAAAATCGTCAATCCCACTCTATTAATTAGATATGGGTGTCACCCCTCCGCACAAACTCAGTTTTCAGATCACGGTATCCATTAAGTTTTTTCGAACACAGTTGTCTATCCTGTGATGCTACACAGTTGTGGCGCATGTAGGATGGTGGAAGACAACAGTTTTCCAATGAACATATATTAGTAAATCTCTTAAAACAAAGTTAAACATGTGACATTTGCTCCGGATTGGTAACCAGGATTGGTAACAAGTATTGGTAGCAAGTATTGTATTGCAGCCTCCGGGTCAATGACCCCCATCTCGTTCAGGTTTTTCGTCCAGTTGCCCTGATCCATTGAGCAAATGCTGAGATGGCCCCTTGTTTTGCTTCTGGACATAAATGTAACTTCATTTTATGTGCACGTCTTCTAGAATTTTTATTTCTTCAAAATTTAAGTAGTATATGACTTAGTGTAGGGATCACATAATTTGGAAATGTGCACACAATTCACTTTTCCCCATAGCACGTCACACGCAGTTTTAACTGTTTTTTGACGTAAAATAAATAAATAAAACCAAATAATCGTGCACCATTACACGAGAAAAGGAAATCTCTTTGACTTCCTCAGACCGTGCAGCCGCCTATCTTCAGAGCACGAAATTGCCAAACCAATCTGTGGGAACGACACATGGGTATCTTCGTTATACAAAATTTCACGCCAAAATATTTTCATATTAAGAGCGTGAATTGTTTTTCTTTTCAGTGGACGAGATTATTTTTTGCCGAATGTGTGGCACCTGACCACGAAAAAACACATTCCGCTCACAAAATAGATCAACAAATGATATTTTAAAAAAGTTTGTAATTTTTTATTGGAAGGTGTTTGATATCTCGCGGAAGAGCAGTATTATACAGGCCCATGAATGAGCAAGTGTTGCCAAGTTATACCTAATTTACTTCGTTATATTTGCGTGTGTGAAATACTGTTTTCACAAGACAACTGTACTTCACACACAACAAGATCGCAACCGTTTTCTTGTAATAGATATTAAAAAAATATCTACTTCACTTGCGGATGACGGCGGCGCCAGGATTTTCGATACTAGCTTTTCAGCTAGGTCGAATTCAGTCGCTATCTGGAGGAGAATTCTAGCGGCCAGCTGCTTTGATCGGTAGTTTTCCGTGGTTTCTCCGATCAACCTCAGGCGAATGCCGGGAGCAGTACCGTACCAAAAGTCTCACGGACCGCGCGCGATCTGTCCTTCCTCTTCCTTATCCTATCCTCTCCCCTACACACACACACACACACACACACACACTTACACTAACATGCACTACACTACCACATATTCCGGGAGACCGGTCGGGAGCTTAGAGCTTGTCCCGGCTGGGGCGGTGCGCCGCTGGTGGGAGAGTCCTGGTTAGGGCGAAACCACACAAGCCGACGTTAGGTCGGCGCCGGATCTCGCCATCCAGTGGGGAAAGATCACCGCGCATATCCCGTGAAAAAACATGCACTACACTAACGGGACTAATGACTAAAGCAGTTGACGTGCCCGGAAACACGAAAAAATCAAATCAAATCAAATCGAGTCTCTTACATGACAAAGAAGTTTGTAACATTTATTTCGAGGCATCGTGTGTGAAGATCAGCGGTTCGCGTAAATTCGTTTTTCCGACCACTGTGCCCGTTAAGCTCCGTTCATGAATGCGCCGACTAATCCCTAGGCGGCGCGACTTAGTTTTACACGTCGTCCGCTAGGGGCGCCCGCTCCCCGTGGCTTTGGGGGAACGATATTAACGCTGTCAACGACGCGACGCCCGGGAGTCGATGATGTAATAAGATTTGTGAGTGAGACTTGTCGCGCTGTGGGGCGTAGCAAACAGGCGTTACACAAAGAGAGGGTGTGTTCCA
Source organism: Teleogryllus oceanicus (assembly GCA_964035755.1). Lineage (NCBI taxonomy): Eukaryota > Metazoa > Arthropoda > Insecta > Orthoptera > Gryllidae > Teleogryllus > Teleogryllus oceanicus. The sequence continues at coordinate 179,703,498 of CAXIVR010000001.1, forward strand.
TTACGCGGTTTTCGCAATATAGTCAATTATTCTTCTAGTACCATAATTTTTATGTCCTGACTTCATAGAGATTATTCTTAGATTTTCTGGGCACTGAAATAATTGACGATTTGGATGAGTCGGCAAATAATCATCAACATGAAATGATCGTGAACATCAAAGAATAAATAGTTTAGTTTCTTCGAATCTACAAGGAGGATATTTTTGTTGAAAATCATCTTTAGGGTGGAAAAAAAATTAAGCCTTCTTAGCCGCCAATTGGTTCGACCACCTGTTTTGTAGCAGGGTGAAGTTGGGAGGGCACTGAGCGATATGATGACTTCTCCTCAACATCCTAGTGGCTTTTTCAGAGATTTTTACGATGCATGAATAATTATATTTTATTTTTTATTAGTGAAAATGATGATTTTTCTATTATATTTGAGGTAATGTTGTTACCAATTAGCCTCTGATTAGCCTCGTATAATTATTGCACCAATAAGGGTCAATTAGGAATCTGTTACTCGAAACAAAGTAGGAAAGCTGATTTTATCCGCGAGGTGATGCTGACGGACTCTCGTGTTTACCAAGGCAGGAAACATTTCATTACAACATTTCGAGCCATTTTTGAGAAAATTTTGAAAATGCCTCATAGGCTTCATGTAAAGTACCACGAAAAATTAAAGAAAGTTATTCAAAATCGCACAGCTCTGAGTGACGCCAAATCTACTGGGGTACATCCTGTTTGGAAAACATCCTACGCACAGTTTAAGCTCTAGTGTTGTTGACACGGGCGGACAGGCGTTTTGGAAAACCACTTTTTCGGTATGAAGGACTCACAATTTCTGAAATTTGATTACATAATGTGATAGAGGGAGTAATTTACTGCATTCTAGAACATGATTTATGCACTTTTTCTGTACCGAGGCCCCACAATACGAGTTTTTGTGTGAAGAAATCACAGTTTTTCGCCGCACCGTTACATAACGTTCTCTGTACTACAATATTACTCCGTATATAGTTACGTACGTATACGAGAAAGTAAGAACGGTTTCGACATTTAAGATTCAATAAATTTGGAGACCACTTTACATTTATAATCACATGAGATGGGTTTGAAACTCGTGGTGCTACTACAGAACATAATTTCTCGCATTATTTGTAACGGCTACGCAACATATTACAGTACTGTTGCATGAAGCCTTCAAAAAAGTTTCTTACCAGCAAACATTTTTATTCCGCACGAAGATACGAACTTTGGTCCTCCGAGTCAACAGACCAAGCATATTGTAGATACACATCGTAGGCGCTCGAGGATACTTCCTTTTCTTGACGCTTAAAAAATAAAGGTCTCCCATTATTTTGCAATTTCTGAAAATTCAGGGAGTACGACGAAAATGAGATCTGGGTCATTTTTTAAGCGACAATGTTAAGCAACATTTTTTAAACAACGATGTTAAAAAAATCAGTGCTTCAAAATCGTTAAATGCATCGATTATTTCATAAAAATAACCATGGCATGAAAACTTCGACATGGACGGTGCATCCCTTCTCTTCCGAGTATTGGAGGGGCCTCCGCCATTTTCTCTGCCGGCATTCGCCCTTCGCTGCCACGCCCCTCCCGCGCGGCAGTTTTAATAACGTCTGTGAGGCATTAGGCTCTGAGCCCCGCTCCTTTAATAAAGACCGCAGCGCCCTGTCCCTATCCGTTCCTCTCCGCCTCGCCCCACTCCGCTCGTCCCCACCCCGCCCAACCCGTCCCACCCTTCTCTGCCCCGTCCGTCCCGTCCCTCTCCGCTCTCCAGCCCCCGTCCCGTCCCTTCCCGCTCTCCAGCCCCCGTCCCGTCCTGTCCCGCCCCGCCCCGCACCGCCCAACCCGTCCCACACTTCTCTGCCCCGTCCGTTCCGTCCCTCTCTGCCCCGTCCGTCCCGTCCCTCTCTGTCCCGTCCCTCTCTGCCCCGTCCGTCCCGTCCCTCTCTGCCCCGCCCCTCTCGTCCCTCTCTGCCCTCCAGCCCCCGTCCTCTCCCTCCTGCCCCCATCCCGTCCCTTCCCCGCCCCACCCAACCCGTCCTGTCCCGCCCTGCTCCGCCGCGCCGAATCCGTTCCAGCTTTCTGTGCCCCGCCCGCCCGTCCTGTCCCTCCCTGCCTCCACCCATCCCGCCCTTCCCCTCCCTCCGGCCCCCATCCCGTCCCTCCGCGCCCCGCCCAACCTGTCCCTCTCCGCCGCGCCCCGCCCCGCACAACCCATCCCACCCACTCTGCCCCGCCCGTCCCCTCCTTCCTGCCCCCAGCCAATCCATCCCCGCCTCCGTCCGGCCCGCCCCTCCCATCTGCCCTCATTCCGTCCCTCTCCGCCCTACATCGCCCAACTCGCCCCACTCCTCTTTGCTCCGCTCCTCTACGCCCCGCCTCATCCCTTCTCTCCTCGCCCTGCTCCATTCCTCTCTGCCCTGCCCCCCCACCAACCCATCCTTCTCCGCCCCGCCCCGCTCCAACCCAACCCACCGGAAGAGGTGGCTCAATGAATGCATCAACTGTCACTGCAGTGTCTCTGACGGGGAGGATCTTGGTTCGAGTCTCGTATGCGGGAGAATTTTGACTACCTTGTCAGGTAGATCGAATTTAGTCGCTCTCTGGAGGAGAATTCTAGCGGCCAACTGCTCTGATCGGTAGTTTTCCGTGGTTTCTCCGAACAACATCAGGTGAATGCCGGAGCGGTACCCTAACAAACGAGCCACGGACCGTGCGCAATCATTCCTTCCTCTCCCTTGTCCCATCCTCACCCCGTATCCACACACAACACACATACACCACACACACACACACTATACACACACACACACATACACACACACACATATACACACTACACACACACTACACCACACACACATACACGCACACACACATACACGCACACACACACATACACGCACACACATACACGCACACACACACATACACGCACACACATACACGCACACACACATACACGCACACACATACACGCACACACACACATACACGATACACACACATACACCACACACACACAATCGAGAAGCAAAACAAAGAGCTATCTCAACATTTTATCAAAAGATTAAGGGAAATTGATCGAAAATGTAAACGAGATAGAGCAATATATGCTTCGCTTTCACAAACTTGTAAAATTAATATAAACTGAGGAGTTCTTCTGCCTAAGGGTCTATAGTCAAAATAGTGGTTTGGAGAAAAACGTAATCTAAAGTATGCATCTCTTTTCTTTAGTAGTAATTCGGAGTCAAATGTCAACACAAAAAGATTCTGTTGTAATGAACTCGCTGGAAATATAGATATTAAATAATTTTAGAGGTGTGTGTGTAAATATTATATATATTATTGAAACTAGTGGCGGCTGAATTATTGATTTACAAGAGCACTTGCACCCGAATTAATTCGATCCTTTGTGAATGTAGATCAAGAATAATAATTCACCACAGCATAATTCACCATATACATAAATTTTAGTAGCACAAATTATTGGAACCTCTGCGCTTATCAACAGAGCCTGTCTTCGTCTTACGTATAAGAGCGATCTTTTCCGCGTTGCCCACAAACTGACGGCGATGTACACTGTTTGAGGCTTTTGTGAACACGCGCGAGGAGATTGACGTCATGCTTTACTCGGGGCGTGAACGCGGCAACTCTTTTTCAGCGGTGCGCAACTAATTGTGTGCTTCGCTGCTTGATTCCATAGCAGCACTTATGCGATGAAAAGAGGGCGACGCAAAGAGGGAAACCCCTACAAAGACGAAGTTCAGGACGCAGGATTTTCGACACTAGCTTTTTAGCCGGGTCGAATTCAGTCGCTGTCTGGAGGAGAATTGTAGCGGTCGGCTGCTCTGCTAGGTAGTTTTCCATGGTTTCTCCGATCAACACCAGGCGAATGCCGGGGCAGTACCCTAACAAAAGGGCGACGGACCGCGCGCGATCTTTCCTTCCTCTTCGTTATCCTTTCCTTACCCCTTACACACACTTACACAAACATGCACTACACTATTACACATGCGGGGAGCTTAGAGCTTGTCCCGGCTGGGGCTGTGCCCCACTGATGTGATATACCTGGTTGGGGCAAACCCCGCTAGCCGATGGTAAGTCGGTGCCGTATCTCGCTATCTAGCGTGGGAAGATCACCGCCACCACCCTAGGAAAAACATGCGGGACTAACGACCGTAGCAGTTAATGCGGAATCACTCAAACAACGAAATCTGGTTTAGCAGATACCTCAAATTGCTGTTTACAAGAAATCCGTTAGTATTTTTAATTTAGTTTGCATTTCCAATTTCTCAACACGGTTTTTCTTCATAATTTGTAAACGTTTTACGCGAAAGAATGAAGTGTCTGAAAGAGTCATTTCCCACCAAACGAGTACAAAGCTTTACTGCGACCTAAGTGCAAAAGAACTTCAAAGCTCCGTGACCTTAAAGCACACTCTTCCACACTTTATGTGAAGCACTTTAAAAGATTACGGAACAGCGTACGTAACTCTCTTCCGTAATATTTTGACAACAGTACAAGAGAAGGGAAAACGCCTCCAGTCGAGGGAAAGGAGTTCTAAAGCGGTATGACTGTCATTAAGATTAGGTTAACTAATACTACTATTATGCAAGACATCCAGAATTTAGTTATTGCATTGGTTGTACATTTGTTCATATTTCATGGCCCTATATTTTCAAAATCGTTAGTATATCATCTGCCAATGACAAATCCTTTTGTCTTTTTCTGTATTTAAACTTATTAACCAACTTTTTTCTTTTTCCTTTTTTTTTCTTTTTTATGGTGTGTGTATGTTTGAAACAAAAATTACATAATATTATAATCGCATTTGGGATTATGGGTTTATCTTTTTGGGTTGTCTGAAAAAATGAAATATTAATTTTGCTTTCACGGCGATTAATGAGTAATAAAATTCTAATAGCCGACACCGCGTAGGCTGAGGAGCTGTAGCTTCTTCGTGTCTGAAGGGACGAGGGTCCGAATCCCACCCAGATCAAGGATGTTTGTGTGTCTGTATGTTTGTAATTGCCATGCATCATTGTCATCATGATCATTTCATACCTCATCCCCACAGTACTGACAACCTTGGGGTGTAAAAATGGATTCAGTATAGAAATGCTGCCCCCCCCAAAACAAACTCAGGCACTTATCCCCGAGAAACAAAGACTATCCCTGATGACCGATTCGCGACCAAAAATGAGGCACTATGAATCAATAAAGGAGTGCAATATGAATTTGAAAGTTGTATGCACCCTCCTTAGAGAAATAAACAATACTGACGAATTTAATGTGAGTTATATTAAAATGGTTAAAGGGCATCAAGTTTCGAAAGACACGATTTGCTTAAATCGTAATATCGTAATTTTACTTCCCCATAAGAAATATATTTTAACAATATTTTTACCATTCCTCGGCAATACTAAGTGCATGGGAAAAAAGTGAAAGGAATTTGGTCTCCAAAATCAAAGCATACAAATTCAAGGTCTAGATTTCGGTTGTAAATCCTATATTGTAGGTCATTGAGACGAATAAAGTTTCTTTGCCATAACGTCTGTATGATATATGTCGATCGACATGTAGATGTGTGTGTTACGCATGATTCCTGCTGATAATATTTTTATTCACTTTCTTGTGTACCTCCTTTATTTGCTTACTTTTCTACATTCTAACGGCGCTTTTATACGTACTTCTATTGATTGATTGATTTTTTCGTGTTTCCGGGCATGTCAACTGCTTTGGTCATTAGTCCCGTTAGTGAAATGCATGTTTTTTCTCGTGAGACGGCGGTGATCTTCCCCGCTGGATGGCGAGATCCGGCGCCGAACTACCGTCGGCTAGAGGGGTTCCCCCTAACCACGACTCTCCCACCAGCGAGGCACCCACCGCCCCAGCCGGGACAAGCTCTAAGCTCCCGACCGGTCTCCCGGAATATGTGATAGTGTAGTGCATGTTAGTGTAAGTGTGTGTGTAAACGGAGAGGATAGGACAAGGAAGAGGAAGGACAGAGCGCGCGGTCCGTGGCCGTTTGATAGGGTACTGCTCCGGCATTCGCCTGGTGTTGATCGGAGAAACTACGGAAAACTACCGATCAGAGCAGCCGGCCGCTCAAATTCTCCCCCAGACAGCGACTGAATTCGACCTAGCTGAAAAGCTAGTGTCGGAAATCCTGCCGCCGTCAGGACTTGAACCTAGGACCTCCTGGTCAGAGGCGCTGCAGTGACATCAGTTGATGCACTGAGCTCCCGCTCCCGGTACGTACTTCTATTTCTATCCCATTTTCATTTAGCATTTTCTTTCCCCTACCTGAAGGTATGGCACTAGTAGTGGCCACTTAAAGTATAACATTTAAAAAATGAGAAATGTAGACTCCCACTTGCTTCCAACTTGCAGAACCTGGAGCTTGTGCTTTCCAAAGGCAAGTTTTATAATAGAAATAATTTATTTCTTGTTGAAACATATTATATCTATATTATTATTAAAACATCTTATTATATTGCATTGCAATAATGTGCTTTTAACTGGTATTGTTTTGGACTTTTTTAAATTTATTTATTTAGTCAAAAACTGTATGTGACGTATGGGGGAGAAAATCATCTGCGCACGCTTTCTTGAGTTTCAAAATCCCTTCCCAACAATTTAACTATTAATAGTTGAAAGATGAAAAATCATAGTAATAATAATAATAAATTTAAAAAAGCGAGGGATTAACATCTCAAAAACTAGATATTTTCGTTGCAAAATTACAGAAAACTTATTTTTAACAGTAAAGGAACAAACAGATTTAATTTTTCTGTATTGTTAACAAAATAGAAACACATCCTAAGCTCTACTACCACTACAAGCAAAAGGAAAGTTCAAAAAAACGTGCGCATAGTGAAGCTACATTTACGTCCAGAAGCAAATCAAGGGCCATCTCAGCATTTGCTCAATGGATCAGGGAAACTGGACAAAAACCCGATCGAGATGGCGGTCATTGACCCGGAAGTACATTATTTGTTACAGGCATATTGAGTCTTTTTGTAAATTATATAATGCAAATGTAGACTAATTCATTATACTATATCTTGTTTTTGTTAAAGTAAACATTATTTTTCTTTTTGACGATCAGTATAGTCTCTAATTGTATAGAAACAGTTTTGCAGCGGAAAACATTTTACTTTTAACTTAAATTTTTGTACCAATTTTAATTGTTTAATTTCATCTGGCAATGAGTTGTAAAGTAACGTACATGTATTGTATGTGGATTTCTTATAGTGCGCTGTTGATACTGACACTTGATGAACATGATTTCTACGTCGAGTGTTGTAACTATAAATATCAGTATTACATGAAAATAAGTTCCCACCGTTAAGTAAGTCAGTTTTGACAAATACTACAGACACATAAATAAATAGGCAAGGCAATGGTAAATTTCCAAGCTCAATGAAAAGAGGCTTGCACGGATCACGTGAATGGGATTTTTTCATTATTCGGATAATTTTCTTTTGCAATCTAAATGTCTGGGAACTAAAGGATGAGCTTCCCCAGAATATTATGCCGTATCTCAGGCGGGAATGTACATTTGCAAAATACACGCAACGAGCTGCATGAAGGCTGACAGAATTAGAAAGAATTCTGAATGCATAACTTAATGAGCTTAATTTGAGGTTTGATTGAATTGAGAGACCTAGAAATTTTGTTACCTTAACATCAGCTAGTTGCATATTGTTAATTTTCAATGGAGCATACGACTGCCGATTTGAAGCGCAAAATTGCATTGAGACAGTTTTTCCTTCGTTAACTATTAATTTGTTATTACAAAACCAATTTGAAACTTCTGAAATTGTACTATTTATTGTTTCTTTTTGCAAAGAACATTCGTGTCATCGGCAAACAGAACTGTTCTTCCATTTTTAATAGATGAGGGCATATCGTTTACGTACAACAGAAAGAGGATAGGACCTAAGATCAAACCTTGTGGGACCCCATGTTCAATTGGCAAAGAATTGGAGAGATAAGTAAATGTCATTTCGTGCCAGTACGGTATTTCTACTCGTTGAGATCGATGTTTAAGTTACGAGGTTATCCAATCTAGGGCAATACCACGAATTTTAAGAAGGTAATTTTGAGAGCAAGATGTTATGGTTAATAACGCCAAAAGCTTTCGAAAGATCTAAAAATATCCCAATGGGTTCTTCATTTTTGTCCATTGATGAAGCAACATCTTTAAGGAAAGACAAAATGGCAGTTTCCGTAGATTTTGATTTCCTGAAACCGTGTTGTGAGTCTGAAAACGCCTCGTTTTCCCTGAGAAAGGTTTCCATTCGCGTATAGAAAAGCCTCTCTAATATTTTTGAGAAAACTGACAAAAGAGAAATTGGCCGGTAATTTTGAATTTGATTTTTGTTCCCTTTTTTAAAAAGTGGCTTAATTTTTGCTGTTTTGAAAGTATCTGGAAATATTCCTGTGCACAAAGAAGCATTGAAAATGTGAGTTAATGGGTGTATAATGGCAGGTGCACACGTTTTTAATTAACAATCCGGCAATTCATCTAAACCTGATGAATATTTATTTTTTAATTTACTGACTATTCTGAGGATTTCGTTAGAAGTTTCGTAAATAAACATCGTGCCGAAGTTTTTTGGGAAGCATATGATGTTGAATTTTGTGGTTTTAGTCCCTTCGTGAGATCAACCGCAATTCTAGAAAAGTGCTGGTTGAAGAGATTCGCAACTTTTTCTGGTTTTCTTTTTACTCTTTCATTATCCTTTGAAACAACATTTTCTACGAAATGTCGTGATGACGTGGTCGAATTTTTAACGATATTCCACATTGCTTTAGTTTTGCTTTTAGCGTTCAAAATATCCTCATTATTTTTCATTATTTTTGCCTGAACTATTATTTTCCTTAAAATTCTTTTATATTCTCGGAAGTAGACATGGAAACCGGGTGACACGTTATGATGTTTAGAAGTAGAGAGTGCGTTTATTTTTACACGATGTTCTAATTCCTTGTGTGATCCAAGTATTACTTTTTCGTGAAATGTTTAGTTTTCTCTTTTTAATAGGAAAGCATGCGTTAAAGAGAAATGAAAGCTTTGAGAAAAATAAATTATATTTTTCATTTGTGTCAATAGCGTTGTAAACTGCCTCCCATGATTCTTTCAGCAAGTAGTCCGTAAATAACTTTATGTTAACTTTAGTAAATGCTCTGCACATGCGTGTTTTATTTATTGTGTTATTGTGTATTCATGTTATTAGTAATTGTAAGAATTTGTGCATCGTGGTCACTGTAACCTAGATTATTCGTTATTTTTTCATATCTAGTTGTGGTTTTGTTAATTATAATTTGATCTATTGCTGTTTGTGATTTAAGAGTATTCCGTGTAGGTACGTTCACTGTAATATCTAAATTAAAAGAATGAATTAAATTGAGAAATTGCTCTTTTTCGTGGGATTCGCTCAGAAAATCAATATTGAAATCTTCACATACAACAATGGATTTAAAAGAGAGATAACTAATTTTGTTCAGAGTTATCTCTAGATTTTCTACGAAATTGAAATAATCTAAAGCTCGCTTTGTTGGAGGTCTATAGATGCAAAGTAAGATAATTTTGACCGTAGTAAGATGTACAACTGTTATTTCAAAAACTTTTTCAACTGCATTTAAATTGAATTCTGATAAGAAGGTAGAATCAATATTATTTCTTACATAAATACACGAACCTCCGTAAGAAGGGCCTTTATTTGATTCCCTTGCTCTACAATAAGATCCTGCAAGGTAAAAACTAGGAATTTGGAGTGTGTTTAGATCATTATGAGATAACCAATGTTCTGTAAAGCAAAGGACATCTATTTGACTGAGATCACACTCTAATGCTGCCTCGATGAATTCAATTTTATTTGAAAGAGATTGCACATTATGATGCATTATTTGAATCTTTTGCATGTACCTACACGGATGCTTTTCTGCTGCATCTGACTGTAGTTGCTATTTATTTATCTCATTTTTACCTCGAGTGCGTGGTCAAAGGAAGTATCGTGTCCCAGCAGTGTTAGGAGGTGAGGAAGGAGGGGTTACAGATGTAGGGGAATGAATAATGGGAGAGGTAGTACAAGGATTAGGTTCAGGGGATAAGGTAATTGGGTCCAAAGGGGTTCCGGAGGATCGAAGAGGACTAGGAGATGTAGGTGGGGATGAATCTTGGGTATGATACTGCTGAGGTGTAAGGATGTGTTTGGCAAGTTCGCTACCGAGTGCATGTTTTCCGACAAGGTTCAAGTGAAGACCACGCCAGGTGAAGTGTTTTTCTGAGAGAAAGTTAAGCTCAAATAATTTAACATGTGTGCCTCTCAGATGCAGTTTTAATTTGTTGTTTGCGTGTCTAATTTCTTTGCACAGTGTTGGTTTGTTGTACCAGAAGGGCAGAGTCGAGATTACAATGTTCGTGTTTTGGGCGGCACGTTGTAGTTTGTCAACATGTTGCTCAGGTGTAACGTGACCACCCAAATTGATGTGATTCTGCCCTCCTATGATGATGACTGTATCCCGTTTGGTGAGAGTTTTTGTGTGGGTGTCCAATTCACTGATCACGTCGGCAAACCTCCCGTTAGGTTTAAACACACACACATGACGGAGAAATTGGATGGGAGTTTCCCACTGAGCAGGGAGGAGATTTGTCGCTATCTGCTAAAATTAGTACCTTTTTGGTGGGCTCAGTAGGAATGTCCCTGTTTACTTTTGGGGCAGGTTGCGCAACTCTACGTGTCTTTGTTTCTTTGCGCTTGCTAGCCTGTTTGCGTCGGTTTGTGGGTGGACGTGTCGATGATGGGAAGGGGTAGTGAGGATTGGAAAGGCATGGAAAATCATTGTCATAATCTAACACAGCAAATCTATTTTGAGTCATGATTGGTTGTGATGATTGTGTTTTTGCTTTCTCGGGTGGACGGTTGAAAGTTTCTGCGGTGTTGCCTATTGTTGTCCAACCGTCTGAGTTTTGAACGACCTCTTCGAGCCTTCGGATATGTTCATCTAAATTATTGTTTACGTGTGTGAAGGCTTTTAGAAGGTCGGCTTTGAGAGTGTACAGAGTAGGAAGTGTATAGCGAATAGTAGCCATGTCACGAATGCGTATCAAATGCGTGGCAAATATGAGAATAAATAAATAGATGAGAAATCAGATTATGTGTCAAAAATGTTTCCTAAATTATCTATTTAATTTACGTGTATTAAATTATTTAATTTAAGTTACGTATTTATTTAAAAAATAAAAGAAATGTGATTCTAATTAGTATTTAAATGTTATTGGTTAATTGGAGTAAAGTTGAGTGTGTTTCCGACAATAGATCTATGCTGCAAACTAATAAATACAATTACATTACTATTCTTTACCTCTTTAAAGGCCACAAAAATTCACCACTTTGATATTCGTGAATTTGAAATCACAAGGTTCAAAATTTTCCGTTACTAATATATATGAAACTTTGAATTTTGATGTTTTTCACAATTTCACAAAAAAATTTATTTGTAAGCAAATATGTATTAAAAGTTTTGAACTCGTTAAAATACACGTTTGTCCGTTACGCTGTCTTTTAAACCAATAACTATTTACTTCTTTTCCACTGATTCGGACAATATAAATCTCTTTCGGCGTTCCTGTAATAAGTAAACAAGTAAAGAAAACAATTTAAAAACAAAAGTTACCTGAAAGATGTAAGAAAGTAGTCAAAATTAGTAAAATATTGGATCACAGTCCGAGCACGTCAGTCACGCAAGGAAGCAACCAAATGATGACTTCAAGTGTTTTAAACATATTCTTGGAGTAGAATATAGTCACAATTACTGAGTCAAGTATTTGGCCATTACCAAAATTTTGCTATTTTCAACAACAATTTACTCAATTAAAATCAGTTTTTGGCAATCAATTAATAAAATATAGAACAAATTGAAAATTTGCGATTTTTAGACAAGTCATCTAGTAAAAAAGTGGTATGCTACCCGCTAGTGGGTTTCACTTACCAAATTTCGCCTTTGAATTTAAAGAAAATTACGCAAAATTAAACAACTACAGCCACGACTTGTGCTTACATCCTACACAATTCTTCTTTGTTGCCTTCTAAATGATTTCAATAGATTTATATATGTTCATTAGATTTTAGCTTATATATTCATAACTATGCGTTTTCGCGAAACAACTGTAATTTACAAAATTAAAGAAGATAAAATTTCCTACAAAATGTATACGTTATCTTTTATTTTCTGAAAAAACTGTTTAGGCGCTAAAGCGCATGAAAAACGGTTACTTTTTGGACCTCTGACCAAAGCGAGAGAAAAGCTCTTTCCAGTCATCTTATCTCAGGGTGGCGCACTACTTTCATTGTATCATGCTTGAAAACATCTATTGTGAACAAATAATTGGTATTGTTAAATGATTAACACCCTGTACTCTGAGAATCAATAAGGGACGTATTTGCTCGCGCGGAGTATCTGTAAATCCAAGTCTTAGGTAATCAAAATAAGACGGGAATCAGAAAATTATTGGGACAATACATTCTGTACAATACAATATATTCATTAAAAATTTGTACCAACAAAATGTTTTGCCAATATGAGCCAAATTATAAATATAATTATAAATAAGAATAACACTGAAGAGGAAATTTTAGGTATTAATTTATTAAGGCACAAAAATATTGAAGCAGATAATTTCACCGATATGTTTGGAAAAGTAAACTTCAGGTTAAAAATGGAATAAAACTTCACTACACAATAAAATGAAGGTAGGGAACAACACTGATTATATTCAAATGCCGATGTATGATTTGTTTGTTTTTAATGTGATTTTTGTTTTCTCAAGAACGTATAGATGTTATCTCATAATTAGCATTTCGTCAACGTGGAAACAAGATATGCATGTCAGTGATTTGCCGATAAGAATGTGAAAGCAATGATTTATCATATTCTTTTAAAAACTGTACCATAGTGTGTGTAGACTTTGGTTACATTGACAGATATGTATGGCGTCTGGCTGTATCAGATGTAACGTTGCAATGGAGAACGACACCTGAACCGAGCGAGAATGATATTTACTGAGATGCGATACCTCCAGTTCTTCCACAAAATATCTCATGCTCCTATCCTCCTCTTTTCTATCTCTCCAGCTTTGTACTCAAGCTTTATTTCGGAAGATAGTTTTGCTAACCCCACAATGCAGTCCACCATTATACACTTCACCATTATGCAGTCCACGCGAAATTAGTCTCCTGCAAATCTCCGACAGCATATATAACTCCCAAGAAAACGACAGCGACAGAGGTAACTCCGATTCTCACGCGTGATATGCAGAACCTCGTAACAAATTTTGGGAAGCTATAACTAGTATACTATTGCTCGAAGTATTTCATGCGTCGCCTCGGGGTACACCACGCACCGGCGTGTGATTAACTTTTCAGCAATAAACCAACATTACGCGCTTGTGTGAATTCGACAGTCAGTGTTAAGTTAGTTGGCCACATTACGAACTCATTGTAAAATAATATGAACCTGTAATATTTGCAATTTAATTTCGTGTGTATAATGCCTCGCAGGGAGTGGGCTAGTTGTGATAAAATGTTGGAAAAGATGGAATGCAGACAACTTTTGTGAAATCTTTCGTTGAAGCAAATGAGAGGCGACAGGATGGTAAGTTTTTAAAAATTTAAATTTAACTCACAAATTGAAGTCCACGATAAGTATAGGAGGCAACACGTAAACGAAAAATTGATTTCTGCGTATATGAATAAAGCTTAAGAAGAGGCTGAATTACCCCAACCATATTAATCTATACCACACTTTGTATTCCAAACTCATTGTTTTATTTGTGAAGAGGAGATACCACGAGACTTTGTAAAGAAACAAATTAAAAAGCCTCCCTCAAAACGCAATCTAGTGTACCCTGTGAGGAAATTAGCTGTTAGAGAAACTGTTTTATGACTCGCGAGAAATCGTAATCATGATTTTGAATGTACTATAGAGGCAGTAATTGACTTGGTTTCTGTAAATGCACAGTATTATTTGATGTGATTGAAAGCACTGCAACAACCCCCAAAGAGGACAAGAACACAAATCACAGATAGTAGAATAAACGATGCAAACTATTTTTAGATTTCTTGAAAATAGTGACGAGGAATGCTAATTTACCATTGAAAAATTGATAAATGTGATGGTGATATTCTTTCATATCCAAATATAGTTAGACACATCTTGAAAAGAATGGGAGCGATATATTGGTGTCATCTGGTATACCTATCTTATGTTGTAGTACATTTCAAGGATTTACAGATACTCCGTGCGAGCAAATAAGTCCCTACTGATTCTGTGAATATTCTTTAACAATACCGATTTACTGGTTCAAAATAGTTCATTTCAAGCACGATAAAGTGAAACTAGTGTGTCGCTACGATATAGGATGGCTAAAAGGAGCTTTTCTCCCGCTTTGTTCAGAGGCCCAAAATGTGACAGTTATTCAGAACTCACTTGCGCCTAAATTGATTTTAAGAAAATTATAGGTAATATATGTATTTTGACAGAAATTTTATCGACTACAATTTTGTAAATAACAATTGTTAAGCAAAAACTCATATTTTTTGAAGAAGTTAAAAACTAAAAACAGGAGTGAATTTTTAGGATTTTTAAATTTTTTTCTGTGAAGTCGACCTTTTTCAAGGTGGCAAGCATCAAATTCGAATTCAGCATCCTCAGGAACATATAGAACCGTTGAGAAAAAATTTCCGAAATTTTTTCCTGGATTGGCCCCTTTTGAACACCAATTGACTGGACTATACTCATTATCCATTAGACTGAACTACTATGCGCGCACGTTTTCGTGATCCTCCAGCTCCCTAGTTCTGGCTCAGCTCGGCACATCACGGCTTAGTAGAACATATGAGCCCCACTCGGAACATCACGGCTCAGTTTGCAGTGCTGCCTACTTTCGTCTTTTCAATGCTGACTTCTCAATTTTCGCTCACTCTTTCTAACGACCTGTGCGTACAGTGCTCGTTCTTATTACTTAATAGTTTCTATAACTATTAATTATTTCTTCAGAATAATTCTTAAACAATGCAAGGTTTCTTAAAGAAGCCTTGCATTGTTTTCATTGTTATGCAGTTCAAGACGCGCTATTACGCTGAGTTTTCTGTCGATCAAGTTGACAGCATTTGCACTGGCGTGACGTAGATTGGCCCGCACCCCCGCTGTGGAGTATCAAGAAAAAGTGCGCGATTAGCACCTCCATCTCGCTACTATGTGTATATTCCACGTGGGCGTGGAACCGAAACGGTGAAGAATCAATTTTTGCCATTTTCATCCATGAGGAGCTTCAGAAACATGCATTTTTGTGCGAAGAATTTTTTGTTGTTGTGATAAGATAACTTTTAGCCTGACAAATCAATATATATTTCATAATACTAACAAAATGCTATTCAAATCATATCAGGTGATATCATTGCCACATATGAGATAAAATTAAAGAACACTATCTCTCAACAAAATATATTCTATCAAATATAAAATTACATTTTTAGATTTCTTACATGGCGTTATTCTTCTGTTTGTTTTTTGACTTCTGACATATCCGTCTTTCTTTTCGGGCGGGTTTACTTTGCCTGCTTTTGTCGCTTGCTTGCCATACCATTCTAGTGTCTGATCAATACAGGCAAATATGGTATTGGTTCATTAATTTACTTCTTAATATCAGTTGTGTTAGGTCCACAAGTCAAAGGACGCTCAGAGTCCATATCTGTCTAATCGATAAATGCTAAAACAGAATACGCATTTACATTGATAGGTGTTTTCCTGGGCTGTACAGAAATATCTCCTTGTGAAAAGATATCTCCACCTCTCAAGTCAATGTTTCTTAGATAACATCAGAACACAAGTGGGTCTGAATTAACATTTCACTAATAGTCTACACTGCTGGGCACTTTATGATTGGTAAACAATTTTCACTACAGCCTTCTATGCAAACCGCAATAATCTCAATTGATATAAAAGCTTGATGAGATTTCAATCCGAGAATTCATGATTTAAATGTCAGAGCAACATATATAATACACTCCACTAATATCAACATTACTAATTTCCAATCTACAGAAAATTGACTGAAAACTATGCTGCCTTCGACCATGGTTTCGTTAGATACCAGAACTCACGAAAAATCCAATTGCCTTTCTGTATTTTCGAAAATTGCAAAATACTAACAGAGCAAAAGTACAATGTTGATGTTAGAGCTTTTTTTGCAAAACGAAATATATTCTAAAAGGATATATCTTGAGATAAGTTCATGATCAATTTCTTGGAAAAACTAGTAGTTTTCGCATGATTTATGTTCGAAGTTTATGCAATTTATATTTTTTTCTCAAAAAACGGCTCCGAATTCTTTCTTTAATTTTTTAACCCTGAGTACAGTAAAATACGCAAAAAAATGGATAGGCTTCATTTTCGTTAAACTCTCTTCTTTCCGAAAATTGCATACGTTAGAAATATTGTGAGAAAGTATGTGTTGGTGGAGCACTACTGACTTGCTACTGTTTGCTATTGTCAACCAGCATGAGTGTCTGGACCAATTTGAAGGAGAGATAGATACATTACACTAACTAACCCATTACATACATTACAGTAACAGATCCTACATTGAAGTAAACAAAAAACTTTCCAATATTGTGACGGGAGAACTAGTTGGTATTCACCACTTTACTTGTAATGACAATACAAAAAACACTAAATACTTTTTTCACAAAGACAGACTCATACACTAGTCGAACAGTTCACTGGTAGAAGACCGTGCCGGGACTGAGCTAGGCCCGGCGCGGAGCGACATCGACTGCGAAAAGCGGAGCGAACTGCATTGTCCCATGGTCGAGGAGAGAGTGAGAAACGGTAATCACCCTGCGGTTACGAGTTCGCGGTGCCTCTTCCGCCATATTCATCAATAGTCCTTTCTTCTTCGAAGATGCCGTTGAGACACTTCTCTGGAGCGTTAAGCTCAACCATCAACTACAAGGTCGTGTAGTTATTACTATTATTATTATTATTATTATTATTATTATTATTATTATTATTATTATTGGGTCATTGATATAATATTACCTACATAAAATTGTAATATTCGTCAGAAAATTTTACAGAATAAACATAAATACAGTCCCAAAATGCATTAGTAATATTTTACGGAGAGTGTAAAACTGAATCACTAACTAAACCAAAATTCGATATTATACTATTGTTTTTTCAATGTATTAATTTATAAATGTAATACATGATTATTGGAAAATATCAATAAATGTTACACTACAACATAAATATTTGTCAGTCACGTGTTTAAAAATTTGTTAGCTCTAATGAATTTTTTGCGTAATGTCTTTCCTCTCTCTATTCTTATTTTAATGAGATCAACTACTTCAATTTCACATCCACATGAGAGATGCCCATTCAAAGCTTGAGATTTGAAAAATTAAATATTTTTAATTAAAAAATCATTTTAACAAAACTCTCAGTCCAAAATTGCTATCCGTACCAATTCCAATTACAAAATTAAAATATTAACATTTTGGCACCAAATTGTTATTTTTCAATTACCTTTCTGATTGTCAAGTTTTTATTAACATTTGGGGCCATTTGTTGTGGCACAATTAGCATATATGATTTGATAACCTTGGTGTCAGAAGTGAACAGTTAATTTAGTGACCTAGCTACGGAATAGTAGGACTTAGCATTTACGTAAATAAAGTCTTGAATGTTCACAAAATTTTAGTGGCTCACACACTGATATGTGTGAAGTTGTATTTCAGGCAAATACATGTTCATTACATTCAGGTAAATAAGTAATGTGGAATATCTGTGTTCGTTTGCAGGCGAAACACTTGAGTATGCCAAGAAAATGTTTGGAATTGTGAACTGCGATTTAAGAAGATAATACCTTTAATAAGGGGCCATTGTTGACCTTAAATGAACATTTATCTTTTCACGCGTAGAAATCCACTTTTGTCATCTTTTTCCGGGGGTACTACAATTTCACTTTTTGATTTCTGGAAAGGAAGTAGATCTAAAAAAGCTTTCTCTGTCTCGCCGCCCCCTCTAGTCAATTTCACTACCACACAATTTGATTATCTGCAAATATAACTCGTTTTGCGGAAATTAAACTTCTCATGTCGAGAACATACACAAAATGAAATCATTTTTAAGTCCTTACAGACAGAGTAACATCGAGCGAAGAGAGACTTCAAAAAGCATTTTTAAAAAAATCCATCCTAATGCGGTATTTGAACCGACTTCCAACGTATGACCCTTGCCGCTCAGAAGGGATAGTGCTGCCCTCTTGAGTGCTCACGTGTTTTGAACAATTCCGTCATTTATGAAATAAATGATATTTGCAGGAGAAATGATAAAATCGGTAATAGAATATGGCAATATCGTAAAACTGACATAAATGGATTGCAGCATTTTCTAAAACGAAAATATTGTAACGTCGTGGGTAGGGATCTATACCGCAATGAAACAGGCACGAGTGGGTATTTACAATTTATTTACAATAAATTATTTACAGGAACTAAAACCTCCCACTAAGGCGTTTCCTACCTGCCGCAGCCCCTCTCTCCAACACGCGCTTGCGGCCGCGCCTGCGAGTAGCCAACTCGGCCGATTCACAACTGGGCACCTCATGTGCCTCGGCAGACCTGAAGTACGAGGCATACTTCACCGTGTCCGAACCTCGAACACCTACTCATGCTTTCAGCACTTCCGCGCCAGACTTGGCCGGACAAGTTTTGCCGCGAGGAAACCAGAATCGTTACCCCCGAAGATCAGTTAGATTTTAGCCAACTGGCGCGCGCATTGCGTGTTCAAAGCTTATATTTCAAGTCTCATTTCGCTGTTTCAGATTTCTCTTACTCCAGAAATTGTTTCGGTCGCTTATACTTCGCCCGTTGATCGGGTTCGTATGAAGCGATCTCGGAAATGAGAGTGTTTTCCAAGTCAGCGGCTTTTTTGAAAAATTTAGTACTAATTCTTTTAAGGTGCTCTTTTAGCAGTGGCATTGAAACATCGCGATGCAAATTTTGAATTAAAGTGTATATAGGGGCGCAGAGGGCGGCCCTAAGGCATTCATTTTGAACTACCTGCAGTTTATTTAAATGACTTTCTGCAGAAATCGCCCAGCTAGGGCATGCGTAGTCCATTTGTGGCCTGCTTTATAAAGCTTTGACAGCTTTATAAAGCAGGCCATAAATTGCTTTATAAAGCGTGAGACAGTTTGCGGTTGACAGTTTGCTCCGCTTGTGAAATAAGCATCGCAAGCGGCCTCTGGTCTGCCGCGCTTTCTGCCGCACGTTATTTATGTGCAAGCTGAAAGTGAGTGAGCTATCTTATGTCACTCCTAGGTACTTGACATTTTTGGCCCAGTTAATTACGCCTCCACTAAGCGCGCGCGGCTTCGGCTGCGCGACTCGCAGTCGCCGTGTCAAGAGCACGGCCGTGCTCTTACTCACGTTGACTGACCCGCCAGAGCTTCAGCCACTCCTGGATCTGAAGTAGATGTTGATCCAAATACTTCTGGAGAAGCTCGATCTTTTTCGACGTGGCTATTACAGCCGTATCGTCGGCGTACAGTGCGAGTTCCGTCTGAGGGTGCGAGGGAATATCACGCACATAGAGGCTGAAGAGCGTAGGAGCTAGCACGCTCCCTTGTGGCACTCCGGCCCGTATGGCGCGGCGGGTAGATCTAGCATTTAGAAGCGTTACTTGGAACGTTCTGTTTGCTATGAAAGTGTGGACAAGGTGCACTAGGTAACTAGGAAGGTTTAAAGTGTGGAGTTGTAAAGGAGACCGACGTGCCAAACCTTGTCAAATGCGCTGACAACGTCGAGAAACACTCCGCCTGTGAATCGGCTCTCGTTGAAGTTGCGTCTTATGCGGTCTGTAATTCGCACAAGCTGATGCGTTGTGCTGTGGCCCGCGCGAAAGCCAAACTGCTCCTTATTCATTAATGAATTATCTGTAACATATTTTAAAAGTCTTTTTAGTATTAGTTTTTCACATAATTTTCCGAGTGTATTTAATAAGCTGATAGGCCTATACGACTCGGGCAGTTTAGAATTTTTTTCCCTGCTTATGAAAAGTTAGTACATGAGCATGCTTCCACTGACTCGGAAAGTGCTGAAACACAAATATTGAATTAAATAGTGCGACAAGAAACATATGGCTTGTTGCGGCAGCTTCTTTAGGACGTCGTTACTGATGCCGTCTGGGCCGGGAGCTTTTTTAGCTTTCAGCTCTGCAATGGCCGCTTTTACTTCTGCTTCATTTGTAAAACTCGGCTCGTCGGCGGGCGCGTGCAGTGCCGCCATTACCGTTTGTTGCACTTCGACAACGTGCGGGATTGGCGGCGCCTCCTCTACCGGCTGAAACTGAGATTCTAAAGCATTAGCGAGGAGTTCCGCTTTCGCCTCATTCGACTCGGCGAATTCTCCTGGGCTGATTTGCAGCGGCGGCACCGTCACTGGATTCCTAGAAAGTATGCGGGAAATTTTCCATAATGAGTTATCATCAGGTTTGAGGCCTGATAGAAATTTTTCCCACTTCTGATTGCGAAATTCGGCTAGTTCGATTTCAACTTTACGCTTCAATCGATTTAGCTCTCGCTTATCAGCGGGGTGTCGCGTGCTCTGCCACACTCTGCGCGCTCTGTTTTTCCTGGAAATTAGATTAATCAGAAAAGGAGTTAATGGCTGCTCCTTCCTGTAGGAGCGTTGCTTCTCAGCTGCGGCGTTGAGGCTGTCAGTCACAGCTTCGACGAATTTAGCTGCTCCAGTTTCTATCTGCTGCGGATCTGAAAGAGCGGTTGCGTCTGGAATGCGTGCTGCAGCTCCGTCTGAAATTGTTTCCAATTAGTGCGCCGCTTCTGCGTCGTAGGTGCAATAGACAGTGCAGCGCCGCCGCGTCCATCTCTGCGATTACTGGGTCTGAGGTGGTGGTTAGAATAGGCAAATAGTGGAGTTTATGGCAAAGCGCTATATCTAAAACATCGGGCCTACCATTCGTCGTGTGAGGATAAAAGGTAGGTGAGGCGGGAGCAAAAATCTCGCAGCCGTTTGCGTCGGCAACTGCTTTCAGCTTACGGCCGCGAGGGCAAGTGATGCGGGAACTCCAGGCCGTGTGTTTGGCATTAAAATCGCCAGCCACAATTGTTGGAGTTGAGTGCGCCTCGACTAGTTTAGCAATATCTGCAGCTAGTTGGGCGCACGTTTCCGAGAGCAGTCGGGACGAGCGTAAAGAGACAAGTCGCAACGGCCCACGCTCCGTCTGCACGACAACAGCAGTGGCCTCGGCGTGCTGCAGCTGCGGGAGAACTGAAACATAATGATTTATGTTGCGTCTTATTAATATTGCTGTTCCGCCTCCTCTATTATTGGCGGCCGTCGTGTTAGCTGCTTGCGCCGCTCTGTCGTTCCGGTAGCAGATATATCCTGGAAAATTAAGAGAAAGATGCGGGCTTAGCCATGTTTCACCCAGCATCATGACAGAAATATTGTGCCGAGCAGAAAGCTTGTAGCTCTGACTGCTTCACTCGCGCGCAGATGCCGTTGCAATTCCAGAAGGCAACGGTGCAGCTATTCCTATAAAAAGGAGAAGCAGCCATTATTTAAGGTGCAGAGGTACGAGGTGCGGGCGAGGACGAGGAAGAGCGTGCCTCGTCCGCCGCTTCCGCCGCAGCGGCCGCCGTCACCTCGCTGGAGTGCACAGAATTGTGTCACTACCACTTTGAGGATGGTCGCCGGCCACTCAGCTGGATCGCAGCCGGACACTGCTCGCATGAGCGCCTGCGTTACTCGCACCAAGTCGATCCCGTTGCGGGCGAGATCGTCAATGGTGCGATGCAGCACGCGCTCCTGCTCGCTCAGAGAGGAGGGGACTGGGATTGTCTCCGCCGACCTCCTTCGCCGCTCCTCGCGGGCCGCGTTGGCGGCCGGTGGCTGCTCCCGGGGTTGGCGGGGGCGTGGGACCAGGGCGTCCGCATACGTCCGCTCCTGGCGTCGCTGCTGCCGCTGGGCTCGTGGGCGTCCGCGTCTCTGCGAACGCTGAGACCGCGGTGGCTGCGGCGGAGGTGTAGAGGTGCGGCGGCGCGAAGGTTCGCGCTCCCGTGAGGGAGAACGCGACGCCTCCGACCGCGCGTCGGCCGCTCGCCTCTCTTGGATGCCAGCACGCCGCTGGCGGTCCCGCTGCTGCCGCTCGTGATGCTGCTGCTGGGCCTGGTTACCCCTTAAACAGCGGCGCTTGTACTCGGAGCAGCCCTTGTACTTCGCGCCGTGATTATCACCCTGGCAGTTGGAGCAGTTACGCTCCTCCGCCGGGGGGTTTAGGCCCCGCGGGCACTGCGCGGCGTCGTGGGCGTCCCCACAGTTCCTGCAGCGCGTGCGGCGCTTGCAGTTCCGTGCCACGTGCCCGAAATCCAGGTAATTGTGGCAGTGCGTGGGCCCGCGCGGTGGCCGATACACCTCCACGCGGACGCGGAGCCCACGTATGGAGGTTACCTCCCGAAGCGCCCGGTGGCGCTCCGTATCCCGCAGGGTGGCGATCACCAGGGGCAGTGGCCTGCCCCGTCGTCCCGGCCGCTGACTGCATATTCGCTCCAGCTTCCGCACCTGAAACCCAACAAGTTCCAGGTTGTCATGGAGCGCCTGAAAAGGGAGTTCCAACGGTATGCCCCGCAAAACATACCGCAGGAACTTTTCGTTTCCTGTGGAGTACGTGTGGTACTCCACAGACTTCTCCTCCAGGGCGGCGAGCACATCGCCTCGAGGGTCTCGCACCTAACCTTTACGGCGTCGCCGGCCACCTCTGCGGTGACCGCGGCGTCGCCGCCGGCCGCGTGCAAGGCCTCGAGGAGACCAAAGATGTCCGCCACCCCGTAGAGAAAGATGGGGGGTGGGCGGCGTCGGCGGGAGACGAGGGTGAACCCGTCCTCCTCCTCCTCTTCTGCTGCTGCTGCTGCGCCGGGTGCGGCGTCAGACGTCGTGGCGGCCGCGGCTGCGGCCGGCGGTGTGGTCCCAGCGGCAAATTATTTAGGCGGCAATTTATTCAAAAATTATTTATGTTATGTATACAAACACAAAGCTAACCAAATTATCGTAGGGCACAACAACGTGGATCATGTATTCAAAATTGATCAAACAGAAGTACGTTAACATTTGAAGAAAATGAAAAACTGTAAGTATTGCGGTCCGGATGGTATTACAACTGATATGTTAACGATAGCAGGGGAAACACTAATACCATATTTGGTCAGACTTTTCAATATATCAATCTACAACGAAGGTGTACCGGATGATAGGAAATCTGCCTTAATAGTGCCAATTTTCAAAGCTGGAAGTGCAAAAATTTTCAAAATGTGAAGTGCAAAATAATAGGCCAGTTAGTCTTACGTCAGTTAGTCTGTAAATTGATTGAAACATCTAATTCGATTATAAATCATTTGGATCAAACAGAATGGTTATTTCATGGACAGCGTGGCTTCAGAAGTGGCTTTTCTTGTGAAAGTCAGATTATTTCTCTTACTCAAAACCTGTCTCAAGTAATTGATGTACGGGGAAGAGTGGATGCAATATTGATTTTGCTAAAGCATTTGATATAGTGCCGCATGACATATTGATACTGAAACTTATTGATGCTAAAATTGACAGGCGGTATTAGCATGTATAAGTGAATTTCTTCGCGATAGAAATAAAAATGTTCGAATTGGACAACATTTATCGGAAAAAGAATTTATGGATAACATTACTTTCGGGGCTCCTCAGGGTAGTGTCATGGGCCCTCAGCAGTTTCTTATCTTTGTAGATGATTTATCGCTAAATATAACGTCAAAAATTCGGCTCTTCGCCGACGACTGTATATTATGTAGGAAAATTGCAGAGCAGCACGATATAATTCAACTACAGGACGATTTAAATAAAATTTATGATTGAGCAATAGCTAATAAAATGAATAATGTAAATGGAAAGAAATATAATAATATAAATGGAAAGAAAAGTAAAGCGATCACATTTTGTCGGGCCAGAGCTTTTCATACAATACCTTATCAGCTAGGTAATGACGTAGTTCCACGAGTCTCGAACTGTAAATACCTTGGCATCCTCCTAGATAGTAAATCGGGATGCGATAAACAAACGAACTACATAGTGGACAAAGCTTGGGGGTCATTGTATTTCGTCATGAAAAATGTTAAAAAATGTAATACGAAAGCATAAGAAATCGCGTATACCTCGCTTGTTAGGCCGATAATGGAATACAGAGCTAGTTGTTGGGATCCGTACAGAATAGGACTAAAAAAGAGCTTAGGGAGGATAAAATCAGAGCGACAAAATATAGATTTCGGAGGAACACACCTGCGCATTGGGAATCATTAAAACGCCGGATAAAAAGGACACGAATTGGCCGCTGTATAAATCTTACGTTGGTTGCTCCGCATGGCAGGATATTCGGGGAAGGCTAGATAAACCAGATTATTTAAATAGATGTGATCACAAATATAAAATTAGAACAAGAACATAAAGAATGGACGAAGGGAAATTCTCCTTTGTAAACGGAACTATAGTAGATTGGAACGATTTGCCTGCGACAGTTTTTGAGCCTTTTCCTTGCTCAGTGCGAGGTTCTAGGAAAAAAATTAGGAAATTAGTCAAATAATGAAAACGTATAGTGAAGTGAAGTGAAATGGTGTGAAGTGAAAGGTGCGATTACGCCTATTCTACATTAAAATGTATTGAACAGTTAATATTTAGATAAAGTGATATGCATTGCAGTGAAGGAAGTGAAGTTAAGTGAAGAGAAGGGAATGCAAAGGAAGGGAAGGGAAGGGAAGTGTTATCATTTCTTTCTGTTTGTTTCGCTAGTCGAAAACGCCTTTTTTCAGGCTATTCTGACAAGCGGTATTTATTTGTTTATAGTAACGAGTGTTTTACGTATTAGAAATATAATAATTATTATAAGTATTATATATTATTACACTCTGTTGTTAGGTAAAAATGTTTATCCATGTTTGTCTGAATGTGAATGAATAGGTGCAGGTTGGTGTGTATGCGAGGGTTCCTTGGTCTGTCCATGTATCAAAAACACAAACACGTGTATGTTTGTATGTATGTATTGTAGGGTCACGTTGGCGGTCGTGGGTGGGAGGAAGAGCGGAAGTATTGCATACCTGCGGGCTGAATAGCCTTGGCGCCCCGGCGCTGGGATATATTTAGACCAAGTGGACGCCAGCTTGACCTGGAAGTTCACGTGGTGAACGCGAGCCTCCCTCCTACACCAAGAACGGTCACGTGACGGCTACACTCTAGGTATAAAATCGAGCCGACGAGCTCACACGAGGGCTTTGTTTTGGAATCCTCGAGCGATGCGCAAGACTTTACGCCCAGGCGTGTCGTGCCTCTTGCACGGGTGACGAGGTCACGGTATGGCGCGGGAGAAGCGTCAGTGGAGGCGGGGCCTCCCTAGCTATGTGGGTATCCACAGGGAAATACTCAAAAGTGTGTAGTTTCGGAGCAGAATTTAGTTATTGTACATATGTGTAAATAAACTTGTACATACTTGTAAATATCTGTGTGTTTTTCTCCATGACGCCACAGACGGGTATTTCATAAATGGTGGCAGCGGTTACTATCGAACCCACGCACGGGGGCCGACTATTATTCATAAATAATGTCAGCACTTACTAGTGAACTCATGCATCTATAGCGGCAAAAGTGTAATAGAACTCGGCACGAGGGCCGTCTACAGTTAATAAATAGCGGCCGCAGTTGTGTTTGAACTCACGCGCGAGGAAGGACGGTATCTCATAAATAATACTCGTATTCAAATTAACAGCAAGGGGGCAGTATCATTCTGGATCGTCGGACCGAGGAGCATCAAATCCAACCAATCCAAGGAAGGAAGGAAGGACGAGCCATTTCCTGACCAGACCGAAGCCAAGCAGCCAGGACTCCTTACGTAAGTGTGCGCAATAGCGCAGTGTGGTTATTCAGGCATCATGGTTTATCTTGCACGGTATAGGAAATAGTACCTTAAGTACGTGGTGAAGGAACTGGGGGAAGCAGTAAACGAGGAGGATACGGTCATAAATATACGTAACTTAATATTAAATAGTAGTTTGTATGAGGATGAAGTAGTCAAAGAATTAATAGAAGGATATAAAGAGCAGCTAGAAAGGGAACGCGAGGAAAGGAGGGAACAGTTAGAAATGGAGGAAAGGAGGGAGCAGTTAGAAAGGGAGGAAAGGAGGGAACAGTCCGAACGGGAATTTGAATTAGAGAAACTTCGTGTCGAACTAGCTAAGCTAGTTCAACACCGACAGGTCGCTCAGTAGCCGGAAGCGAAGTAAATGCGAGAGTGCAAATAAAATTGCATCATGTAATGGATCCCTTTAAAGGAGAACAGGACGACATCACCTCATATTTGAATGTGTTTGGGCACAGCTAAGCATATGGGGTACCAGGAACACTGGGTCACTAATTTGATGTCATGGCTATGTTCGAATCGGCGGAAACAGAAGTCGCGTACGTGGACGTAAAGAAAAAGTTGTTAGAAATGTACAAGTTCACACCGGAGAAATTCTGGCAACTTTTTACGGGACACGCGAAAAGAGTACGCGAGGGAATTGCAGAATTATTGCAAGGAATGGATTAGCGGTCTCAATATTTCGACATTCGAAGCTCTCCTTGCTTTCATGGTCACAAATCAGAAGAAGCGACGGGTACCTGCGGAAATGAAAAACCATTTCATTAATGAATGGGGTACTTCGGAATTTGGAGTGGGGTGGAGAATTTCGGTAGCGCTAGATTTAGCCAAAAGACTTGACAATTACGAGAACAACAGGGCCGGCTGTAAGCGCACGTTTTCTAAGCCACACCAGCGAGGGGACAAAACGGCAGAAGTCGCGCCCGCTTTAGAATCGAAATCTACGGGGGAAACCGAGCCGAAAGCGAACAAAAGCAATGCAGAATTCGAAAGGCCGAGTAAACCACGTTGCTTCTTGTGCGGGTCGACCGAGCATTTCAAGCGGAATTGCCCGAACAAGGAAACTACAAAAGATGTGTCACGTAGTCGACGGGGAGCCAAGGAACTGCTCCCCCCCCATACGTACGCGCGATTTGTAAATAACGAGCCAATCACGTTCCTTCGCGACAGTGGAGCTAGTTACCTTATTAGTGAAAAATATGTGTCGGATGATCAATTTACTGGCGAATCAGTATGGATTTTCCAGCCCTTAGACTCCGAACCGCGAAATTTGCCAGTTGCGCACGTGCGTCTACAGGGCCCTTTCGGTCAGGTAGAAACAAAGGCGGCGGTAATTGTAAACGCTGTACAAACACGTGCGGCGGCAGCATGACAGCGGGAAACTTCCTAAAATGAAAGGGAGGCGAGCGAGACGCAGCAGGGCGACTCTCCATCCAGAGGGATGGGGTCGATGCCTCGGGCGATAATCCCCTCACAACAGAGGAGGAAAGTGATCTCGAGCCAGAAATAGCAGCCCTCATTAACATAAGCGGTGAGGAATTCGCAACAGAACAGCAGCGAGATGCTGAAATATAACAATTGTACGAAGCACATGTCGGAAAGGTACCCGAGAGGGGACAATATATATATTTTGTAAAAGGAAAACTTCTGTTTAAGTCTAGGCACAGCAAACGTGGCGACATCTATAACATGTTGGTTGTACCGCACGTGTACCGAAGTACAATTTTGAAGCTGTGTCACGAGACAGCCAATGCGCATTTGGGGACCACCAAAAGCAAAGACAGCATGGCGAAATATTTCTTTTGAGCGAACTGTTTCAAGGATATAGAAATCTATATCCGGCCGTGCGACAGTTGCCAAAAGGTAGGCACCACAGGCGATAAACAGAAAGCGCCACTAAAGCTTGTGCCTATTACCGCGGAAACATTTAGCAAAATAAATGTAGACGCCTGTGGGTCGTTTCCAGAATCAGAATTAGGGCGGAAATATATAATTACCGCGATATGTGTAGCTACTCGATACCCTGAGGTTACCGGGCACCGATCCAGGCACCGATCTCACATCAGCGACTGTTATGGAAGCTCTTTTAGAACTTTTTAGTTGTATGCGATTTCCACGCGAAATCCAAACCGATCAAGGAACGTGTTTCACTAGCGTTTTGACTGCGGAGTTCGCGCACCGATTTCGTATTACTCTAGTGCAGAGCTCACCCTATCACCCGCAGTCGAATGCCATTGAAAGGGTCCACCGTACAATGAACCGTGTGCTAAAGGTGCTCTGTTTGCAAGCAGGCTCAGAGTGGGAGAATCAGCTACCCGCTATTCTGTTCGCGCTACGCACAACAGTGCGCGAAAGTTTAGGGTACACTCCTGCGGAGCTGGTGTTCGGGCAAAATCAACGCACGCCTATAACTCTTCTGTACGAACACTTAGTGGGAGTGGAAGAGGAAGAAAGTTCGGTGGTAGAGCATGTGTTTAAGTTAATAAACAGTTTACGTAAATCGAAGAAACTCGCACACCAAAGACTAGGGAGTAAGCAGGAAAAACGTAAAGTTTATTATGACCAGAGAGCGAGGCATAGGACGTTAGCTGTCGGGGACCGCCTTCTGGTGTTGGCGCCGAATAAGACACCCAAGTTGTCGGTACAGTGGGTCGGGCCGGGAGAAGTGCAGGAACAAGTGTCCGAAACTAATTATGTAGTGAGATTGCCCGGCAAGAAAGAAGGGCGCGTCTATCACATCAATATGCTTAAGAAATATCACCAACGAACCGAGTATTTAATATTTTTAGGGACTAGCAGGCAGAATCCGGAAGTGGAATAAGATGAATTAGATAAGTTCGCAGTAAATTTTGACCCAGAGCCAGTCGATGTTGAATCAATGTTAGAAGGGACGGAAGTCGAATCTGAATTTCCTAAAGCACTGATCAACACGATTGTAAAATACAAAGATATATTCTCTGAAAAGCCGGGCCTAACTGATGTAATGACAATGGATATAGTGGTGACCGACAAGTCCAAAACTATACGTAGCGCGCCGTATCGTATGTCGCACAGTCAGAGATATTAAAAGAGGAAATATCGAAAATTTTGAGGGACAATATTATTGAAGTAGGGGACTCTGACTATACTTCACCTAGGAGGTCGAGGCACGCGGGAAAAAACACAGACCATGTATAGATTACAGGAAATTAAACAGCGTGGTCAAAACTGAGGTTTGGTTTGGTTTGGGTTTTTCGTGTTTCCGGGCGCGTCAACTGCTTTGGTCATTAGTCCCGTTAGTGTAGTGCATTTTTTTCGGGAGATGGCGGTGGTCTTCCCCCGCTGGATGGCGAGATCCGGCGCCGACCTACCGTCGGCTGGTGGGGTTTCCCTAACCAGGACTCTCCCACCAGCGGGCACGCCCCAGCCGGGACAAGCTCTAAGCTCCGATCGGTTTCCCGGAATATGTGGTAGTATAGTGCATGTGAGTGAAAGTGTGTGTGTAAGGGGGAGAGGATAGGACAAGCAAGAGGAAGGAAATATCGCGCGCGGTCCGTGGCCCGTTTGGTAGGGTACTACTCCGGCATTCGCCGACCTAGCTGAAAAGCTAGTGTCGAAAATCCTGCCGCCGTCAGGACTCGAACCTAGGACCTCCCGGTCAGAGGCGCTGCAGTGACATCAGTTGATGCACTGAACTACCGCTCCCGGTCAAAACTGAGTACTACCCCCTACCAAACATGGAAGAGCGGATAGAAACACTGGCGGCGGCTAGCATTATTACTACACTCGATTTAGCAAAGTGCTATTGGCAGATTGCATTAACGCCAAGAGCGCAGAGATACGTTGCGTTCGTGACTAATTTTGGCACGTATCGCCCACTGCGCCTTCCATTTGGGGTAAAGAATGCCCCGTATCAATGTAGTCGCATGATGGCGTCACTGTTAAGCGACTGCGGGACATTCGCGTTGCCTTCTATGGACAATATTGCAGTTTTTCGCAATACGTGGCAAGAGCATATTATCCATCTAGACAAGGTGTTCAAAATACTCAGTAATGCTAAACTTCACGTACAACCAAAGCAATGCAAGTACGCGCGTGACTCCGTACTAGGTTATATTGTCGGAAACAGTAAAATGAAACCTGTCGAAACAAAGGTAGAAGCAATTAGGAAGTTTCCAGTGCCTCAAACAAAGAAACAGGTGCGTTCGTTTCTGGGACTTACGGGCTATTATCGGAAATTCATCCCTGGGTTCGCGAATAAATCAGCACCGTTAAGTGACCTGCTGAAAGGGCAGCAGTGCCAGGGGAAAGTCGCGTGGACGCCGGAATGTGAGAAAGCATTTCGCGAGCTGCAAGAGGCACTGTGTAGCGACACAGTAGTGCATGCACCAAACTTGCTAAATCATTCGTGATTCAAACAGATGCCAGCGATAGGGGATTGGGAATTATTTTGGCACAGCATGATGATGATGGGCATGAGTACCCCATACTTTACTTAAGTAGGAAGTTTTTGATGCAGAACAAAAATTCTGTACAACAGAAAAAGAGTGCAGTGCCATTATTTGGACACTCCAGAAATTAAAGTGCTATTTAGATAGCCAAGTGATTATAAAAATAGAAACTGACCATAATCCTCTAGTGTGGTTGAAAAACTGCACGGGAAATAATGCTCGACTAATGCGCTGGTTCGACTAATGCGCTGGTAATGATCCAGCATTACAACATCAGCATAATTCACAAAAACGGGCTTGAGCATAGAAATGTCGACGCTTTGAGTCGAATGTTTTGATGCCTGGATACACTACAAGCGCAGATGTGAGCACTAAGTAGAGTCTGTAATTAGACCATTGGCATTAGATTTATGTTGTATATATGTATAAGGTAGAAGACAATTTCGAATTTATAAATATAATTGATAAATTAAAAAATAATTGATGCCTTGAAATGTCAAAACAGAAAATAGGGTTGTTATATGTCATTGTCACTTGTTGTCTTACATGTAATTAGTAAAATTCAAAGAAAAAATGTCTTGTAATGTTAAACAGGAAATAGGAAAGTTGTTATTTATTACAGGTAGTATCATTAACGTCAAATATTGTAAATAGTAAAATTTAAAGTCGTTTAAAGTTAAAAATGGAAAGTTGTAATGTATTATATGTAATTATCAAAATAAGTTAATGATTTTCTATTGTAGGTTTTTTTGATAATCAGAGATGAAAATGGGAAAGGGATGTAAATATGATGTTGAGAAATCATTTCTAGTGGGGATAAAAATGTCCAGTTTCGATTGTGAGACAATTATATTTCAAGAAATATGTTAACGGTATTTGAATTGAAATAGATCTAGAGTGATGTAAAGGTCACAATAAAAAATGTTACCATTTAGGCTACTACAGTCAGGGACAGAAGATTTTTTTCCTGTGGAAAAACCTGCGGAAAAAATCTTTTCTGGGTAGGGAAGAGTCCGTAGCGTCACGTTGACGGCCGTGGGTGGGAGGAGGAGCGGAAATATCGCATACCTGCGGGCTAAATAGCCTTAGCGCCCCGGCGTTGGGATATATTTAGACCAAGTGGACGCCAGCTTGACCTGGAAGGTCACGTGGTAGACGCGAGCCTCCCTCCTACACCAAGGACGGTCACGTGACGGCTACACTCTAGGTATAAAATCGAGCCGACGAGCTCACACGAGGGGTTTTATTCTGGAAACCTCTCGCGATGCGCAAGACTTTTACGCCCAGGCTAGAGCGTGTCGTGCCTCTTGCACGGGCGACGAGGTCACGGTAGTGGCACGGGAGTAGCGTCAGTGGAGGCGGGGCCTCCCTAGCTATGTGGGTATCCACAAGGAAATACTCAAAGTGTGTAGTTTCGGAGCAGAATTTAGTTATTGTACATATGTGTAAATAAACTTGTACATACTTGTATATATCTGTGTGTTTTTCTCCATGACGCCACAGTATATATGTATGTTTATTTGTGTACTATGTAAGTTTATTTATCTATATGTTAGTATATATGTATTTTATATATGTTTGAAGGCCGTTGTACAAGATTTTTTGGAGAAGCAAGAGGCTATGCAATATTCTTCTTTTTTCAATAGAGATAATTTTGGTGTCTGTAGTACGCAGATACATGATCGTACTTACGAAGATCGAATATGAAACGAATGCATGCGTTTTGTGCTGTTTGCAACTTCCGTTGTTGCTTGGTTTTCATGTCAGTGAGCAAGAAATCACAGTAATCGAAATGGGGCATAATTAGTTAATTAATCAGGTTCATACGTGTGTTTAGGAAGTAGTTCTCGTACGCGTTTTAGGGAGTGGAGGTCTTTGAAGACTTTTTGACAAATCTTACTTACATGCGTAGTCCAGCTGAGAGTGCTGTCTATATGAAAACCCTTCCGTCCATTTATACTAATGGACGGAAGGGTTTTCTATAATTTGTTGATGGCGTTGCGGGAGCCTATCAGTAAGCTTCGCGACTTATTTGGGTTTAATAAAAGTCCTAAGGCTGCAGTCCATTTATTGACAGCATTTAGGTCCTCATTTATTTTCTGAACTAAAGAGTTAAGTTCCGACGGATGTCCACTGACATAGTTGAAGGTCATCTGCGTACATTTATAGCGACAGTATTTAAGACATTGTCCTACGTCGTTTACGTAAATTAAGAATGCTAAGGGTCCTAGAACTGTTCCCTGTGCAATACCCCGGGCGGTTCTAATGGCACTGGATCGGTTTTCACCTGAAACTACGACTTGTTGACGATCTGAAAGATATTGTGAGAACCACCGTATAGTGGGTTTAGCGAAGCCCAATGCTTTCATTTTCCCTAGCAGGATCGACCGAGTCAAATGCTTCACTGAAATCTAAGAGGATAAGTATTGTTTATTTACCGTTGTCAATGGCGATTCTGGCCTCTTCAATTAAGCTTAAAAGCACAGTTCCTGTACTTCTGCCTGATCGGAAACCATATTGATGTTCACTTAAGAGATTTTTGCTGTCTAAATAGTCCGTAATTTGATGTCGTGCAATTTTTCTAATACTTTAGAAATTGTAGGTAGAATACTAATAGATCTGTACTCAGGAGGATTTGTTGCTTTAGGAAGAGGATGGACAAGTGCAGTTTTCCAAGAGGTCGGATATGTTCCACTTACGAGAGACAAATTTATTATATCTGTTACAATGAGATATATTATTTCGGCACAAAGTTTCAGTACACAATAAATAAAACACGCATGTGCAGAGCATTTACTACAGTTAACATAAAGTTATTTACGGACTACTTGCTGAAAGAATCATGAGAGGCAGTTTATAACGCTATTGACACAAATGAAAAATATAATTTATTTTTAAATTTCATTTCTCTTTAACGCATGCGTTCCTATTAAAAAGAGAAAATTAAACATTTCATGAAAAAGTAATACTTGGATCACAAAAGGAATTAGAACATCGTGTAAAAATAAACGTACTCTCTACTTTATTTCTAAACGTCATGACGTATCTCAAGATTTCCTTATCTCCTTTAAAAAATACAAAACATTGTTACGAAAAGTCATAAGGCAGGCTAAAATCATGAAAAACGATCAGGATATTTTGAACTCAAATAATAAAACAAAAGCAATGTGGAATATAATAAAAAATACTGTAACGAATATTGCGTCATCCCCCGGCGCCACTCCGAGGTGCCTGTGGGTTACGTCATCTACCGGCGACCACGAGCTGCCCGTGAGCGGGTTGCATCACCTGCCGGCGGATTACTCCAGAACAGTCGCGGCGTCCGGAAGGTTCTGGATTGTCTTGACAGGTATAAATACGCGACGGCCGGCGACCGCGAGTCAGTCTTGAGTCCGCAGTGGAAGCTGAACCGTGGTCAGTGCATCGTCCTGTGGTCGGTGACGTGAACTGTGACCAGTGCATCGAACTGTGATCAGTGCAGTGAACTGTGGCCAGTGTTTAGGACTGTGCGAGTGTGCAAGAGGAGTGTAGTGTAAATAACTGAAGAGAAGTGTAGGTAAATAAAGCAAGAGAAGTGTAGTGTAAATAACTGAAGAGAAGTGTAGTATAAATAAATAATCAAGTGTTTTCAGTGATTGTGTTAAGTAACAAAATAAACGTTTTTGTTAAAATAATACGAGACTTTTAATTCACCACCTAAAAACGTAACAATACTACCAAATCAACTAGAAAACCCGTAGAGAATGGTGTTTTAAAATATAACGATATAAATGTGAACGATCCGGCCACAGTGGCTAGTCTCTTCAACCAATACTTTTCGAGAATTGCTGCCGATCTCACTAAGGGTCTTTAGGCACAAAATTCAAAAACAGACAGTTCACCCAAAATTTTAGACACAATGTTCGTTTCCGAAACTTCTTCCTATGAAATTCCCAAAATAATCGGTAAACTAAAAAATAAATATTCGTCCGGTTTAGATGAATTCCCGGATTCTTCTTTGTTGAAGACTTGTGCGTATACCATTATACACCCGTTAACTCATATACTTAATGCATCTTTATGCACTGTAACGTTTCCAGATATTTTCAAAACAGCTAAAATTAAGCCGCTTTCCAAAGAAGGCAACAAAAATGAAATTCAAAATTATCGTCCCATTTCTCTATCAGTTTTTTCAAAAATATTAGAGCGACTTTTTTACGTACGAATGGAAAACACGACGCGCTTTCAGATTGCCAACATGGATTTAGAAAATCAAAATCAACGGAAACAGCTATATTTTCTTTTCTTGAAGATGTCGCCTCATCATTGGATCAAAACGAGGCACCTATTGGATTATTTTTAGATCTCTCAAAAGCTTTTGACGTCATTGATCATGACATTTTACTTTCCAAATTACTTTCATATGGAATTCGTGGTATTGCTCTAGATTGGTAATGTTCGTACCTTAAACAACGATCTCAGAGAGTGGAAATACCTTACTGGAATGATGGAACATTACGTACGCACCTTTCCGACTCTTCGCCCGTTGCATGTGGAATTCCTCAAG
Source organism: Teleogryllus oceanicus (assembly GCA_964035755.1). Classification (NCBI taxonomy): domain Eukaryota; kingdom Metazoa; phylum Arthropoda; class Insecta; order Orthoptera; family Gryllidae; genus Teleogryllus; species Teleogryllus oceanicus. The sequence continues at coordinate 179,738,512 of CAXIVR010000001.1, forward strand.
CATCGATTTTAGGCCCTATTCTGTTCCTACTTTACGTAAACCATATTCCCTCGACGATTCGAAACGGAAGAACGGTTCTATTTGCGGATGATACGAACATCCTTTGCAATAAAGAAACCGTAAATAGTACAATATCAGATGTTTCAAATTGGTTCCGAAATAACAAATTAATAGTAAACGAAAAGAAAACGGTTTTAATGCAGTTTTCCATTTCATATCAACAATTCTGTGCTCCATTGAAAATGAACAGTGTACCATTGACTGATGTTAAGGCAACAACATTTTTAGGTCTCTCAATTCAGTCAAACCTTAAATGGAACGTCCATTTAAATGAATTGAACACAAAATTAAGTTCATTATGCTACGCGTTTAGAATTCTTGCAAATTCAGTCAGCCTTCATACTGCTCGTTGTGTATACTTCGCGAATGTTCATTCCCGCCTGAGATATGGCATAATATTCTGGGGAAATACATCTTATAGCTCCCAGACTTTTAGATTACAAAAACGAATTGTACGAATAATAACCAAATCCCACCCACGTGATTCATGTAAGGCTCTCTTCATTCATATAGGAATTCTACCATTACCGTGTCTTTTTATTTACGAATCAGTGGTTTTTGTAAAAAATGACTTGCTTAATGGCGGGAATATATTTTCAGAAAATGCCGAAGTCTATTACTATAACACTCGACGTAGAAATCATATTCATCAGGTGACAGTATCAACAGCTCATTACAAAAATTCACATACAATACATGTACATTATTTTACAACACTTTGCCAGATGACATTAAACGATTAAATTCAATAGAAAAGTTTAAATCCCAAAGTGAAATCGTTTCTGCTGCATAACTGTTTCTATACAATTAGAGACTATACTGAGCATAAACAAGAAAAGTAACATTAATTTTAATAATGATACATAATGCATTATTTACCATTTAACTGTATAAATGAGTATAAACAACCTGTAACAACTATTGTACTACAGCTTCCGGGTCAATGACCTCCGTCTCGATCAGGTTTTTCGTCCAGTTTCCCTGATCCATTGAGCAAATTCTGAGATGGCCCCTTTCTTTTGCTTCTGGACATAAATGTAACTTCATTTTCTGTGCACGTCTTCTAGAATTCAGTGGGAAATACAATTATTCAAATTATCGTTTCCATGTTGTCGGGGCAGGAAGTAATAAGAGCTAAAATTTATTGCTTATTTATCTTTGAAAATAGATTTTATTACATGGGAGTTTTTGTTTTTTTTCTCCCTTTCAAAATTCAAAATTTATTGCTTGTTTATCCTTTAAAAATAGATTTTATTACATGGGAGTTTTTGTTTTTTTTCTCCCTTTCAAAAATTAAAAATTTAAGTAGTATATGACTTAGTGTAGGGATCACAGAATTTTAAAAATGTGCACACAATTCACTTTTCCCCATAGCACGTCATACGCAGTTTTTAACTGTTTTTTACGTAAAATAAATAAATAAATAAATAAATAAATAAATAAGTAATTTGGCATTGATATTGTCTACTCCGGGAGGCCCTTGTTTTTAGACTCTGAATAGTTTTAAGGACGTCAATATGACTTGTACACGCGAAAAAAAATTCTTCTGGAGTATTTCTAGAATGGAACTCTAAGTTTGATAGTCATTTTTTTTAATGAACTTTCGAAATGGGGAGCCATATTAGCGAAACGTTGGTTTAGGGAGTCTAGAGATATATCAATTTGAAGCGGTGCTCGTGATCTGCCTATGCCAAGAGTGCGTAGAGATTTCCATATTTGTTTCGAGTCGCCATTTGTGCCCAAAACTTTGTGGTAATATTTACATTTCGCGTTTTTCAATCTTAGTGTAACAACATTTCTTAATTTTTTGTATTTAATTCTGTCGTTTTCACAATTTGAATTTCGAAAACTTTTGGAGGCAGCGACCCTCATCTGTTATCCAAAGTGCCGGCGGACGTATTGCACGAGCTTCCTTTTCGGGTATGTGTCGATTAATAAGTTCCGTCAATTGATGAGTAAAAGTATTTACTTTTCTATCTAACGAACTTTCTTGAGAGACAAGATGTCTGGGCATAGACATACCGTCAGGGAGAAATAATTCAAGATAGAATCTTTTCAAATCGCGGTATTTGAAAACTGTTGTCATATATCTAGGGCATTTCATATTGTATGAGAGGTATATGAGATCGTATTTAGATATTCCAGGAACTGGTGATTGGCCATGGAGTTTCACTTTGTCATGATTCGATACAACGATATGATCTATCCAAGTATCTGTACTGATTGTATGGTGTGTTGCATTTAGTGGTAAGATAGAAAGATTCATTTCGCCAAAAATACGTTTGAATTTGTCGGCATGCGACGTAGATTTCAGAAGATTACAATTGAAATCGCTCATCAGTATTATGTTATCGTATTTACTTTATCGTATTTCTTTGTCGATAGCTTCGATATTCCCTGTTTTCGCAGGACAGTACACTACGCCTAGGGCACATTTTTTGTTAAATATTGAAATTTCAATAAATAGATATTCGTTATTCTGATTAACGTTATCTGCTGATGAAGTTATAAATATATAAGTGAGATCATCGCGAAGTCTCTAAGAAGAGCATACCGACACCACCTCCCTGAGACGCGATATGTGGGTTCCGGTCACTTCTAAGAAAATGGTATCCAGGAATTGTGACAAGTGTTGTAGCAAGTGATATCTTTAGCCACGTTTCGCTAATAAGGAGAGCATAAAAACGGTGGGTTAAAATTAGTTCTTGCACTTCATCAAGATGACAATATAGCGATTGAGCAAATAAAGTTCGCGATGAAGATTTTGATATGGAGGCGTAAGTATTATGAGTAACTGTTGTTGGTTGATTGCTTTGTCCATGTAATGAGGAAAGCTGTAGGGGCGGATTCATGCTGGTTGCCATGCTTCCAGAAAGTTGTAGAGAAAAGATGAAAGAAGAAAAGATGCTTAGAGGGGTGGGGAGGAAAGAGAGGATCCTTGGAAATTCCAAGTAAAGGGAGTGTTAAGCTGTGGGGTAGGGGTGGGGAGCGCTCTTACGTAGGCGGAAATGGAAGGTGGTTTTAATGACTATTGTGGCATCTTCCGTCCAGACGTTCCGCAGACCAAATTTATTTATGGCGCTCTCAGAACCTCCAGACGGGATCTTGTGAGGTCTTCTCGTATTGTGACACTGGTGTTTTTCAATTGTCTTTTCTCCCGAAAGACTTCACGACGCTTCCTGTAACTTACAAATTTTACAATGAGCGGTCGTGTTTTTCCTGGGATCTTGGGTCCTACTCTATGACATCTATCAATGTCGTTCAGGCTCAAATCGACACTTATCTGTTTTGCCACATCAAGCGCAAGTTGATCTGGGTTTTCATTATCTTTTTCCTTGACTCCGAAGATCCGCAAGGAATTCCGCCGCGTATACATCTCAAGTTGATCTGTTCTCGCGTCGAGCTCTGCTTTCAGATTTTTAATTTATCTGGGTTTTCATTATCTTTTTCCTTGACTCCGAAGATCCGCAAGGAATTCCGCCGCGTGTTTTGGCGACCATTCCAGTGAGGACCGCCGCCAAGGAGTTGAGGAAGGCTGGGCATTTAACAACTTCTTGAACAATTGCATTTATTTCTACTTGCAGATTGTTTTGGTTATTCTTAGTAGTTCCTCTGGCATTCGATGCCATGCTAACAAGTGAAGAATAAAGAGAGAAAAAAACTACCAAAATTAAATGAAATGAGTATAAGTAGAGTTGAAGAAGGTGAGATTCACAAAATATTAGAGGAAAATTCTAAGCCATGTTAAAGGAAATAAATTTGAAAGAATTACTAAATTTATTAAACTAAGGAATAGGACTTTATTAAACTAAGGAATAGGAATAGGAAGTTTTACGTGCGGCGAGGATCAGATTCAGACGGAGTTGCTATATGAGATGGAGAGAAAAGAGAATATAGTAGAAAGAAAACTGGGGATTTGAAAGTACTATTAAGAAAACGATCGAAAAGAGAAAATCAGGAAAGCGACAGTATAAAATACAATACTTATCTTCAAGTTTTTGCGTTGCGACGACTGGGCCCGTGCTGTACACTGTGCCGTTGACCACCTGCGGAAAACTACCTGCGCCTAAGCTCGGAGCGCTCCGGGACGATGTTCACTGGACGAGGGACATCCACAGAAATGACAGAGACAATTTGTTTTTTATATTGCTTTTTTATACATTATTATTTTATTTGTAATTGTATTTGTAATTGTGTCTGCACTTTCGTATTTCTGCATTCTGCCACCGGGAATATTCTGCTCAATTGCAGAATAAATTCGCTAATGTATAATTCGCTATATGTATAATTCAAATTTGGATCAGAACCCTCTGCTTCAAGGTAAACAAAATGTAAAACGTAATGCACGTATCCGGTAGATTTCTTCTGAAGCAAATTCCAAGATATGTATCTGAATGAACTTGCAGAGCTGATTCATTTGTATGCATTTCAGAATAGGAAAGAAAATGTTTAATTCAGTCTGAAGGACATAGCTATGTTTTGGGGAATAACGTTCATTATGATATTCACAAAGTATCCAAGAATTAGATACTTCTGGTCGAACGATGAAAGAATACTTGTGCAAAGTTCAGGTGTCGCCGATACTACGTGAGTAATAGATATAACATTTCATTTCCAAAATTGAAACAATATTCCGATAGACGTGCTCGACCTAAAACAAGAGTGGAGGCAACTACATTTCGTTTCATTTACATACGACATTTCACTTGTACAACCAATTTCAATGTATTTTAAACTTTTCGAAATGTAGATTCGGCGATCGCAAGAGGAATGGACGCCGCTTTGTCCGCATTTTTTGAGAGAGTTTCATTTAAAGCTGTTTTCCGCAATTTATGGATGTTTGACGAATTTTTTCGGGTTTTGTATTGGAGCATTAAAACAAAATTAGTCTCATTTTAAGTTTAGATTCGGTAGTTTCGCCTTTGAATTCGTCCGTTACACTGTAAGTACACAATGTACGATATCCAACTTCTCGTAGTTTTGGAAAAAGTTAAGAAATTTTCACATATTTAATTCACATTATTTTTATAATACATTTAATTTAAATAATTATTACAAAAAATTAAATAATTTTTTTAATAATTTAATTTTTTGATAATAAATTTAATAATTTAATTAAATAATTATGGCATGTAGATACTATTTTGTACAATAAATGTTAATTTCTCGTTTTAATTTTTAATTTTGAAAAGTAGCGAGTCAATGTCTAGCGAGTCAATCACTACTGCTGAGTTTTGCAAATAGGAAAACTCCGATTTTTATTCAAGGATATAAGGCAAGAAGGTCCACAGGTACGGTAATAATATGACGGATTCCATTGCCCCTAAACCAACGTAAGTGGCTCAGAGCATCAATTTATGCAACTGTAGTGCCTCTGACCGGGAAGTACTAGGGTAAGAGACCCGATGGAGCTAGGATTTTCGTCACTAGCTAGGCAAATTCAGCCACTGTCTGGTGACGAACTCTAGTGGCCGCCTGCTGTCATCGGTAGTTTTCCGTGGTTTCTTCGATCAACGCCAGGCGAATGCTGGAGCAGAATCCTAGCAAACGGGCCGCTTCCTTCCCTTGCCTTATCCTATCTCCACTCCTTGCTTACACACATACTTACATGCACTACACTACCAGAGAATTCGGGAGCTGAAAGCTTGTCCTGGCTAGGGCGGTGCCCCGCTGGGAATGACACCGGGAGATAAACCCCGCAAGTCGAAATGTAGGTCTGCGCCGGATCTCGCCATCCAGCGTAGGAAGATACCTGTCTCCTGCTTCAACAAAATATGCACTACATTTACAGAACTAATAACCTTAGCAGTTGACGCTCTCAAAAACATTAAACGATCATTTCACAATCCCTAAGTATAGTATTGATAACAATTATTATAAATATTAGGTCTTGAGAGATTAAAATACGAATAAGTTGTTAGTGGATGTTTATTTTTCGTTTAATTAAAAATTGCCTTTCATCCATTACACTCCTTCGTTTCACACCTTTTTGGCAGTTAACGTTTTTTTATATCAAGACTAATTCTTCAACTTCACTGTCATTGTGTTTCGCGCTTTTTATTATTTTTAATTTTTTCTATGGGCGTTGGGTTTTGCATTATTGGGAAGAACTTGAAAAAGTGTGCTAATTACAACTGAAACATCGTTTTTCAACTCTAATTAAACGAAACCTAAACGCTCTCTTATCAATTTGTATTTTAACTCCGCAAGACCTAATGTTATAATTATATTTCTAATAGATACGGTAATTATACAAGGATAGACTAATGTGACCGTCCATGTTTACCATCGTTAAAAATTTAAAAATGTAGATATGTTAATTATGTCAGGGATTTAACATATATTCCGAAATTGTGTTGTTAGCTAAGTCTACGGGCCCCCTTTCAACATTTGAAGGGGGGCCACGCTCACCTTTGTCCACACCTATAAATATTCCCGCTAACAATACAAAAAGTAAGAATAGAGGATACTTAGTGCGAACAATAAAAAATAAGCATCGTATGACCATGCACGTATAGAGACAGGTATGTTATTATTAATCATAGTGAGTTCAGGCTTAGTGTCCACTTATGTGGCGCTTATTTTTTATTATTTGCACCAAATATTCTTCCATTCTAACAGTGTGATAAAGAAAGTTATCTTCTTAAAGTGTAGCCATAAAAAAATTGAAACGAAATATCAAAGTTATTCATGAGAGGATTAATTTTTCAAAACCCAGGTCACTTTCTGGTTGTCCTCCTTGCCATACAGCCAGGACTTATTGGAAGTGCCCTTTTTCCCATTAGGTTTGTTCTCAGTAAGGTTTTTGATTATTCCCTTATCTTTTCTTTTGGTCCTTCTATTCTTTCATCCCTTCCATTTTTCTTGACCCTTCAATTTAACTTAACCCCAGTTTTAAAGTAATAATATCACATTCCTATTTTAATCTCTTTACCGATTTCTTTAGTTACCTCATTTTCTATTTATAATTTCCCACATTTGTTCGGTGTGTATTTTTTTAACTTTTCCAAATTGTGCATTTTTCTATTTGATGTTATAATGGGCACTATTTCCAAATACAAGGGGGTTCAAATATGACTGGACTGATTTTTTTACGAAATACTTTATTAGCAAAATTTATTTGTACACGTCATTCTTCAAAGTACTCCCCTCCAGATTCTATACATTTTTCCCAACATTCTGGGAGCATCCTAATGCCCTTTTCATAAAAGTCTTTTGGTTGTCGGTATATCCACTCCCGAACACTGTGGGTGACTGCGTCATTATCCGCAAATCGCATGCCTTGCAAATGTGATTTAAGCTGTCCAAACAGGTAAAAATTACTTGGGGCCAAATCTGGACTGTACGGCAAATGTGGTAGAAGGTCCCACTTCAATTTGCTGATGGTTGCTATGGTTGTTTTAGCAGTATGAGGCCGTGCATTGTCTTGAAGGAATGCTACCCGTTTCCCACCTCTCTTCCGTTTGGATCGGTTCTTTTCTTTGATTTCCCTTTCCAAAAGTGCTGAATAATAAGCTGCATTGATGGTTTTAGCTTCTGTAAGAAAGTCTACATGGATAACACCCTTCCAGTCCCAAAAAAAAGTTGCCATCACTTTTCCCGCCGAACGGATCTTCCGCGCTCTCTTGGGTTTTGGTGAAGAGGCGTGTCGCCATTCACGTGATACCTGATAGGACTCGGGAATAAAATAGTGTACACACCGTAATGTGGTTACAATGGACTTCAAAATGCATCTCCTTCATTTTCAAACCGCATTAGAAGAACACTGGCAGCTTGCATGCGCATCAATTTGTTCTCGTCCGTCAAAGTGCGTGGAACCCACCTAGCATTCACTTTTCTATATTTTACGTGTTTTTTTATCATGTCTTCTACACTGTCCACACTGATGCCAATTACTGATGCCACGTCTTTGATAGTGATGCGCCTATTCTCAGAAATAACCGCATTAACACGATCAATGTTTGTTGGGGTTATGGATGTTTGCGGCCGACGATTATGAGGTTCATTCTCAACGCGCTCTCGTCCCTCTCTGAAACACTTACACCATTCAAACACACGGGTCCGTGAGAGGCACTCTTCCCTGTACTGTTTTTTGAGTCTCTGCAAAATTTCCGACGGTTGAACGTTTTCTCCAACGAGAAATTTGATGATAATGTGTTGTTCCAGGCTCCGCGGCACCCTTTGTTCACTCATCGTTCTAGCAAGACCCAGACTCGACTGAACAGGTTCTAACCTGCAAAGGAGGGAGGTGGGGGGTTGTGGCTAGATTCTCGCCAGGCGGCGCAGCTATTGCGCATGGCGGGGTATTTGAAAAAAATCAGTCCCGGTCATATTTGAACCCCCTTGTACAAAGTAAGATTCCGAAAATATTTCTCTTATAATGAAACTGAAATTAAAATTTCAGAACAAAAATGTTTACATCACTTTTCAAACGGAATATAGGAAAAGATGGAACCCAGAGGCGTCCCTTAATTATACCGCCAAGAAAGTCCCCAAGAGCTGCAGCCGCGCTGCGTGGCGCAGTTGCCGGCGGGGAGGGAGGGGGTTCGCAGCAGCGCCATTTTGTTGCTTGGAGCCGCGCGGGATGACCCTCCCACCAGAGGTGTCGCTCCGTCGCGCAGAGCCTCTCCCTCCCCCTCGCACCGCTCCGCAGCGGAGGCTCAGCGAAGAACTCTCACAAGCAGAGCTCTCTTTAAAATGAAAAGTTTCCCAGGAATACTGATTGCACCGAACTTTATCAAATAGTGATAAGAATGTTATGGACTTAATTTTTTTTTACATATAGTTAAGGAACATCAAGGATTTTTACGAGCGCTGATGGAACAATTAAAAAGACAGCCACAATGATTTTGGTTTGTGGTACGTAATGGTCGTGGTGACCATTTCGTGCACAGAAAATGAAGTTACATTTATGTCCAGAAGCAAAACAAGGGGCCATCTCAGCATTTGCTCAATGGATCAGGGAAACTGGACGAAGAAACCTGATCGAGATGGGGTCATTGACCAGGCTGCAGTAATAGTTGTACGGTTATTTATACTCATTTATGCAGTCCAAATGGTAAATAATGCGTTATGTATCATTGTTAAAATTAATGTTAATTTCTTGTGATGCTCAGTATAGTCTCTATAGAAACAGTTACGCAGCAGAAACGATTTCACTTGGGATTTAGCTTTTCTATTAGAATGTAATCGTTATAATGTCATCTGGCAAAAGTATAAAATAATGTACATGTATTGTATATGAATTTTTTTAATCAGCTGTTGATACTGTCACCTGATGAATATGATTTCTACGTAGAGTGTTATGAAATAAACTGGCATTTTCTGAAAAAATATTCCCGCCCTTGAGCAAGTCATTTTTACAAAAACCACTGATTCGTAAATAAAAAGACACGGTAATGGTAGAATTCCTAGATTAATGAAGAGAGGCTTACATGAATCACGTGGGTGGGATTTAGTTATTATCCGTACAATTCGTTTTTGTAATCTAAAAGTCTGGGAGCTATAAGATGTATTTCCCCAGAATATTATGAATATTATGCCATATCTCAGGCGGGAATGAACATTCATGAACAATAGGCAGTATGAAGGCTGACTGAATTTGCAAGAATGCTGAACGCGTAGCATAATGAACTTAATTTTGTGTTCAATTCATTTAAATGGACGTTCCATTTAAGGTTTGACTGAATTGAGAGACCTAACAATTTTGTTGCCTTAACATCAGTCAATATCACGTAAGTATATCTCATAAGTATCGTAAGTGTATCACGTAAGTATACGAGAAAGTAATATGTAAAGTGTTTGTTAACATGCGATACGCAGATAAATTTGAAGGAATGTGTTAGTGATGAAGTTGAAAAAAATAATTCTCGGTTTTTGAAACCATGTATGTATATAATAAATATTCGATTATTAGTTGGAAGTAAATATGTTTTTCATGCTCATTTGCAAACATTCTGAAAGGCTACATTGTTATGAATGATGATTAATATAAACAAGCCTGTATTAAATATTCTTTTCAATTATTCATTCAAGTATACTACAACGAATTTTACTAAACTATCCCAACTGCGGATCAATAGAAATGACTCAGGGTCGTGACCTATCTTGATCCTAGAGAATATTTATTTCTCTCTCATAATGAACTAATGGTAAGTAATGAAGATGATCTTTTATTTATATAATATTATTTCATCAGAAACAGTTATTTAACATAACGACGTTGGAAGCACATTTACATTATTTTAGGAGACATCAATAAGCCATAAGACTGGTAAAACAAAATGTTGAAGAAAGGTTTGTTTAGTGCATAATCCATATAACTAAAACAAGAGTTGATGGATAATGTTTAACACTGAGAACTGATTTAGAACATTTTGAATTCATACATACGCGATTTCCCGCATTTTGGAGTCAGCGTATCAGTTGAAAAAATAGTGAAAATAATATATTTTTGTATCTATAACATTTAATCCAGAAACTAATAAAAACATAAAGAAAACGGAGACCCAAAATAAATAATGAAATCTCAAGACACGTGGTTGTGAAACCTCGATATGATCTAGAACAGAAATAGAGTAATTTCAGTAGTAAAGGAATTTAAATAACTCCAGGTGACTATTAGAGCGAGGGGATCTAATATGTGACTTTATTAAAAAAAATAAGCAAGGAAGGCCAATTATTAGTAGACATAATATTTTATAAAACAAGAATTTTCGAAGAAAACTAGAGACAATATACCAAGACAATGGTGGAGCTGTTACGTATGGATCAAATTTGGATTAAAAATGATGCAATAAACTCTCAGTGCTATGAAAATGAATTTTTAGATATATGATATTCTGAAGTATACTGTTTGATAGAATACCAAACGAAGAGATTAAACAGATAATAAAGATTGAGGTGACAGGTGATCGAAAATGTAGAATCCAAACAACTCCAGTAATTTATGCTGCAGAATGCATGCTGACAGAATATCAAAATTATCTTTAAATGAAATCCCTTTCGAAAGAAAAAAACGAGGAAGGCCAAGAAATCTTGTATTACGTCATGGTTGACAATGAAGAGCAGAAGAATAGAGGAGATGCCTGACTGGAATCAAAAACATCAGTGTGTAGATTGAAAAAGCAGTCATTAGAACTGTAAAATACTCGCTTAAGAATTAATAATAATTACCTTAAACCCGAAGTGGAAGATACCAGATGAAGAAGCCTTGTTATTATGTGCTGGCACAAAATGACCAGGGCTAACAGATCTTGCCGGAATGCCAAACCAAGCAAAGTTACGTTCTTATTGGAAAGATTAAATGAAAACAAAAGAAAATTTGATTTATTTTCTAGAGAGGGAGTCCCTTTAGATTACAAATACCAGATATTACTCTATTTGGTATTTATAATATTTGTAATCTTTGTCCATTTAAAAAGGCATGATCCCTTTTTAGCGGAACAACTATTCTTCGCAATTTACAGGTCCAGGCATAAATAGTATTGAGGTAAAGAAAAGATGATTGGATGTGTTTTCAGAAAAATTTGGACTAAGTAATAAGCTATCACTGTCTTAATATTAATATATTATATTAATTATTATATGATTATTATATATATAGGTGTAAATTCATTTCTTGTATATTTGCACCAATGAACAATGTCAATTCCGCAATTAAAATCTACTTTCGACCTTCCCAATAACATGTGTAGGTCTCTTAACCTGGAAATCTTTCCTTTGGCGGCGATAACACAATTCATGGAAAGTGTACGACATTTTATCGACGAATGACAGAAAATATAATTACAAGAGCCAGTAGGACTTCTGATTCCAGTGCAGGAATTCCAAAGGCAGATTTTTTAAACTCCAGACATTTGTTCGTGTTTCTCTCTATGGTATTTAACATGTATTCTCAAGTTAATGTTGAAATATCCTAAGACTTTAGTAAAAGGAACGCAATTGTGACCCTGAAGGGTTGGTTACAGACCAAGCACTGATAACGCAGATTTCTCCCTTCTTACGACCTTGCATTAAAGTAGTCGCCGAAGAGTGCGACCAAACGTGAATAGATTATGAATTTGAGTCAATTCAGAAGGTATTATTATTTAGATTTTTTTATAAATCGTGTCTGCGTAAAGATATACTATATACGAACTCAATCAATGGGCAGTACATTTTAAAGCGTTGCATTTGTAATATAGCATGAGTGCGTTTCAATAATAATAAATATTTTAGTTATAATTTCTAAAAATTTAACTTTAATTCATATTATAGTACTTTAATCAAATTACTTTATAAATGTGTATAACTTGAATGAAATTTTTCCAAAATAAAAAAATTGCTTATTTTGTTTACAATATTTTTAACAATTCATTAAAAATTATAAATATGCAGTGAAATATTACGGAAGATCGTTGAAGTGGTGTCAATAAATTGGCAATTTTGTATAAAATGTAAAAAATGTATGAAAATAGACATAATTCTATTTTGCAACAATACTTTACGAAGACGTCCTATTCATTTTCTAACGATTATCATGTAGTACAGATTTCCGAAGTTTGACAAAATTTTGAAACATTATTAACAATTACAATTTTGGGAAATAATTTATGACAGAATCTCTACTGATTCTTAATGGATTAGCGAAAACAGCGTTTGAATAGGTCTGTTTATCTGGAAGAAGTGGGTGTAACATTCCGATGACAATGTAAAAAACTTTGCTATTGGATTGCTCGTCTCGAAAATAAAAATATTGTAACGTAAATGTGCTCTATAATAATATAAATATAATGAATTTCATTTGCATTGGATTGGAAATCATACATAAATTATATGTAGTAATATATTGATATGTGTGTATTATTGTGTGTGTGTTCCTCAAAGTTCACGCAGTGACAAGCTGTATTTCTACCGTGCAAACATTAGGATATGAAAATGTTATATAAAGAGTCATATCTCGATTTTGATTCACACGCAAAATCCTAAAAGACTAGGTATCTCATATGATTTTAATAGTTGCAGTAAAGAACTCCATGTATGTTTTTCCAATAAGATCAACGACAGGTTGCTGCTTTACGATATTTTGTTGTTGAGTTTACATATTATATACACTTTCTAAAGAAACGAAAATTACAATAACAAACAAATACAGGATATAATTGTGTTTTTGAGGCGTTCAGAACTTTTACTCAGAATATGTCTTTGTAATGTCTTTTATTTCTGGCGCACCTCCTTGGAGTTCAGCGGTACTATTACTGCTTTGGGTCTCCATTTACCATTATCGCGCGCTGATTGAACGATGTAATCGACTTATGAGCGGTTACACTATCTATTATTTGATGAATTAATCAAGATATTACAATGAAAATCTTTACGAATTCATTCGCTTCTCAACATTTTAATATAAAAATGATGGCTTGTTTCTGCACCGAGTTCGATTTTTGTTAATTTAGATATGGCCTTTATTATTATTATTATTGATATTATTATTATTATTGAAAATATTATTCTTATTATTGATATTATTATTATTATTATATTATTATTATTAATATTATTATCATTTTCGCTACAATATTTTTTATTTCGTTCTTTTCGATTATCGTTGATTTGGAATTTCAGAAGAAGAAAACAGATGAACTCAACTCAACAGACGAACAAAACTCAGATGAACAACTGGGAAAAAATTCTCATTCAGATCGTTAAAATTGATAATAAGTTCATAAGTTTTTCATGTCAAGATCTTGAATTGCTGCAATTACACCTTCATCCTACACGGCCATCCCTCTCACACTTCTCTCTTCACAAAACAGTATCAACGTCGCGAATGCCACCTTCCCAAAACGGCGACTGTTGCAAAGGCTGCCCATTTACTTGAACATCTAATGCCAAGAAATCTAATTTTATACTCAAATTACTCTTAAAATACTAACATATGATATATTATTTTATTCCAATATTCATGATCTATCCATTGCCGATGAAAAAATATATAGTTCAATTTAAAAAATCAAAGATTATTTGATTATTGAAACTTTCTGCACAATTTTATATGTAAAGAATTGGCTTCCTAATAAGGTGGATAAAGGCTTTCTCGAGGGAAAGCGAGTGTTACGATTTACGCTTACAAGCTCAGGCTATTTCGCCTTGAAACGTGTGGAGGAAGGACGCAATTTTCACCGGGGGGTATTTCTGGAAGCCAATTGATGACTCTTTCTTGCTCCCAAGTTGAAGATAGTTCGGTAGCTGACTCAAGTAGCATTTTAAAATTGATGCTGTAATTGTTCAACAAATGGAACTTAAGTATTTAGAATAAAATGAAAAAGTATGGAGCTGAAAACCAGGAATATCTAAAGAGTAACAATTTTCGTGGCAATATATGCAAGCGTTGTGGCCGCTTGTCCTCTCCACCCCCGTTAGGAACTACAAATGTATTTGCCGGAGAAACTAAGCGAGCCGTTGCAAAACGGCTAGTAGAAAGGCTTAGCGTGGGGAAATGCCAAAAAAATAATTGTCATGACATGCTAATTTCTTATAAGCAATTACGTATCACGAAAACGAAAGAGATAGCGCTAATCCGATTGCGGAATTTTATATCTTGTTTAAAGGCAATTTTAAAAAAGCAATACGTTTTGTTTGAAAAATTTAAAAATTTATAAACAATTTCAAAATTTTGCAATTCTAAAGTGGGAAGGGTTTTCTGATGTCCCAGAACCAAAAACTGCGAATTAACAATTTTGCAACAATTAACAATTTTATAAACAATTCCGTAATGTGCGCTATTCTTGCCGGGGAGTGTCCCCAAGTTATCCCTATTTGATGATAGCAAAATAACAATTTTGACATGAGATGCAAATTAATTGCTTAATATCTAGTTTAATTATTACATTAGTGATAAATATACAGTTGGTCTTTGAATTTTAGTTTCTTTAATTGAAATGGTTCCCTAGCTGTCCTAACGATTCGAGAAAGACAGTATTTTGCATTTTTGCAAATGTAATATACATATGAACAATTGAAAATATGCAATTATAATCGTTTTTCTTATCGCAAAATCTGTAATAAACAGGTCATTTGATAAAGTTCATAAATTGTGTTTGGACAAGAATATTGGAATTTAAATGTGTATAAGAACGTAATTGTTTTAAAATTAGTGTTATTTTATCTGTAATGTAATTTCTTCAAAAAGAATTGTGTTAACAGTGGTTACAGTGAATTGTGTTAACTGCGACGTTTCGTCACGACAAGGGCTGGCCAAGACGTGCAAAAGCTGAACTTAGCCGCAGACGGCCGCGATCAATTTATGTTTCCAGTACTGTACTTATAATTCTCACAGACGCAGCGCCTTATATGATTTGCGCCGGGAAACTTTTGAAACACTTCTATCATAACCTAACCATTTGACATGTTTTGTTCATGGTCTGCACCGTGTCGCAGAAGAGGTTAGGAAAAAGTTTCCTTCAGTAAATAAACTGATTTCGTCAGTCAAAAAGATTTTCTTAAAATCTCCTACAATAATTATTTTGTTTCGACAGAAGTTGCCAGAAACACCTCTGCCGCCCAAACCTATAGTAACTGGATGGGGAACTTGGTTGAGAGCAGTGGAATATGTAAATATTTAGAATTATTATGTTAGAATTAATATGTAAATATTTAGAAACAGTAAATATTTTGAACAAATTGCAGAAGCTGTGAACGAACTCTCTGATGATGATACACAGTCTATACAAGACGCCAAATTTGTCCTCGAGAATAGGTAGGTCTTAAAGGTAATCTCGCATATGTAAGTTCAAACTTTGTATACCTTGCGGATGTAATTGAAAAACTAGAAACTCGAGATTTGACTTTATGTGATTCCATGTCAATGTTTGTGTCAGCAGTAAATCAGTTAGAAAAAGTTCTAAGTGATCAAGGAAAACGAATAAGCGAAAATGTTAAAAATGTTCTTAAAACAAATTCTGGATATGTCAACATAAAGTCAGTAAACGAAAGTTTAAGTGCAAATAAATGTAAACTCCCAGAAGGTTTCAGTGTTGCTAATGTTTCACTTCTAAAATACATGCCAGTCACATCAGTAGATGTTGAGAGAATCCTTCTCTGCATTTAAACTGATTTTACTCTCCACACGTCACAAATTTGAAATTGAGAACCTTGAAAAATTACTAATAATATATTGTAATGCAAACTATCGTAAGAATAAAATTTAAAAGGGTTGTAAATATGTAAATCTTGTTTTATATACAAATGAATGTACTTGATTTGTGTATATAAGTTTACAGAATAATATAGAAAAAATATAAACAATTATTCATTTTATTGTGTAACATATGATAGTGCTGTTTTCTCCTTATTTTTGACATTTTCAGGCGCCTACAAGACGTTTTTTTAGTGCATAAACATCCGATGTCTAATGATTACAATGCGGTCCATGCAAGATGTGATCGCATGACGTCATAGCGCACGAAGCGCTCCGGGGCAGGCGGGCATTGACTGCCTTACAGGGCTGTGGCTAGCGTCATCGCCCTTGCGGCCATCGGCCGCCTGGCAGCTCAACACTTGCTCCTTCACCGACAGCCCACTGCACTGGTCTAGGCTCTCGGGTAGAGAAGCTCCCACACCCCCCTCGCGAAGGATCGGAAGGATTGACCGACGCTGATTCATGTTTACAACAGTCCAAATGAAGAAAAAATGTATAGCATTAATATTAAAATATTACACAAATATAACAAATGAATCCATGATTTGTGTAATAAATATAACAGAAATCTTTGCTTTAAACTTTACTTTTGGATACTTCGCGCATTCTCTTCCAGCGGGAAAATAGGACAAAATGAAATTTATTATTCTATAATATAATTTTGGAATAATTATTAAAACACGTTCATATTGCTTAACAATGTTTCTATGGAATTTTGTTTAACTATTCATTTCTTGATTAAATAATGGCTAATCCGTCATCATCAGACCTTCAGCGGTTGTGGACGTGCGTCGACCAAATTTTCATAAAATTATATTGATTGTGATATTTTATAAATTACATTGAAATGGTAATCGCTTTTAAGGAGGAATGCTTGAGCCGTACGAAAGCATGCATCATTCTCAAAGATAATTACAATAAACAATAAACATTTATGGAAAAAAGATAGACCAATACGTACTAAGCACTTGCAGTTCTTCATAATAACGGAAAGTTTTGATCATCTGTTTTAAAGAGCGACCATGCCTGTTTAGAGGGAATGTCTGTCCGTCTGTCTCCCCGTCTGTCTCTCCGTCTGTCTCTCCGTCTGTCTCTCCGACTGTGTCTCCGTCTGTCTTCCGTCTGTCTTCCGTCTGTCTCTCCGCCTGTCTTCTGTCTGTCTCTCCGTCTTCCATCCGTTACCCTTCCATACTTTTGTCCATCTAAACCGTTCAGTAGATTTTCTCCAAAAATTATATTCTTCGATCGATTTAAAAGGACTCGAGGCCCTACGAGTTTGAAACGAATATTTTGCTTTTCGGGGGTACTTTACATGAAGTCCCAACATTTTCAAAATTTTCTCAAAAATAGTTAAATTTTCTTCTTAAACTTTGTCGTCAGATAGATTCAAGGAGCTTCAAAGAATGGTGCAGGTATCATTTTCGTTGAAATCCCTAATTTTTCTAAAATTGCAAATGATTAAAATTCTTTTCGGTGTCTTCCTACAAATACAATATCGAAGATAGAGATTTTTTCCTTAATGAAATCTGTTCTTTAAAGACGTATTTTCAAAACAGTTAATGTACAACTTTTCGAAAATTTAAGAACTTTTCGCGTAATATATCCACATTTCAAGCAATATTTTTTTTCAAAAATGGCAAAAAAAATTATCCTTTAAATTTTCTCCTCATATGTATCAAATGACGGTATAAAAATTGGTACTAATCCCACTTTGGGCGAACTCTCTCTCTATTTTGGAAAGTTGGAAAAAGTTAACATTGTAAAAGTACAATATTGAAGATAGATTTTTTGTCTTGAATTAAACCTATTCTAAAAAGGCAGCTCTTTAAAATACGAAGTTCAGAAATACTATTGCGAGAAAGTATTCGCTGTTGTAGCACCACTAGTTCTTACTATCTCGTCCCTGCTTGCCAATCACAAAGTGCAGTACATCAATCATTGGAAGCGCTGTCGTGTGCACTTGGCACGGGAACACAATACAATTAATATTTGGCGCCTTATGGAACTTTTTTGAAGGTAATTTCATTCATGGAATAGTCTTATTAAATACCACGAGTATATTGGAAATTTTTTGATGATTTTCAAGTTGCGTTGCGACGAAGGAATTTGTCTGGAAATTTCCTATGCACGCGTGGTATTACTACTGACTATTCCCCTCGTAAAATTGAAACCAATAGTGTTAATATATATATATATATATATATATATATATATATATATATATATATATATATATATATATAATGTCCCAATTAGGGCGCTGTTTCTAAAAGAATTTATCGCTTTTTCTATTCGATTTTTCTTACCGTTTTTCCCTTCTCGCTAATAATAAACTGCGACTTATCTATCTTAGGAGGCGGTATGTATCGATCGCTGTGTTGTTGAATAAACCGTGTATGTAATATAGCATAACCACTTTGATTTTAACATTCTTTCAGTTATTTTCAATATTTGGCGCATTTTGAAACTCGGACATAATTTCATTCGGGGAATATTCCTATAAAAAAACACTCGTGCTTTGGAAATTCGAATAATCCCCTCCTCTCTTCGCGAGCTATTACCTATGATAATTACTTATATTACCTATGATAATAGGTGGTAACCTATGATAATAACCTCCAAAGCACTCGTGGTATTACCTATAATAATTTATAAGTTTCAACAAGAGTAGCCTTCCTGCTCTGGTATCTATAGCATAAATCTCAATCAGCGTATGTGCAATAAAAGATGAAACAGATGAATTCGAGGCAGATTTTTACGAAGTTCTTCCGTTCCTGGCTTCTCACTCCACCACAGCTTCATAATCAAGTTCCTATCAGCCCGTGTTCTAATTTAACGCCCTCGACGGTAGGTCATATTCGTCAAGGCTTCCTCTTAGCCATCTCTCGACTCATTTTCCAAACACTTCTACTACATATGGTATGCCTTAAGCACATTGGCGGATCCAGGGGGAGCATGGTGCCCCCAAAAGCCTAGAGTTTTTGTTTATCTTCCTTTATTTTGCAAAATTGATTTAAATATTTACTTATGTTCGAATTATGTAATTATTTAAACAATAAAATTGTGTAGTATCATATGTAAAGTACATTAATAATATACAATATAATAACAAATATGTTTATTATTTAACGAAAATCTACGATGCCCCCTCCCCCAAATGATCGGCTGGATCTACCCCTGCATAAGAATGGTAAACATGTCCTACGTTGAAAGTAGTGTAGACTTCTTAGCATTTGTGACATGGTGGTGAGCATGTACTGACCAAAAGAAATTTGTTTATTTGAACGACTGTCGCACAGAGGAAGAACGATAATTCTAAAGAAATAATTTTCGAAGAAAATTTGCTCAGATATTCTTTATTGCCCTAACTACAATTGGACATATTTCGTTGCAAATATAAAAAAATGTATCACACACACACACACACACAAAATATATATATATATATATATATATATATATATATATATGACATCGATATACTTCAGCGGCATATTTCATACTTATATTTCATTGTACTAAGATGTGTAAGTGAATATTTTTGTTTTGAACACAGTAAAGCATCTAATTTGAAAGAAATAATTACATTATAGTGGTCAGAAGACAATAATGTACGACTAGGAAGAAGTTTTTAAGAAAAGGATGAACATTCATATTCAAATTGCAGATAGCTAACTTATTACCTCAAGATTGTGTCCTCATGAAATGTTAAATGCATGGCAAGATGATAACCTGCAGTTGAGTCATTAATTTTATGAATTTCCGGCAATGTTTTGTTATTTCAGAATTCCAATATCAGAATTCGCGAAATTTCAAAAAGTAATGTATTTTATTCTCTAATTATTTATATTAATAAAACAACTGAAATGGTTAGGACGTGTTAATAGGATGGCAGATGAAAAATTACCAAAATTAATACAGCGTTAAGTAGATAAACGTATGCCAAATAATGCCAATAGTAATGGGAATTGGTCACATTAATAATAATACAACTTTTTTTATTTGCTGGTGCTTTGAAGTGTATTCAACTTCAACTTCATGGCTGATGGCACAGAACAATAGAGCAGTGTCTCATTTTTTTATTACGACTGAGAATAAAAGAAAGAAATTGGTTTCAACAAAATATACTGTGGTTATTCACATGAAACTGATAACAGAAAATAATTTTATATTAATCTGAATAGTTCGGGATAAAAATCAAAAAAGTAAAGTGTAGCGGTAGTAGATTGTTGCATGGACGCAGATTCGTCATGACTGGTCGCGAGTGGGTGTGTGGCTGGCGAAGAAGTACGTACGGTGTGTGGAGAGGAGGGCTTGGCGCTGGTGGCGGCGGGCGGCGGCGGCGGCAGCGGCGCGAACACTGCGCAGGTGGAGTGCAACGAGCCACAGGTGCCGGGAGCGCGGGCGGCGGCGAACTGCAGCGTGCGCCGGCGGCGGCGGCGCCGGCCCTCTGCGAGCCCCCGCGGGAGGGGGCCGGAAGGTCGAGGCGCCGTCGCGTCACCGGAGGCGCCGATAAACGCAGGAGGGCGGCGTGGGCGGCGGCGGTGAGCGCCTGGAAGGCGCCCACGCTATTGGGCGCGCCGGGGACGGCCAGTGGGGGACACTCCTATGGCCCGATGCGCCTACCATGTGCGGCACGCCCCCACTCCCAGGCCGCAGCGCACCTCACACGCGGAATCTTCCACTGGACTAATGATGCCATGTTATCACTTTTCCGGGAGAAATTCTGCATCCACCGTTGGAACGGTGCCTGTTGATTAGAACTAAAAGCACGATACTGTTATTGTTTCAATTTTCTTCACATCAGACTTACTGTTTTTACAGGTTTACAGATATTTACTAATTTCACTGTTTTCATATCCATTACTGTGCGAATTTTTGAACTTAAAAAGGAACTTTCCCTGAGTATGTTACGTGCGCGGTGAAGTTTGTTTTTGAGACGAGCGTGTGCGCAAGGGGCGTGACCTCTCTCGTGAGGAGCGTCTCTCCACCAAGTGCTTGGCGTTAGGATGCGTGGGCGTGGGGCGGCGTTCTGAGGGTGGCGGCGGCCGGGGTGGGGGTGGGAGGAGGCGCAACGCACTTCCCTTCCTTCTCGCAATTGCCTTGTTTTTCCAAGTTGATGAAGACCCACGCCCAGTGTGAAGCAGCTTATGTTGACAGGTGCAAACGCGGTAAAGCAAAGTCGCCTTCATTGTGTGCCCGTATCAGAGCGAGATGATAAGATGGAACACCAGGTTGTATAAAGAAAACGTCTTATAAGGTACCCTGGTTTACTTTCCAAAAAACTCTATCGAACGATGATAGACGATTACTATTTTAAAAATAACGCATGCGCAACATTCCTCTTTTAGTCTTTTACTATTTTGAGAACATCAATCCTTACTCTAATATTATTATATCACTCCAATATTGTTTGGCCTAGATTCATCGACACGGAAAATCACTTCCAACGTTTCATCTTGAAAAGTCTTTCTATATAGAATAGGAGATAGTCATCTCAAAGATTTTCCATCAACGATGGCCTAATTTGCCTCCATCCATTGTTTTGGTTCAAGGGACAAATATCTCAAATACGTCATATCATGTCTAGTGAATAACCCGTAGCTATCTCATTCAGCATATTGCGTGATCAAGGAACGGACGCCTCCCCTGATATATTGGAGAGGACAGAGCAGATAAGAAGGGTCGTCACCCACTCTTGAGCGTCACTTTGTTAAACACGTGGAATCCTCAAAAGAGATGTATCATCCGACTTGATCCGACTTTTAACCCTAGAGAAGTATCCTAAAATACGAGTATATTTTCGAGTATAAGTATACGAGTAAATTCGTATATTTAAATGGAAAGACAATCTTTGTCCTTCGAGATAGTGAGAAACATTTCGCCCTTACCGATCAATGGTTTAATAAAACAAGTTTTCTAAACTAGTAAAGTTCTAGAGGAAAACTTTTGTATTCAGTACATAGTAAATATTTGGAGAAACAGATGATGAATAAAATGTAACACATATCACCGGGCATTGTGATGTGTAATTCATCAAATGAACTAATGCAAAATTCTTTAGAACCAACATCGACAGAAGTGGCTCTCGGTCCATGAGCTATGCTATACAAATAATGCTGTTGACAGAACTCTTTCTCTTTGAGAGCGCTTAGTCAAAATCGAGACGCATTAATCCATCAAGAAAAACATTCGAAAAATTTTCCTTTAGATGGTAATTCCTAATTTCTTGTAATAAACGACATTCATTGTAGAAACGATGAAAGAAAGGTAAGGGAACCGAAGTATTCCGAACATATCTTGGTATCATCATCTTTTAACGATTTACGTCAACTTAACCTTTCGATTATTTGGTGACGCTCTCTACCCTCAATTAATACCACTGCCTTTTTACACCGTAGAGTCCTTGATTCCACTCCCTAACTCCACAGTGACTCGTAAGCTCACTGCGGCCGAGCACTTACTCCTGCCGCTTGTGGTTCATAAGCCCGTAGCATGCTTCATTTTTACAGATAAGGAAATTTGGAGGCGGCTAGTTGGCGCAAACGTTGGGGCCCTTACGGAGATTTCTCCCGTTGGCACTCAGGCAGTCACAGTCACACAACATTCAGAAGGCAACCTCCGTAACCACTACGCCGGCTCGATCATGTCGTAAATTGCCAACTTATGAAATGAAAATTCCTACGAAAAAGTATATTTAATTTTGAGCTCTCTTACAGCAACAATTCTATGTTTTTGGAAGGGATAGAGAAAGAGGAGGTAGTCAACACAAAGATTAAAAGGCGAAAGATAAGAGAAAGGGTAAAAGAAAGGTGGAAGAACGTGGTTCAGCGGAAGAGCCGGGCCTGATGGTCCGAGACTCGCCACATAAATAAAGTCATTATTATTATTATTATTAATTATTATTATTATTATAAAAACAAATGTACGCATGCAACTACGGTCACGAACCGAAATTCTCCATAAATTCCTCCCGGATCACGAGATGGCGGTTCTGTCACGGAAGGATTATTAACATGATCATTTCCCTCATGCGAAATAAAATATCAGTAAAATATTAGAGAACTTTCTTCAATGAAGTGTTCCAATGCAAAGTTAATTTGATATATTTTTAACAAAAGAATGTAATATTTTAGCATATTCATATCTCTAAGTTGATCAGTTAATTGCAAATGATTAGAATGAAAGTGTGGAAGAATATCATGTGACGGCCCACTTGCGCAAAAAGTGCGCCAAAATTGTTTATCGCCAAGCACAGTCCTCGGTGGGTAATTTGATATGATGCGCTTACTACGTACGTCTTAATGCTCTCGAAGAGGAAATGTGTAGCATCAAATTCCTAGTGTTCCCCAAACCAACATCGAATAATTCGTCACATTCTCCTTCCTCCCCAAACACACACACACACACACACACACACACGCGCGCGCGCGCGCGCGCGCGCGCGCACATTTGCACACTTGCACGCCCAGGAGAGCAGAAGCGTAGGATCATGTGACTCTCTTTGCGCAGCAAATTATCATTTGAAAGAATTCTATTTTCATAGTATTCATTTTACTTCAGACAATAATGTTGGTGTGGAATCGTCTTCTCAAATTACAAGTCTCATGAATGTACGTCTTCTTCTAGAACATTAATAGTACAGTATAATTAATAAATTAGTTAAACCATATCAAATTAACGTTGTCCCATATTTCTACAAACTGTAGAAACATTTCTTTGTTCTCAGCGTGTCACGAACGGCAAAATATTATACGGACTTTATTTTCGATTCTTTAATTAAATAGAATATTATCTTCTCAATAGGTTTGCACCTTCTTCTCTTTCCTCTATATACGAGGTATAATACGCTAAGGATAGATGACGGTTTTGAACAATCTGTAAGAAACCTTCTACCGAAAACCCTGAAGGCGTTGTACTGCTGGTTAAAGAATTTCTCCCCAGTCCTGCTTCTGCACTGATTCATGACGCACAAATAGACTCTCGCAGATTATGACATTAAAAACAGTTTACTGTAACACACATTATAATCGTGCGTAACTCCAAAAGGATGCGTCATAAGAACTTAAAACAATGTTTCCGTGACCGGAATACGTTTTGAGGGGATATGAAGTTCTGTGGGAACGCAATCTTTGGGGACGGTTAGGGGCAGGTAGTGAAATGACGAACAGGTGAGAAAAAAATGATGAGGGGCAGGTGAAAGGTAGGTGGGTTCACGTAGGGAAATGAATGAGATCATGTGGGGGGTCATTCGGGAACAGGTGGGAGCCAGGTAAGGTCCGCATTCTTTCCTAATCAGTATTCTGCGAAATGAGACATTTTTGAAATTTCTACTGCACATTTGGAGTTTTAGTTTTTGAAAATGCCTCCATTCTTCACATCATAGCACAGATACACTATGGTTTCCGAAACCCATTTTCGAGACCAAAATTAATAGCTGTAAGTTGTGAAGAATGTATTGAATGCTAATTCATCTCACGCATTAAAACAACAAAATCACACATAATTCAGAAAAAGTGCAAAATTCACAAAATATTTATATTTTTAAACTAAAATGTTGAATTGCCAGCTTAACTACTATTCGCTATCTAATTACACTGCATCCAATAGCCTACAGGAATTAAACTGTTTTTCAAAATCTTCTTCTTTTTACCTCTTCATTTTCTTCTTCTTCCTCCTTTTCTTCTTCTTTTTCTTCTTCTCCTTTATCTCTTCCTTTTCTTCTTTTCTCTTCCTTTTCCATAACAAACCAACACTGTGCAAAGAAATTAGACACGCAAACAACATTCTTCTTCTTTTGCACTTTCTTCATTTCCTTTTCTCCTTTTTCTTTTTCTGGTTCTTCTTCTTCTTCTTTTTCTCCTTTTCTCTCTTCCTTTTCTTCTTCTTCTTCTTCTTCTTCTCCCTTTTATCTTCCTTTTCTTCTTCTTTTTCTCTCTTCTTTTTCTTTTGCTCTTTCTTCTCCTTTTTCTCTCTCTCTTTCTTTTTTCTTCTTTTTCTCTTCCTTTTCTTCTTAATTTTCACTTTTAAAGCAATTATTTATAAAGTGCGGAGTTTTCGCACGGGTCCAGCTGGTACATTTCAATATGTTATGGAATTATTAAAGATTTTTTATTTATAGGAAACCATCGGCACAAAACACCGTTATTCTGCTACTAATGGATAGGGATTTACCTTTTGTTTCTGAATTTATCTGATTTCATGCACACAAAAATAGTTTTCAGGTTGTGGTGCAGGGGCGAAAACAGGCACATGTAATCCCAACACATACGCTGCAACACTCTTTACATTCGTGCGTAAATTGTAAACGAGTCATTCCACATCAAATCAACAAGGGTCCAAACCCCGACACTTTCAGATTTTTTCCTCTGTACTTTGTACTGTTTCTTGTGTTCCTGAAGTACCTCTTAAAATATATAAAATGAAGGCTAATGAAGGCCGTAGCAAATATAGTTTCACTTACATAATGATTTGAACTACGAAAGAAGGGCGAAATAGCTGCCGCATTATTAAACAAATTCTGTATTATCTTAGTCAATTTCAAAGCTAAAAAAATGTTCATGTATCATTTTAGAGCTTATGTATGAGGCTTTATAAAACATTTTAATGAAACAAAAATATATTTTAGAATGTTTCAAAATTATCGAATATATATTTTAAAATTTATTTAAAGAAAATGTGTATTTAAATTAACGAAAAAAATATTTTGAGGCACTACTTATATAAAAACTATGTAAAATCTTTAGATTTGGAATGAGAATGGGATCAGGAGTTACAATATATTGGATCACGTCATGCGTCTCATGAACGTAATGGAAATCTTCAATCCCTGCTCATTGCTACTTCCAATGATTAAAGTCTAATGTACCCTTTCCCTCAGATAAAATGTCGGGCAAAATTTATCTTCCACACCGCGCCGACAACTTGGACACCCCTCGGCCTGGGGGAGGGCAGGGGGAGGGACGCGTTGACAAATCGCTAGCAGGTAGAACCACAACTGTCTGTAATTGGTGCAACATCCCAAGGGGTGGAAAGGAAGTTGCCACAGGGGGAGGGGGCTAGTTTGTTTACGTACGAGGCGGAAATAAGTCATATTTCCCTACCGATGGAGAGATTTTGCCTGCACGTTCGCCACGACGAAAAAATATTTCTCAGCGGGGTTTCCGTCCAGAATTATTGTCACTGACCCGTAAATATTTAACATTTTAGCAACAATTGATCTAACGTTTAGCAATCGATTTGTAACTCCAGTCGAAGTGCAATTTTCAGATGTTCATTTCAGGCACAATTTGCGGACCCTTCCAGGTCGTTCTAACGCATATTTCGAATTTGTTTATAAAATTATAAATTGTTGCAAAATTGTTAATTCACAATCTTCGACCTTGGAGAAACGGGAGACCCTCCCCCTTTATATAAGCAAAAGTTGGAAATTGTTTACAAATTTTCAATTGTTGCAAATATTTTTATTGTCTCAACTGAGAGGCGTTTAAACGCGATACAAAATTCCGGAATTCGATCGGTGTTATCATATTTCGTTCTCGAGATATATGTAATTGTTTATAAGAAATTAACATCTTAGAATGGCCAAATTTGTTTTCACTTAACACAAGCATACTGAAAAAAACAGTTCTCCAATGTTGCGCTTTTGCTTGCTACGCTTAAAAAACACTTAGCTTATAAACAAATTCTGTGGCCAATTTAATTACGCTAAATCCGTCTTTTTATGGCGAGTATGAATATAACTTTTATTTTGTTTTATATTCTCTTTTAAATGCTGCAATTTGCAAGTCGATATATTTATCAAATAAAGAGGAAACTCATTATATAGAAATTATTTTTGACTGTGCATTACGTCGAAATGAGTGTTTCTGCTTTTCTATCAAAGGGATGTTGAGCAACCGAATAGCTAGAAAATAAAAAATATTTATTTTGTGTTTTGAAAAATCACATGAGTAGAATCACACATCACAATATTTACACAAGTATAGAAATTTCTAAATGGACCTATATAAACTATAAGTTAATATTTTCAATTCAATTTATCATTCAATAAGTCAGGATCATCTTTCTAAAACAGTTAATTTGTTGATTTCATTGTATAATATTCGAATCAGAGCTAAAATGTGCTAAATCTACGCATTGTTAATACATAGTTTTAAACAACATTAATATATTTAATATACATTTAAAACGCTTTTTAGATTGGCGAACGTTTCAATGAAATACTAATACTACTAAAAGAAAATAAAAAATATGTTATACCGATTCAAACAGATTTAGCGTTTGTTTACAGTTTAGTAAATATCAATGCCGTAGCATTTCCCAGTGAAAATGCATAGAACGAACTTTAAGGTCAAGTAATATTACCTTCCCAACCCAGATTGCATTTCAGTATCGTCAGAGTTCGAAGGTGGTTTGTTGACCGCTACTTTCCATTCTACGAAACTACCGAAACCTTGAAGTTTGGACGACTATCTGTATAGGGAGAACATTGCTGTTTATTAAACGAAAACGGACCATTCAAGGTAGCTAATATGAAATCGTTGAAAACGTTTAACCATTATAAACTACCCATAAGAAAAATATCAAATAAACAATGTTAATGATCACCAGCTTCAAATTGCATTTACTATTTCAATGTTTTTAACACCCCAAAACCTACAGAAGAACGATATTTTTTAGGTTATTATAAAACCAATTCAATAAATATAAGCATTTATTCACGTTATAATTTGTAAATATCTAATATGTTATTTGATGTCTTCATCGGAGGTCTGCGATTAAAAAAACTGATAAACAGAGAAAATTAAAGTAATTGTGAGTAATTGATGAAGTTGAATGATCAAATGAAAAACAATGTCTCTACCTTATATAATGCCACCATGTTTAATAAACATGTAACTACATGTGATAAATATATTTAAATATGCAAATTAATGAATATTTTTTTTGAAAGTAAATTTATCAATGAAACGTTGATTCATCAGCAAGTATTATATTATTAAATACATTTTTGTGAATCATGTGCTCCTGTGTGAATCGCATAGTACACGTGATTCGTATGATCCAGTTTCTCAGAATAATACAAAACGTGCTAGACACATACATTAAACATAATAGTTGCGAAATAGTTATTTACGACATGAGTATCATAAGATATCTTATTACAATACGAAATTGGAGAATTATCAAAGAAGACTCTTTAGCCGAAACTGTTAACCTATTGAATATTCTAATAAAATATTACCATTTGAATATCATAGAAAGTTACAAGCGATTAATACAAATTCATTGAAACTATAATTTTTGTTTAAATTTGACTCCTTGTCCTGCAAAAGATGACATCTGACAGTACTTATGTTAACAGCTCTGTCATGGGTTTGTTCTAATATTACTTGCAGTACGCAAATTATTATTTTTGGTATTAACGAAGATACAGGGCTTGATTTCTGTCGGAACGCGACGGAACGGTGTTCCGGTTCCTCGGAAAAAAATACTAAATTATATTATATAACTATTGCTATTAATAAGTAATTTGAGGCGCGTTCAGGGAGCTAAGATTTTAAAAATAAAGCACTGGATATATGAGTCATAATTACTCTCATGACGACACTGATCTCAATTTCGTCTAGTTTGACTTTAGACAATCAAAGTGAATGGTCTAAGTTTTTTCACCTAATAAAGTTTATCTTACTATATAAACTATTTGCACAGTGTTTTATGTTCAAAACTG
The DNA here is from genome assembly GCA_964035755.1 of Teleogryllus oceanicus. Classification (NCBI taxonomy): domain Eukaryota; kingdom Metazoa; phylum Arthropoda; class Insecta; order Orthoptera; family Gryllidae; genus Teleogryllus; species Teleogryllus oceanicus. Next base: position 179,767,485 of record CAXIVR010000001.1, read on the forward strand.
CTTGAATGCTTGAATTTTGCAGCATATACTTTCGTCTTATTCGTAATCGCTACGCAATATACAATACGGACTACGTGAACTTGCAAAAATGAAACAAAAAAACACCTATTCCAGCAGGAAATATTTTCTACTCACTGGGATTCGATCTCAGGTCTTTAAAGTTAACTTGCCGGACACGTTTCCCCCTATACCACCACGTACACGAGAAGACTTCCTTCTTTCATATGCGAAAAGAAAGAGAAGCATTTGCATTTGCAGTTTTCAAAAGTGTTTAATTTACATTAATTCAAGATTTATTTTTAAAAAGAGATATCACGAAACAAAAAACTCTGTCGTTAATATTGGTTCTCGACAATGTTAATAGGTATTTGTTTGAAATATTCGAAAATCAGATCGTTCGCCCAGAATTAAACGAACGGCATTTTTAAACGTCTCCAGCACCGAGGAATAGATTTACAGAAAAATTGGAGCTCTTTTTGAGAAAATTTGAAAAATATAATGAGGTTTGGTGTGTAGTACCTTCAAAATTAAAAGATTCGTTTCACATTTAAGGATTCGTAATATTAGCCAGTTCGTTCAAGGAATATCCATTTGGGCGAAAATCATGTTTATTTTAGGCTCTAGAATTACGGATTCTCAAAGAGGTTTTTTGGAAAATCACTTTTTCATGCTCAAAAAACAAGGGTTTTGACAGCACTGTGTATAGAAAATAATACAAGAACAATACCGACAATCCATTTTTTCGAATCAGCGACTTACAAAACGTGTTTTCTGAGAAAATCTAGACACGTCCTTCTGCTGTATTACGTAACTCTCTTTACATTAGTAAACGTGGAGAATAAAAAACTCCAACGTTACTAGGATTTGAACACGGGTCCCTGCAGTCTGTAGGTCTGGCTCGACCGCACAGTGCTACCACAGACACTTCTCATCACGCTGTCCAGGCACACTTATTACGAAAAGAATAATATCGTGATATTCATTGCACTTAGATTTTTAATTAGATAAATGTGCTACATGTGTCAGAGATATCAATTTCTCAATAAAACTGCAAAGGAATAAAACCCACGCAACTACAGAGCTCATTTTACTTAGAAATATTTTCAAACAGAAGCTAAGTTCTCTAGAACTCCGTGTGCAGGTAGTTCCCGCTCTTATCTTCCGGCGGCTATCGCCAAGGTTGAAGTACGTAACAGATGAAAGTTGCGATAACGTAGACATCAACACGGGCGCGCATGCAGTCGTTCTGAAGTCAGAATTGCAATAGCGGCATATTTATACTTGATTCTTAAAGACTTTAACGTACTATAATAAGTAGTGGCGCCTCAAAAACACATGCTTTATGTGATATTTATGATGGATACAAATGATTATAACTATGCAATTAACCGCAAAATTGATTCTATTCGCAAAAATTATTCGTCATGGATGGATTCGATCATACGTTCACAACTTTCCCCAGCAGTGGGCTTACCGACTTACCCATTACACCACAGAAACTCTAATGACACTTCTCTGTCAAAAGATTGTGTAACTACAGACGGACAGACAGTCAGACGTTTTGTCGTAAATAGATTTTTGAGAAACAAGGACCCACAAAACATGGATTCTGACTACAAACGTATTGGAGGAAGTAATTTACTATATATAGGAACAACATTTATCCACTTTTGTCGTTACCAGAGCTCGAATTATTTTTGTCGAAAAATCCCTATGAGAGATTTATTAACAATATAAAATAAATACAATAAGAAAGGAACCTCCTTTCTTTACTTGGTATTCTTCACAAATCTATAAGAAAAACATAATAAAAGCATTATTTCAACAATATTCGAATATTATTCTTGAGGATCTATGAGGAAAACTGTTAATGCCGGGCCCTAATAACGAAAAAGTGTCAACTCATGTTGTGAAATATAGAAAAAAAATCCTTTAACTCGTGTTGCCAGAAACCAATGTTTTGTGGGTCGTTGATACACAAAAATCGAATGACGGCGAAAAGCGTGTCTGTTCGTGTGTCTATTATTGTGCCTGGCATTGTGCCTGTTCTTGTGTCTGTTCGTGTGTCTGCTCTTGTGTCTGTTCTTGTGTCTATTCTTGTGTCTGTTCTTGTCTCTGTTCTTGTGTCTGTTCTTGTGTCCGTTCGTGTTTGTAAATTTTCAAAAAAAAATATATGACTTTATTGAAAGAACTATTTATGGACAACAAATTTCATTTGAAAGAAAAATCTGTCTTCAATTCTAGAGTTGTAGGAAGACGGAAAAAAATTCAAATTTTTGAAAATTCAGAGTTAACTGTGGCATATGACGCCTTTATCAGTGTATTTTACTCTATTCTTAGAAGAAATTTTAAGAAAAAATTTGGAGCCGTGTTTGAGAAAATTTTGAAAATGACGGGGGGCTTCATGTAATATACCCTCAACATTTAAAGAATGTTTTTTAAAATCTCCAAGCTTCAACTAGAGTCACATCGACAAGGGATTCTTCAATTTCGAAAAAAATCGTACGAATGGTTTTGGCGCTAGAAGTGTTCACAGACGGACACACAGACGGACAGACGCAGACAGACTGACCGACGGACGGGGAAGACCCACAAAACAGGAATTATGGTTACACCACATTTTTAGAGATTTTTTCTGTTAATTAAGTAACTGGATTTATGAACGTTTTTTTCAGGGCCGGCAGCATTTTTTCTGTCGAAAATTCGCTGTTTTTTCGCGCAGCATTACATAATTTTCTCTATACTACGTATATTACTCCGTATATATGTGCGTATACGAGAAAGTCAAAAGTTACGTAATGCTACGGAGGAAATCGGCTAATTTTCGACACAAAAAACTGTAATGTCCGGGCCCTGGTATCAAAATAAGTGAATAAATTCAGTTGATAAATATAGAATAAAATCCCTTTAACATGTGGTGTAGCCAGAATCCAGGTTTGGTGGGTAGTTAATACGGAAAAAACGATTAATTGCAAAACGCCTTTCCTCTGTGAAAAATGCTAGCGGCTAAACTGTTCAAGCAATTTTCTCCAAAGTTCATATTCCCCAAGCGATCTAGATGATGTCGAGCCCCCCTGAATTCCAAATCAATATTTTATTGTTGGATGGTACTCTACAAGAAAACCCTGAAATATTTTCAAAATTAAAAAACAGGCATGAACTTTTTTGATTAAATTTTATTGCCGGATAGAGTAATGGACGCTTGAAGAGGATGGCGCAGATGATTTTCGTTCATATACTAATTTTTTCGAAAAATGCAACAAAACAATTCTTTTTCGGAGTCTTCCTACAACTTAAATACTGAAGATAGTTTGTTTTCTTAATGAAATGTGTTCATCAAAAACAGATCTTCAAATATTCCTTTAAAATAATCCGTCCTTTAAAAAAGATCATGTACAGTTGTTTAAAAATATAAGTACTTTAGATAATTTTACAAATTTTTGAAATAGCAAATTTGAATTTCCCCGCTCCGATTGACGAGCTGTCATTCCGAATTTCTTTTGAATTCTGCTGATTGTCGGGACGAACATGAAGCTATTACGACGCTGTATATTTCATTTATTTAATGTCAAAAACAATTAAAAATTGTATGTAATGTACTGCGAGGAGAAATGTATTCAGTGAACGTTTTCTTAAATTTGCGTATCCCCGTACCCTAACGCAAGATAAATTCTACAAGATGAATTCTGAGTACAGAAAGAAACGAGCGTAAACGCGAGTCGCACGAGCGTTTGCTCTTCGAGTTGCATCGATTTAATTAAAATTATCCCAATGAGGTTTTCTCTCTTAATAATAGTATTTAAATATAACATGAAAGAAAAACAGAAAATACCGTAATTTTGAAGGAATATTTATTACAAAAATTTGATATTTCGTTGTTATAATATTCAAGTATGGATATTTGAGATGTGTTTCCGAGAAGTTCATTATTGGCGACATGATTGGGAAAAATATAACATACGGCGGCTTTGGCCGGTATTACACTATAAAAGATATATGACATATATCTTTGATGAAGAACTTTGTGGAAGTCTTTGAATTTTGATGAGAAAACTTTCACAGGAAATTTGATGAGACATTTCGATCAATATTTTATGTAGGTTTGGTCGCGACTTACGATGAATTACGCACAAATAGTTGTGTTTTGCTACTTTATGTTTTATTATAACTAATCAATGGTTAATGCTAATGTAACAAACGGTAAATAAGGAAATGTTTGAGGGTGAGGACCAACGCCAACGCAAGGTTATGGGTCGCACATTGTGCAGCATTAATTAAAGACCTTCGAACTGAAGAATTATTTGAGGATGGATAAGGAAACATTCAATTTTCTTTGTCGTTCTTCCTTCTTTCGAAATTCAGTCCTCTGATGTGGAAGTTTTAAAAAATTATCTCCCTTAACTGGGCATTTTCCAAACACTATATTTTCCACTTCACGGGAAAATGTGTCCAACAAGCGTTAATTCGTTTGGGTGGTTTTTCAAAATTTTCTCAAAAATGGCCCCAAATTTTTCTTTAAATTTCTTCTAAAAGTAGAGTATAATACACTTATAACGGCGACATAGGTCCCATTTCCACTGTTAACTCTTAATTTTCGAAAATTGGAAAAGTTTGAATTTTTTCGACGTTTTCCTACAACTCTACAATTGAACACAGATTTTTTTTTCAAATGAAATTTGTTGTCCATAAATAATTTTTTCAATAAGGTCATATAATTTTTTTGAAAATTACAGACACAAGAACAGACACATCAACAGACACACGAACATACAGGCTTTTCGCCGTCATCCGATTTTTCTGTATCAATGACCCACAAAACATTGGTTTCTGGCAACACGAGTTTAAAGGATGTTTCTCTACATTTCACAACATTAGTGAACCCTTTTTTCGTTACCAGGGCCCGGCACTAACAGTTTTCTCATTGATTCTCAAAAATAATATTCGAATGTTGAAATAATGCCTTTATTATGTTTTTCTTATAGATTTGTGAAGAATACCAAGTAAAGAACAGAAGGTTCCTTTCTTATTGTATTTCATTTCATATTGTTAATAAATCTCATTTTAATATTTACTGATTATTGCACCTTTGGAATTAATTGAAAATTTTCGTTGAATAGAAACAATGAAAAAAAATTTTTCTTCCTTTCTGGTAATTATGTCGTAAGAAGAAAAAGTATTGTAATCATGCGCTGGGAGACGGCGATTTTTCGACAAAGCCTCTAAATTCCGATCTCTGGTCACGACAAAAGTTGATAAATGTTATTCCTGTATATAGTGAAATACTTCAATACGTTTGTAGACAGAATCTATTTTTTGTGGGTCCTTTTAGTAAAAATCTATTTAGGACAAAACGTCTGTCTCTCCGTCTGTAGTTAACACAAGCTTCTAAACGCCGCACGTTCCTTTTTAGTCAAATCTGTGATACATGACAGTTTAAAATGGTCTTTGTAAGAGACAACAGTCATAAGAGTTTCTGTGGTGTAACAGGTAAGCGGATTGTTGAGAAGCTTAGGCACGAAGATTGAATCTCATCGAATAATTTTTGCGTTAATCAGATTGGTAACCGCAAAACAATTTTGCGGTTAATCGTATAGTTATAATCATTCGTATCCATTATAAATATCACATAAAGCATGAGTTTTTGAGGCGCCACTACTTATTTTAGTCTAATAATGTTTTAAAAATCACGTATAACATATCCCTATTGCGATTCTGGCTTCAGAACGTCTGCATGCGCGCCCGTGTTGAGCTCTAGCGTTATCACAACTTTCATGTGTGACGTAATTGAACCTTGGCCATAGTCGCCGAAGGATAAGACCGGGAACGACTTCGACACCACGGCTTTCGAAGACCACGGCTTCTCGTTGAAAATATTTCTTAGTAAAATGAGCTATGTAGTTGCGTGATTGTAATCGTTTGAATTCTTATTGCGAATATATCTTTGACATTTCTCTAATAGAAGTAGAACATTTCTCTAATAAAAAATCTAAGTGCAATGAATATAACGTAACTATTATTTTCGTAATAAGTGTGCTTGGACAGCGTGTTGAGTATTATCTGTGATAACACAGTGCGGTCGAGCCAGACCTACGGACTACAGGGATCCGAGTTCAAATCCCAGTAACGCTGGAATATTTTTACCTCCACGTGTAAAGAGAGTTACGTAATGCTGTAGAAGGAAATGTCGAAATTTTCACAGAAAACACGTTTTGTAAGTAGCTAGTTCGAAAAAGTGGATTGTTGGTATTATTCTTTTATTTTCTATACACAAGGCTGTCAAAACGCTTGTTTTTTGAACCCGAAAAAGTGATTTTCCAAAAAACCTATTTGTCAATCCGTCTTCGTGTGAGTAATTCTAGAGCCTAAAGTAAACATGATTTTCACCTAAATGGATATTCCTTGAACGATCTGGCTAATATTACGAATCTTCGAATTTGAAACGAATCTTTTAACTTTGAAGGTACTTTACCCCAAAACCCATCATATTTACATAATTTTCTCAAAAAAAGCTCCAATTCTTCTGTAAATCCATTCCTCGCAGCACAAGATGTTTAAAGATGGCGTACGTTCAATTTTGGGCGAACGATCTGATTTTTCGAAAAGTTCAAAGAAATACCTATTAACATTGTTGAAAACCAATATTAACGCAAGAGATTTTTATTTCATGAAATCTCCTTTTAAAAATAGGTAATAATAATGTAAATTAAACACTCCACTCTTTCCTAGTAATGATCCACTCTTCACTAGTTATGATTGCAGCTTTTGGGTCTAACCGCTTCCTTGTTCTTTGGATGGCTAGAGTTTTTTAAAATTTTTTCCAACAGTATTATTTCAAAAGTACTGGAGGAGAACAGTTGATATCTGTAGTTGAAGGGATGGTGTTTGCTTCTATTGTAGGCCTGGTTCCTTGTGATTCCAGTGAAAAATCAGTAACTGCACTGAAACAATAGACGCCCTCGATTGGCGGGGGCTTCTACTGTGAATCACCATGGGTAGGGAGGAGAACGAGGAAATCTTTATAAATTGTCGCCTGCTCTTTCCTTCTCAGATAAATACTTGGATAGTTTATCAACATCAAATCGGAATTTTAGCGCGTTTGATGTAGAATTAAACTTAGAAAAAATCATTCCAGTTGTCTGCGTGTTAATTTTTAGCGTATCAAAATAGCCCCGACACCCGTATCACATTAGCCTCTTAAGTTGTATCATATTAGCCCCACAAATTTGAGGCTGTATATATATCATGACACGAACAATATTATTGCATTATTTTAACGCAGAAAAAAGATTAATTCTTTCTTAATGATAACCTATTTTCAAAAATATCGTGTCATAAAAATAACGAAAATAACGAAATAATCAAAAGTTTTATATCACGGCGGTTAAGTTTTTGACTGGAAAAATTAGGCATTTTAGTTTTGATTTTTTTCCTCCCAAATATTGTAACGTTCTTAGTCCTTGCTATATGGTCATTATAATAGAATATATTTCCTATCATTTGTCCTTTCTTGTTAATTTGGACATAAATAGTAACAACTCTTAAAGTAGTATTACATTAGCCCCAATTTTCTACTGTATAATATTAACTTGACTGATCTTATTAACATTGTCGAAAAACAATATAAACGCTGAGATTTTGTTAATGAAATCTCTTTTTAAAAATAGATCTTGTATTAAGGTAAATTAAACACTCTGTTTTTTTAAAACTGCTGATACAAATGCTTCACTTTCTTTTCGCATCGGAAAGGAGGTAGTCACGTCGTGTGTCTGGTGGTGAAGGGGGAACCGCGTAAGGCGAGTTAACTTTAAAGACCCGGGTTCGAATCCCGTCAAGTAGAAAATATTTTCTGGTGCAGTAGGTGTTTTTTTTTTTTGTTTTGTTTCTTTTTTACAGGTGCACATAGGCCGTATTGAATATTGCGTTGCAATTACAAATAATACGTGAAAATACATACTGTTGAAGCAACACTTGTTTTGAACATTAAACACTTTCTAAATAGTATGTATAGTAAGATAAACTCTATTTATGTGAGTAAACTTAGACCATTCACTTTGATTCTCTAAATTAAAACTTGACGTAACTGAGAACAGTGTCGTCATAAGAGTTATTATGATACATATATCCAATGCTTTATTTTTAAAATCTTAGGCTCCGAAACGCGCCTCAAATTAATTATTAATATAATAGCAATAGTCATTTATATATACTATAATTTAATAATTATTTCCAAAGAACCAGAACGCCGTTCCGTAGCGTACCAACAAAAATCAAGCCCTGTATATACAGGATATTCGGGGAGGAAATGTCCAATCGTCGAAAAAAAGCTGTTAAGACAATTTTAAGTTATTTTGTCTAATAAACACATCGGATATTCAAATGGCTCAGCCGCAATAAGCATTCAAACGTTGGTTTGGATATATGTTTTCTAGCCAACTATTTGCGCTGTGGAAGCATATAAACACTTACTTCATTAATATCTAAATTGTTTATTATTAACAAAATAAATGAATACATTTGATCAGAAAGAAAAATTAACCTAGAAATTAAAAAAGCACCCAATTTTCACAGTTCGACTGCTTTTTTATTTCTCGGTCAATTTTTCTTTCTGAACTAAAATATTAATTTATATTGTTAATAATATACATGTTACATGTTTCTGGTCTGTTTATATGATTCTAGAATGCACATTTTTGCGTAGAAACCATATTTTCAAACCAACATTTAGCGTGTTTTTTGCAGGTCACTATTCAGAATATACATGTAGTTTATTAGACAAAGTAAGATTAAATTGTCAATCAGCTATTTTTCAAAGTTTCAGCGTTTCCTTCCCCGATACTCTGTATATCCATGCTTCTTTAATACCAAAAATTATAATTTGCGTACTGCAAGCTAATTAATTAAACCCATAGCAGTAGAACTGTTAACATAAGTACTGTCACATATCTTTCGCAGGATAATGAGTCAAATTTAAACAAAAATTATAGTTCACATGAATTTTGACAAATTGCGTCTTACTTTCTATGATATTCAAATGGTAACATTATTCAACAATATTCAATTGGTTAACAGTTTCGGCTAAAGAGTCTTGTTTGATAATTCTCCAATTTCTGTATTGTACAGATATCTTACGATACTCATGTAAATAACTATTTGACAGCTATTATGTTTAGTGTATATGTCAAACAAGTTTTGTATTATTCTGAGAAATTGGATCATACGAATCACGTTTACTACGCTATTCACACAGGAGCATCTCGATCCATCTCGATCAGGTTTTTCGTCCAGTTTCCCTGATCCATTGAGCAAATGGATGGCCCTTGTTTTGCTTCTGACATAAATGTAACTTCATTTTCTGTACGTCTTCTTGAATTCAGTGGGAAATACAATTATTCAAATTATCGTTTCCATGTTGTCGCGGCAGGAAGTAAAATTGATTTTATTACATGGGAGTGTTTTTGTTTTTTTTCTCCCTTTCAAAATTTATTGCTTATTTATCCTTGAAAATAGATTTTACTACATGGGAGTTTTTGTTATTTTTTTCTCCCTTTCAAAATTTATTGCTTATTTATCCTTGAAAATAGATTTTATTACATGGGAGTGTTTTTGTTTTTTTTTCTCCCTTTCAAAATTTATTGCTTATTTATCCTTGAAAATAGATTTTACTACATGGGAGTTTTTGTTGTTTTTTCTCCCTTTCAAAATTTATTGCTTATTTATCCTTGAAAATAGATTTTACTACATGGGAGTTTTTGTTGTTTTTCTCCTTTCAAAATTCAAAATTTAAGTAGTATATGACTTAGTGTAGGATCACAGAATTTTGAAAATGTGCACAATACACTTTTCCCCATAGCACGTCATACGCAGTTTTAACTGTATTTTTGACGTGAAATAAATAAATAAAAATAAATAAATAGAGCACATGAATTTAAAAAGTATTTAATAATATAATCCTTACTGATGAATCAACGTTTTATTGATGATATTAATTTTGAAAATTTTCATTTGTTTGGATGTTTAAATATAGGTGTCACATATAATTACATGTCTGTGAAACAAGATAGCATTATATGAAACAAGAAACATTGTTTTTCATTTGATCATTCAACTTTATCAATCACTCACAATTACTTTAATTTTCTCTGCTTATCAGTTTTTTAATCTCAGATCTTCGATAAAGACATGAATCAAATAACATCGTAGATATTTAAGTGTTTTAAAAATAATAACGTGAAAAAATGCTTATATTTTTTGAATTGGTTTTATAATAACCTGTAAAACATGGGTATTCCGTAGGTTTTGGAGATGTAAATGGAAAGTAGCGGTCAACAACCACCTTCGAACTCTGACGATACTGAAATGTAATCTGGATTGGGAAGGTAATATTACTTGACCACAAAGTTCGTTCTATGTATTTTACTGGAAATGCTAGAGCATTAATATTTACTATACTGTAAACAAACGGTAAATCTCTTTGAATTGTTATAACATCTGTTTTGCTTTGTTTATAGTATCAACTCGTTTTACCAAGTACGTGAGTTTGTTATATTTTTACACCCTACAATAATTTAATTTTACAAGTATTTATTTTCAAGCATTTAGGAATCCATGAAATTTCATTGAAACGTTCGCCAATCTAAAAAGCGTTTTAAATGTATATTAAATATACTAATGTTGTTTAAAAATATGTATTAACAATGCGTAGATTTAGCACATGATGCTTTTAGCTCTGATTCAATATTATTCAATAGAATATCAAATTAAGTTTTAGAAAAATGATCCTGACTAATTGAATGATAAATTGAATTGAAAATGTTAACTTATAGATTATATAGGTTCATTTAGAAATTTCTATACTAATGTAAATATTGTGATGTGTGATTCCACTCATGTGATCTTTCAACACACAAAATAAATATTTCTTTATTTGAAAACTTTAACATTCCATTTATCCAATTCAATACAGTTTACAGAACAGCAATAGTATGTTTCTATTTTTTAATGGTAATGGGTAAATAAGAGAAACATATAGTTTATAACTCACTGTTTTAAAAGTAGCTTTGAAAAAATTAATAATACAGCTATTCGGTTGCTCAACATCCCTTTGATAGAAAAGCGAAACACTCATTTCGACGTAATGCAGATTCAAAATAATTGTATATAATCAGTTTCTCTTTATTTGATAAATATATCGACTTGCAAATTGCTGCATTTAAAAGAGAATATAAAAACAAAATAAAAGTTATATTCATAAAAAGACGGATAAAAAGACGGATTTAGCGTAATTAAATTGGCCACAGAATTTGTTTATAAGCTAAGTGTTTTTTAAGCATAGCAAGCAAAAGCGCAACATTGGAGAACTGTTTTTTCAGTCATTCTAAGATGTTAATTTCTTATAAACAATTACATATATCTCGAGAACGAAATATGATAACACCGATCGAATTCCGGAATTTTGTATCACGTTTAAACGCCACTCAGATGAGACAATAAAAAAATTTGCAACAATTGAAAATTTGTAAACAATTTCCAACTTTTGCAAATCTAAAGGGGGAGGGTCTCCCGATGCCCAAAAGCCGAAAATTGTGAATTAACAATTTTGCAACAATTTATAATTTTATAAACAAATTCGAAATATGCGTTAGAACGACCGGGAAGGGTCCGCAAATTAGCCTCAAATGAGCATCTGAAAATTGCACTTCCACTGGAGTTACAAATCGATTGCTAAACGTTAGATCAATTGTTGCGAAAATGCTAAATATTTACGGGTCAATTGACAATAATTGTGGACGGAAACCCTCGATGAAAAATATTTTTTCGTCGTGGCGAACGTGCAGGCAAAATCTATCGGTAGGGAAATATGACTTATTTCCGCCTCGTACGTAAACAAACTAGCCCCCTCCCCCTGAGGCAACGTCCTTTCCACCCCTTGGGATGTTGCACCAATCACAGACAACTGTGGTTCTACCTGCTAGCGATTGGTCAACGCGTCCCCTCCTCTGCTCTCCCCCAGGCCGAGGTTTGTCGGCGTCCAAGTTTGTCGGCGCGGTGTGGAAGATAGAATTTTGCCCGACATTTTTTCTGAGGGAGAGTGTACATACAGTGTATGTCCTTAATCTGTGATATACTTGTATACACAGTGGCAAGAAAGCATTGTGAGTTTGAAAGTGTTTAAAAACTGAGGTCTTGAAAGAGTAAAAGTACAATAAATTATAGTACAGAATATTGTGATGAACCCTTCCTGCCGCCACGGCAACACACGCATGCGCGTAATGCGCGTAGCTCGCGGTCTGGGCACCTCACAAAGGGGGGGGGGAGATACCGTCACACCGAAGTGCGTCGGTAATACACTTAGTCATATACTACTTAAATTTTGAATTTTTGAAAGGGAGAAAAAACAAAAACTCCCATGCAATAAAATATATTTTCAAGGATAAACAAGCAATAAATTTTGAATTTTGAAAGGGAGAAAAAACACAAAAAAACTCCCATGTAATAAAATCTATTTTCAAGGATAAATAAGCAATCAATTTTGAATTTTGAAAGGGAGAAAAAAAACTCCCATGTAATAAAATCTATTTTCAAAGATAAATAAGCAATAAATTTGGCTCTTATTACTTCCTGCCGCGACAACATGGAAACGATAATTTGAATAATTATATTTCCCACTGAATTCTAGAAGACGTACACAGAAAATGAAGTTACATTTATGTCCAGAAGCAAAACAAGGGGCCATCTCAGCATTTGCTCAATGGATCAGGGAAACTGGACGAAAAACCTGATCGAGATGGGTTTGACAGAACATACGCAGCTAAGGTCTAACAGTTTTGCTTCTTATAGAAAAAATGCTCATATAACCACCGTTTGGCGCTTTAGAGCGCTCTAGTAGGATAATTTAGCAACATAATAATTGATTAGCGCTAAAAATTCCAAAAACATGATGCCAGAGGGCTCCAACAATTACTGAGCGCGCACAAACGCGACAACAATGAGCGAGTGCTATGTGCACAAAATTCATTTGGCAGTTATTGGATTAAAAGATTCTTATCCCACAGGGTTACGCGTGATACATCCATCCATTCACCTGTATTTAAAAATCAATTTTCGGGAACAAAATTGCAAGTGTATCCTCTCTATCTACCGAGAGAGGTGTTTCAACTGATGTCACTGCAGTGCCTTTGACCGGGAGGTACTAGTGTTCGAGTCCCAACGGCGTTGTCAAGATTTTCGTTACTAGATAGATAGCTATAATAGATAGATCGGGTTTAGTCGCTGTCTGGAGAAGAATACTAGCGGCCGGCCATTCTGATCGGCAGTTTTCTGTGTTTTTTTTTCGATCAATATTCGGCAAATGCCGGAGCAGAACTCTATCAAACGGGTCACGAATCGCCTGCGATCTTTTCTTCCTCTTTCTTGTCATATCCTCTCTCCTTAGTTACACGTACACGTACTTTACTATCACACATGCCAAGAGACCGGTCGGGAGCTCAGAGCTTGTTCCAGCTGGGGCGGTGCCCCGCTGGTGGGGAGATACCAGGTTGGGAAAAACTCCGCTAGCCGACGGTAGGGAGTCCCTGATAATCACCACCTAGCGGGAAAATCACTTCCTCCCGATGGAAACATGCACTACACTATCGGGTCTAATGGCCTTAGTAGTTGACGCACCCGGAATCGTTAAATCAATCTGTCAATCAAAATCCTCTCCCCTTGTACCAATCTTAACCATCTTTGGAACAACTCTAATAGACCTCAATCCTGTTGTGTGTGCAAAGTTTCAGCCGAGAAGAAGCTTTAAACACGCATTTTACGACAGATATCCAATATCATTTTGGGGAGGTGATTCCAGTAGTCTCAGTACTGGAATGTCACGGCACTATATGAAGTTTTGTAGAAGTTCCTACTACGTTTCATGCTTTCTCCTCAAATTTTCCTTACTAGAGACGCCGGTGAGGTTCGCTTTCAAAGACGAACAGATTGTAATAGACTTTAGTTAGAAAATTTAAACATCTGGAAGATCTACCGAGTGATTGTCAGTAGAATAAAAACTCAAGGCGATTATTTGAATGTTCATGGTACGCAAACTGTTGTGTGGAACTAGTGTGGCGGGATAATTGTCTCCATGTCCCTTGTGTGAGTCTGTGCGCCTGCAACGGCACGTCGAATTCGTTGCCTGGAGGCGCCACGGGTGCAAACAAACCATTGGAGGTCAATTCGCACATCAACCGATGACAGGTTTTTTCGAGAAGCAAGAATTGAGGAGCAACTAATCAAAACGCATATGGTCCACTGGAGGAATTTGATGTCAAATCGTGCAGTGTTTAATACGTTCTACATGCTCCTGCTTTCAAATTTCTTCAAGTTTTTTCCACTAGTGGACAAAAAGCGTTTTGATTAGTTGCTCCTCAATTATCGAACGATTTTGTCTTTGCAAAGACTCGGTTCTCCTCAAATATGTCAAAAGCGGGGATGGATTGACAGATTAGCAGCTTCTAGGATGGTCGCTCAATGAAACATACGTTTATCAATATTTTTAAAATCGAAACAAAATACGTAGAAAAATCTAGTTAAGTATTATGTTTAAATATTAAATAAATATTGTGTAATACAAATTAATTCGAATACTTTGTTTATAGCCCCACTCGAAAGACTCAGATCGCTAAGGAAGGCGTAGACTGACGAAATCGGATCGGCGTTTTAAGTCCTGCCAAGGAATGGTTGTTAACCTGTGTGTTTAGATACAATGGTCTTTTCCACCCAGCGTTCATGACCTTTGGTAACATACTATCTTTTCAGCCTTTATCTAAATCACCTTTCAACCTAATGACCTATCTGATTATTTACTCTCCGCTTCCTACTAAGACTAATTCGTATAAATTTAAAGAATTGATTAATATAAATTAGAAATACCCACTTTCACTTAAATCAAAAAATGGCATTGACCTGGAAATACACAATTTAACAATTCACATTAATTCAACCATCAAAATAGTTTCTACATTTATACCTCGATCGTTCAATTCTTCATTAATAATACCTATCAATATTAAAAATTTAATAAAAGTAAACAAAATTTACGGAATGCTGGCAAACCGTCGTAGACCTGATATAAAAAGGAAAATTTAATAAAACTATCAGGAATTATCATGGCGCGACTGGATCTGAATTAGGCAAATTGCCCGTCATCTCGGCACTTATGGACCACAATCAAAAGACTTAAAAACCAAAAACCAAGTATTCCACAACTCACATATGGGTCGACAACAGCAAACACAGATAATGAAAAATCCAACTTAATAGCAAAACATTTCGAAAACTCATTTACTAATAACCCAGTTGTTAATCAGAAGTTCAAAGAGTAAATAGAAAATATTATTAATCTTCAGACTCCTTCTGCCCAAACCAGAATAAAATATATTTTGCCTTCAGAAGCAAAACACGAAATTAGAAAAACCAAAACCAAAAAAGCCTCAGGATACGATAACATCTCAAATAAAGCTCTCAAGGAATTGAGTATGAATGTTATTGCTGGAATAACTGCGATTTACAACGCGGCATTAAGAATAGGCTACTTCCCAAAAGCTTGGAAAATCGCCACAATCTTACCCTTTTACACACCCAACAAAAATGCTAAGAATCCAGAAAACTACAGACCAATAAGTCTGCTCCCAGCTCTCACAAATCTGTTTGAAAAACTAATTCTAAAAAGACTTCAAGAATTTGTAACAGAAAATAATATAGTTCCTACATCACAATTTGGTTTTCGATAAAATTATTCTACCACCCATCAACTTCTAAGAATTACTGAATTCATAGCCAAAAGTTTCCATAAAAATCAATACACTGCAGCTATCTTCATAGACATCTCAAAAGCTTTCGACAGAGTCATCATGGCTTATTATACAAATTAAAACAAAAAGACACCCCGAACTACTTTTTCAACATAATCAAAAGTTTCCTCAATAATAGAGAATTCAGGGTTAAAGTAAACCTTGCCAACTCAAACATTCACAAAATTTCAGCAGGAATACCGCAAGGCTCGCCACTATCGCCAACCCTATTTAACATCTTCATATCAGATATACCATTTCTAAGTAATTCTCAAATAGCCCTTTATGCCGAAGATACCGCACTTTTTGCCAAACATAATGTCTTAAAAACAGCCATCAATTACCTTCAGGATGATCTTAATCTATTCACAGACTGGGCAGATCAGTGGAATATCAAAATCAACCGGAGTAAAACACAAGCAACATTTTTTTTCACTACGACAAATAAAGCCTCACACACAACTAAAAATAAATAATATTCCTATCAAGTGGGTGGATAAATCCCAACCTATTAAATATGTAGGTGTTCTTCTTGATACCAAACTCAAATGGAATAAACATTTGCAATCTACAATCAACCAAACTAAAGCAAAAATGGTACAACTCTATCACAATCTCTTTTATTTCAATCAATAAAAAATCTAATCTGCATTTAGATACTGGAAAATTAATTTATACATCGATTATACGACCAACGCTTACTTATGCTTGTCCAATTTGGAGAAATACCGTCAAAACTAACCTGAATAATTTACAAATTACACAAAATAAAATCTTACGAAAAATAGTAAAAGCACCATGGTTAATTTCAAACACGCAAATACACGATGAATTACAATCCCGAACATAACAGACTTTATAACAAATGAAGCCCAAAAAATTTTCGATCTACTTCCAACTGCAATATGTACCGGAATTTTAATCTGAATCAAACCGGAGAGCTAGGTCTTCGAATAAAATCAAAATTTCCAAGAGACTGGTTTCGTCCCCCATAAATGAATATTGTGTGAATAGATCAAAATTATAATTACATATTTCAAAAATCCCAAATATAATTTTCTATTATCTGTCCTTAAAATGTCTATTAAAACTGAATTTCTTAGTTATCCGACGGGAACCCGCAGTTAGGTTATAACCAAATGTTAAAGATCTGGTAAAAATTAACTCCTCTGAAAAACATGTATTGTTGAACAGATAGAAATAAACTAAAAATAATAATAATAATAATAATAATAATAATAATAATAATAATAATAATCATGAATTGCGAGGTACTACCAGAGGAAATTGAAATGGCGCACAACTTGCAATATCTCCACTTTGTTATATATTGTGCTGCAGTTGTAGTAATAAAATCCCTGGGAATAGACTGAAAAACTGTCAGGAAAAAAGCAAAGAGGCCGGATGATGCCACCTTGGGAGAGGCGTCTCGTCAGGAACATCGAAATACTGAGAGGTGATATTGCCCGTATGATGAGTTATGCCAATGGTATTCGATCACCAAAACTTGTGAAGCTGGCAGATCGTATTATGAATAGAAGTAAAACGCATACTCAAAGATATGAACCTAATATGACAGTACAACAGTGCATTGACACGCTGAAACAGAGACTATCAGTATTAACAAATCGATTGTCCAGATATAGAACCAGCAGAAATAGGAGGAAAGATAACATTTTGTTTGAAAAATCTGAAAAGAATTTTTACAGAAACCTGGGAAGAAAGGAAGAAGGCAATTACAAAGGATTATATCCAACACGAGAGCAGGTGAATGATTTTTGGAGTAAGCAACTTTCCGATCCAGCGGAATGTGATGTGAGAGCAAGCTGGATTGGAAAAGAGAAGAAACGCTGTGAACATCTTACCAAGATGCATTACCAAGAATTTACAACTGAAGAAGTCAGTGAAGTAATCAAGAACCTATTGAACTGGAAAGCTCCAGGACCAGATAAAATTCATAATTTTTGGTATAAAAGATTATGGTGCACTCACCACAGGCTGGCTGAATTGATCAATGCTGGCTGAATTGATCAACAACCAGATAAGATGCCAGAATTTCTTACCCAGAATTACATTTCTGATATCAAAAGATCCACAAAAACAAGAAGATCCAACAAAGTACCGCCCTATTTCTTGCTTGCCAACGATGTATAAAATCATTACATCGTGCAGCACCATAACGGATATACACCCACTGTAGAGACAACGATATTATTGCAGTCAACAGAAGGCTGCCAGCAAAGGCTCCACATGGGATGCAAGAACAATTAATGTAGATTCAGTGAGTGTGTGGTCAAACATATGCAAAACATCGCAACTTGTTCATGGCCTCTGTGATTACAAAAAGCCTTGATTGTGTTTACACTTACCTGGCTGATAGAAATGCCCAAGATCTATGAGGTTGATACAAAAAGTTGTCTGCTTGGAACATGTCATATCGAACTGGCGAACAAAAAGTATCTTAAGTTCTCCTGTTGACAACATCCAAACTGATACGATCAATGTGCGAAGAAATTATTTTCCAAGGGGAGACTCACTAGTCACCTCTGGTTTGTCATCTGTATGAATCCGCTATCTAATCCTCTTGAATTCCATAAATGTGGTTGGAATTAAATTAAGGAGCAGAATGATGTATCGCATAAATCTTTATGGATGGTTGAAGATATATGCTTCGACAAAATATCAACTTGAACAACTATTAGGTATTGTGGAATCATTTGAAAAAGTATTAAAATGGGTTGGCCTGGAAAAATGTCGAACATTGAATATTGTAGAAAGCTCCAAGAGGGAACCTTTGAACTTGAAAATAAACAGTTGATACAAGCATTAGTTGGCTGAGAGCAATGCAGATACCTGGGAGTGAGGCAGGCAAGGCACATTGACCAAGGTAAAATGAAAGATGAACTTGCAGAGGAATTCTTCCGAAGAACCCGAAAGCTCCTGAAAATAAAGTTGAATGGAAGAAATATCATAAAAGCTATTAACACCTACGCTGTCCCAGTCTTAAACTACTCATTTGGCATTATTAAGGGAGTAAACGGCATTGAGAACTTACAACGGAAAATGAGGTTTTAATGACGAAAGCACGCATGCCATCAAAATCTGCAGTCAGGCATTCAGCACTTCCGAGAAATATGGGTGGAAGGCATACAGACATTGAAACCAACTGTCGGCAGAGTGAAGAGCCTTGAGAATGTATTTCCACTCTGCGGCAAATACATCAAAACTGCATAAAGCAATTTGTGAAGCAGATGTCTATACTCCGATAGAGCTGTCGAGTCAGGATGTTGCGGACTTCTCAAGCAATGACGGCCAAAAGAGAGATTTATGGATGTCTAAAGCTCTTCATTGAAGACATCCGCAGGACTGAGCCAAGAACATGTCGTTTGAAGCACATCGAACTGCAAAGCTATGTCAGGACAAATCTTTCAGAAACTGAAGAGGGTTTTATGTTGGCTGTTCAGGATCAAGTTATTCCAACGCGTAACTAATTTGAAAGCGGGTGTTAGAGATAGCAATGTACTGCAGAATGAACATGTCGTTATAGTTTGTCAACAGTGGAATCAATTCATCATATTTACCTCAGGTTGTACACATTTGGTAGGCACCGAGTATAAAGCGACATGATTCGGTGGCCGTTTTACATCTGGCGTTGGCTCAGAAATGTCGTCTTCTGACTGAAAATAGAGTACCGTAAGCACAGAAAATTGCCAACCTGAGTGTTCTGGAGAGACGGTAGCATGTTGGGATGACAATAACCCAACAAGACCAGACAGTGATTCACAACAGACCAGATTTGGTTGTGATTAACAAGTGTGAGAAACATGTCATGCTTATTGATGTTTTCTGTCCCAAATACAACTTATTCAAAACCAAACGCAAAATCAGTAAATATACCAAATCTTGGGCCATTGCGAAACAGTGAAATGAAAGAGTCAACATATTATCCATTAATTGTTTCAAGCACCGGAGTCATCCCTAGGAGTCTGATGTGGCGCTTTAAGCAACTAGGTTTGAATGAAGACCTGTACAAACCCATGCAGAGAAGGCGTTGTTGTTTAAACAAAGATAGTACGAAAATTCATGAAACAATGTATTATAAATTCCTTTTAAAAATAGATGTATTGTGCTTTGATTCTGTATATCTTGCAATTCATTCAAATGTGCCAATAAGATGAGAAAATAAAAACAATAATAATAATAATAATAATAATAATAATAATAATAATAATAATAATAATAATAATAATAATAAAGCATCTACCTAGTTGAGTGACGCAAGAGGTTGAGTTGGAGGCAAGTGCACATTGCACTGCATCGCCTAAAGGCGATGAAATTCCCTGATTCGTTGTCTTGATGTATGATCGATTAAATCCTTACACCATGATTTCCGTTAACCATTACCCTTCCTTATCCCGGCAGATCTTCACGTTGCTAAATGTCTGGAATATGCGAGATAGACAAACGGGGACCTCGACGGCACTATCAAACACAGAAAGAAAATGGAGGTGGACATAAAGGTTGCTTTCGATAGATGAGGTGGGAGAATCACCTAACACGAGAGTCATTCTCTTTCGGGTTCTACAAAAAAGGCAGTCTAAAGACTGCCGCCGTCAGACGGAGAGCATCAATTACGTTAACGAAATGGTCAAGTTAAAAATTGAGGGGAAGCGTAACGGAGCCAAGATTTTTAATTTGGGCGAGGCAGTAATAACTAGGGGGTGGATTTTCATGACCTAAAACGTCACCAAAAATGATAAATAAAGTACTCTTAAAATGTTACAAAAAAACTGGACAGATGAACAACTGAAGCTGTTGGATATGTTACTGATATAATCGGGGCTTCTTTCTTTCGTTCGAGTGAACTCAGCTTGCAAACTTTTCATATGGACTGGACCAGGAAATTTGTCTTTAGTTATCGTGAAATTCGACGAACGGTGCTGATAAGCATCACAGGAATCTTAGATTACACACGATTGACATTACCATTTCAGAGCCAAGAAATGGAATAGGCTACTCAGGAATTCCGTGGAGAACATTTGTTTCATATCGTAAATATTATTTGAAGCAAGTACCATTAAAATGATATTCAAATCGATAAAATCCCAGAGAAATCCCAGAAAAGGGTAAAACAACGACTTATTAGTCGAAATCGAAGAAAATGCAAAAAATGTCATATAAAAATGGGTCATTCCTTTTTCTCATAACATAAAGTGAATGACCATACTAAAAGCATTATTGTAAAGTGGAAAGAGAAAAAGATATTTCATTAAAATTCACCCCTAGTAATAATACTGTAATATGACGTGGTATATTCAGCATTTTATCGGCCACCATAAAATCACACGATTTATGCGAAAATTTACATTACTGCGATAGTAAACAAATGAATTTTGTTGCTGCGGCACGTTAGTACGATATCGTGGGATGTTGCTTGCGATATATCTATTTAAACAATATTCGTATACTGTGGTACAAGAAAGATGGATGCAAACGATTATCCTGAACCTAAAGATACCTAAAGAAATGTTAGTTCGGCGAGGAAGCTGGCGCTTCGACTTCCAGAGGCGACACCTTCACATCGCTAGTGAATATAATTACCGGAGAAGAGTTTCATTTGATGGAATGTTAAAACCCGTTGCTAAGGATGTTAAATTTTTTAACATAGAGGTAGGTACAAGTACACTTAACAAATGTATAAGGTTGCGTGTTAACAGCGGAAGACGTATGTGACCGATAAACATCTTAACTAGGGTTGCCAACTGTCCTCCATTTCAGAGGACACTCCTTCATTGACGTCAATTGGCCTCTGATCCTCCTTTGTACTTTAAATGTTCTCCTTTTAGTAAATTTTTAACATTTGTTGTCATTTATTTAATCACATGAATAACATAAGCTACGTTGTGTCGTTTATTGTTTAATTTAGAGTAGAAAATATGAATATCCTTTCTCTGAACTCTGACACACGCAAGCATGATAGTGTCTATGACTAACGACTAAACTGAAAAAGAGACGTTCAGACCATCTTCATCTGCATTTTGTGAGCGTATCTTTTCACTTAAACCGCAAATGGAGAGAAGAAAGAAATAGTGATGATGCTAGTCTAAATTAAATATGTATAAAAAGAAATGTGTTGATGGGGTTGGATGTGGGTTCTTTTCTTGCTTGTAGAGTATCGTCCTTTTACCTAAATATTGTTGACTGTTGGTAACCCTAATCGTAACAGATATAATTGCATTCTCATACAGCGACAGTCGCCAAAGACCTTTCAATCTGGCGCGACTTAAAAATAAAAAACAAATGGGAAGGAACAGATGATTCTAACTCCATCCTCGTGTTGTATCCTATGAAATTCGCCTATCTTCGCTTCGCATTCATCTGCGATGGAAAGAGGTGATGCTAAAACGGGAAATGTTACCAACAGCTGAACAAATTAGTAATTGTATGTTTGACGGTCGGTGAAATATATTTCTGGAGGTGTTGAATCTGCCATAAAATGCAAAATCCCGTACAAAGTGCGTAATAATTTCTAAATTGCATTTTATAGTTTCCTTGGTGTTCGCTAACTAGGGATGCAACATCAACAGCACATCGAAAGTTGAAAACATTTAATTTGAGTCTAGCCGTGCTTATTAATTTATCATTAAGATTTAAGTGACGATATAAAAAAAGAAAATAAAAACACATTTTAAAAAACGCATCCTGAAAGACTGAGCGTCTAGGATCATCTCAAGGGCTTCCTCATTTCGCTTGAACGGAGAAGATCACGAAAAGAAAAGGAAGGCCCCACCCCGACGGCCCACGCGTTACCTCTTACGCTTTTGTATTTGTTGAAATTCACAAAAAGCGAAATATTAAATTAGTTTCCCTTATTTCCTGATTTTGATGGGAAAATATAAAAAGCATCAAAATAGTATTTTGTCTCAATGAGTCCTCTCTTAATAATAATTTTCACAGCAAATGCTATAAAACGCTAAATCTTAATTTTTATAATTCTAAAAATGCTACGAATAGTATTGAACGAGACACGGGCAATATCACAAATAAGAATTTTGTTACTTGATTCATATACATAGTTCCAAAGAAACTGTCACGCTCGTATTAAACCAAAACTTTGAAGTCATCTGACTAATGACATAATTGGTCTTGTATGAACAGCCATTTTCATGAAAGTCTACAGCATCAGATTCTTCTGCATCTCATTGCACGACGACACCGTGATGACCTAGGATCAAAGAGTGTGCAGTCAGGCCCAGTGCGGAGTTTCTATGTTCTTTAAGATTCATTTTGAAGTAAAGTCATGTACAATTTTTCAAAAATCTAAGTACGTTTCGCGTAATTTTGCGTGGAATTACGGACGAGAAAGTACGTGTTGCTAGTTTAAATTTAAAGTGCTAAATTCTACCATCTACCATCATGTTCTTTAAGATTCATTTTGAAGTAAAGTCATGTACAATTTTTCAAAAATCTAAGTACGTTTCGCGTAATTTTGCGTGAAATTACGGACGAGAAAGTACGTGTTGCTAGTTTAAATTTAAAGAGTGCTACGTTCTACACCATCTACCATCATGTTCTTTAAGATTCATTTTGAAGTAAAGTCATGTACAATTTTTCAAAAATCTAAGTACGTTTCGCGTAATTTTGCGTGGAATTACGGACGAGAAAGTACGTGTTGCTAGTTTAAATTTAAAGTGCTAAATTCTACCATCTACCATCATGTTCTTTAAGATTCATTTTGAAGTAAAGTCATGTACAATTTTTCAAAAATCTAAGTACGTTTCGCGTAATTTTGCGTGAAATTACGGACGAGAAAGTACGTGTTGCTAGTTTAAATTTAAAGTGCTAAATTCTACCTGCATCTACCATCATATTCTTTAAGATTCATTTTGAAATAAGGTCATGTACAATTTTCCAAAATCTTGATTACGTTTCGCGTAATTTTGCGTGAAAATACGGGCGAGAAAGTACGTGTTGCTAGTTTAAATTTAAAGTGCTAAATTTATCTACCATCATGTTCTTTAAGATTCATTTGGAAGTAAGTCATGTACAATTTTCAAAGTCAAGTACATTTCGCGTAATTTTGCGTGGAATTACGGACGAAAGCGTGTTGCTAGTTAAATTTAAGGTGCTAAAATTCTACCATCTACCATCATGTTCTTTAGATTCATTTGAAGTAAAGTCATGTACAATTTTTCAAAAATCTAAGTACGTTTCGCGTAATTTTGCGTGGAATTACGGACGAGAAAGTACGTGTTGCTAGTTTAAATTTAAAGTGCTAAATTCTACCATCCCCAACAATGGGGTCGCGAGATGAAGCGCCGCGATTCCAACGAAGACGTTGCATCGTCCGCTGCCCGCCCGCCCGCCCGCCGCCCGCCCGCGCCTCGCGGCCGCGCAGCGCTTTCTCTCGTTGCGTGGGCGCCGCGCCCGCGCCTCGGCTTGCCACCAAACTGCCGTGCCCGAGATGCGGAGGTCCTAGGGTTCGAGCCCCGTCGGTGGGGTCAGTCTGGATTTTCGACTCCTCACTCCTTTCGCACACACAGCCCTCTTTCGATTCCCCTCTGACCGACTTAGATGGCTCAGTTCATATTACTGCGTGCCCGAGATGCGGAGGTCCTAGGGTTCGAGCCCCGTCGGTGGGGTCAGTCTCGATTTTCGACACTTCTAGGTCAAATTCGCCAATTAATTATTTACAGATAAAATAGTAAAATTTCGTCAAGATAACTGATTTGATACCGGTATCCTTACTATTACTTAGAGTATCCCAAGTAAAACCAATAACGAAGTTGTTATCTTCCAGGCGATACGTCGATGTCGAAGGTTATAGCCTATCCTAACTGCGGCAGTGCCTCGCCGGCGGAGATACCTGGAGGAACAAAAACTCCGCAAGCTGTCTCGGAGGTCGTCCCGGAATCTCACGTTCCAACGAGGGAGGAACAGACCCTCCACCTGGGATATAGCACTCATTACACTCACGGGTCTAATGGCCATACCCGTCACCGAGCGTTAGCTCAGGGCATCAACTGATGTCACTGCAGTGGCTGTGACCGGGAGGTCCTAGATTGGAGTCTCGACTGTGTCAGGTGTTTCGACACTAGATCGCGTCGAATTCTCTCCCTGTCTGGAGCAGAATTCTGGCGGCTTGCTGCTCTGATCGGTACTTTCCGTGGTTTCTCCCATCAACACCAGATTAATGCGGGAGCAATACCATAATAAACAGACCATAGGCCGCGTGGATCTTTCCTTCCTCTTCCTTGTCTTATCCTCAACCCCTGCTTACACACATGCACCATCCATTTCGGGATACCAGTCGGGATCTTACAGCTGGTCCCGGCTGGGACCCGCTGGAGGAGATACCTAGCTGATGGGAAAAATCCCGCAAACCGACGGGTAGGTCGGCGCCAGATCTCACCGTCCAGCGGGGAAATTGCTACAATAAAAACATACACTACACGTACGGGACTAATGACCTTAGCAGTTGCATCACCTGAACTCCTTAATCAATCAATTAATCCTTTCGCGCCTGCCAGCCCATTCCCCGACTCTTTCGGTTCTCTTTCGACCCCATCCCAAGGGACCGGTGACAGGGTTGGGGGTGGGGGCTCTTGAAGATGAGGAAGAGCCATTTTCAGCCCTTGCGTAAGCACAAGGCACACTATTAATACGTTTTCTCTGCAGTATAATCATAATCCAATGAATCTAATATAATCAATCCATTATAATCAGTCTATTCATGTCCTTCGTGCTGTGAAGACGTCTTTTGGAGCGCTCCGGGCTCATCTACAGGTAGTTTCGATGCAAGAAGTCGTCGGCCGCGTATTTCCCGGAGAACGCAGCCCGCAGCAAGGTGTGAAAGCAGTGAAATTCCGTCAGATAAGTATTCTTTCTGTTATTACTTTTATTAACTCTCAAATTTGACTTATCTCTTTTCATTCTACTAATTTCTCTTTCTATTTATTACTTTACAAAGTAAAGTACTAGTCTCTTAGTTTGCTTTTCCAAGTGTCTTCGTTATATTCAACGGTATCATTTTCATAAATTTTTCTCGTTTTCTCTTTTTTCTCACGGTACTCTAGTTTCCCGTAAGAAACTTTAATTCCATTTTACTTCCTTATGTTTTTTGTTTCAATTTTTTTTATCATGCCTCCAAAGGAAAGCCGCAACGAGAACGACTCCGACCTGCAGGCCAAAATCAAGGCCGAGGTTGATGCGGTCTTGGAGCGGACTCTTCATTCGGAGAGCTTTTTGCAATCCCTACACTTTAACAGATGTAGTGACCGCGAAGCTGCAAGAATCATGGCCTTCAATGAAAATCTTATTTTCTCGTTGCAGAAAAAAATTGAAGACCACGATCAAGAGATTCGCAACTTGAAAACAGAGCTGGAGCTGAAAACGGACCAGCTGGAAATGTATAGCAGAAGGAATTGTCTGCGTATATTTGGCATAGAAGAGAAGGATGGCGAAAACACCGACGATATGGTCATTGATGTGGCCAGAATGATAAGTGTAGACTAGTCACTTAATGATATAGATAGAAGCCATAGAGTCGGTCGCAAACTCGCTGGAAAAAATAGGCCAATTATAGTAATGTTTGTGAGTTACAGGAAACGGCGACAGGTCTTTCAGTCGAAGAAGTTTTTGAAAGACCCAGGAGTACCATTCGCGGGACCTCACGCGCAGCGTCTGGCCGTGCTGCGGTGCGATCTTGCGGTTCAGCTGCGGAATGTCTGGACCGAAGAACAGTAACGGTAAATGCAGGGACCGGTCAAATAGTAACTAAATTGCAGACGTTTCGCGTCCAAACAATGTCTGAGCAACTCTATACAGCCAGCTTTTGGGGCGCTCATTTTCGTTTCTCCGGAAAGCGTTCTTCCTTGCATTTCATCTGCCTCCTCCTTCTCTCTCTCCCTCTCACTCCGTTTTTGCCCATGCCCTTTCTTTATTCTTTACACCTCTCATTAAACCACCTTTTGCGCCCTTCTGAGTCATAGGCAGTCGGCGGCCGTCTAGGAAATTCCCGTTGTACCGCAATATCCTCACCACCCCAATAAATATCCTCCCCACCCCACAGCCGTCTCAACCTGCATTTGTCCACCCCCCTTCCCTGTCAGCCCCGGCTGCTGTAGACACCACGCCGTGTATTTCTAGGAACTGTTTTTACGTCGCGCACTTAAATGCACAATCTCTCCTTTGTCATCACTCTGAGATTCAGGAAATTGTAACAAAACATAAATTTCTCGCACTCCTCATTAGCGAAACATGGCTCAAAAAATCATTAGAATTCTCAAACCGTTAAAGTCTGGATGCCAGCTTTGGAATCTGATAGAAAATCCAGCGTTGCTGCCATGATGACATTGTAACTGCAAGTTATTTTCTCTTCAGTAAATCATAAAGACCACTTCATGGAATACTTAATTGCTGAAGTCATTCTCGCAGGTAAAAAATGTCTCTTGGCGGTAGTATATTGTATATTCTCCTCCCAAATCAGGCAACATTGACGAACTAGACGACTTACTCGCTTCCTGGGTCACTAAATATGACGACATTATTATAATGGGTGACTTTAATTGTAATCTATTGAAAATGTCTGCCTCATCTGACAAGTTTGCTCGCTTTTTTCGGAATATGAACCTAACGATTCTTCCCCTAAAGGCAACTCACATCACAAAAGATACTGAAACATGGATAGATCATATCATAGTGTCAAATCCTGCAAGAGCGCGTTCTCATGGACAATTTTCGTCCCGGAAATATCTAAACATGATCTTATCTACGTATATAATTTAAAGTGTCCCAAATACACACCATAAATAATAAAATATGGAGGTTATAAGAACTTCGATGCAAATTTTTTCGTTTATGATGGATTTTTGGTCCCCTGGAATATTGTACTAAATGAAACCTCGCTCAATAACAAAGTAGCAGTATTTACGGAAATGTTTAATGAACTTGTACATAGGCATATTCCACTAAAGACTTCACGCGTGACACGTCCCGCAGCTCCATGGATATCCGGTGAAATCCGCCAACTTATGCACGATAGGGACACTGCGTAAAAAGTTTTTCGGAAAACAAGAAACTATAACGACCATGTTACGTATAAAAAACTTAGAAATCGTGTAACCCAAATGTTGAGAAATCCCAAGATTAAATATTAACACTCGATTTTTGAAAATAACTGTGATTCAAAATTGCTCTGGAAAAAATTGCGCACTATAGGTATTGCAAGTATTCGAAATTCAACAGAAATAAATGTGTCACTTGATTTGCTAAATCATGCTTTTGTTACGCTCGCGCAGCCAATAAATCCACTCCTAAAATCGCAAACTTTATCTATGCTGCGAGGCACAGATATTGATATTAAAGACCCTTTGTACCGTCGCCGACACGTAAAATGGGTACAGCCATTTTCTGAAGTCCCAGTACTTTTGCACATTTTGGCAGCACTGTACGAGAATAACGTCATCTGCTTCTTTCATAGTTAACTACTACAAAGAGGCAATCATATTAACTGCCAACGACTGAAGCTACAGACAAAGTTTCGCCCAATCATGATATCTAGCATGAACGTTCCGTATGATAGGCGTGCCTAAGGGTTGAGAGTATTAGCGCAGAAGGCACAAGGGGGCGGGAATGATCGCATTGCGTCCTAGTGCAAGCCATTCGATGGCCTACATGAAATACATCAATAAAGATAATATTATATACTACGACATAAATATATTCAGCACATGCAATAGAATTAGTGGATTTCAAAACGTTTAATTACATTTGTCTAATAAGCCGAGATTTACTTGCGAAAAATCAATTGAATTAATTTTAATGCAAAATAACTTAAGTATATGAACGAATATTACGAATCCGAGTCGAAGAAATGAAGAGTGCGAAGGCGGCTCCAGGATCGGAAAAATGTTTGGTGGTGGGACGTTTTGGCGAAGTATTAGTGTTTAAGTATCCGGGTTTACCAAATTTAACATTTTTGCAACAATTAAACTAGGTATTTAGTAATAATTGAGCATCTCTTGTCAAAATTGTTATTTTGCAGTATTCACCTCGGAGACAAATTGAGGACCCTCCCGGTCCGTACAGCACACATTTCGAAATTGTTTATAAAAATGTTTAATTGTTGCAAAATTGTTAATTCGCAGTTTTCGGTTCTGGGACATCAGGCAACTCTTCCGACTTCAGAATTGCAAAAATTGAAAATTGTTTATAAATTTGCAAATATTGCAAATTTTGTTATTGTTTTTCTAAACTGTCTTTAAACGAGATGCAAAATTCCACAATCCGATCGGCGGTATCTCCTTTCATTATCGAGGATGAAATACAAATTGTTTATAAGAAATTAGTTCGTCATGACAAGTCACATTTGTTTGAGAGTCAATCTTTTTGTAGTTCCCTCACAAATCTACCCTTCAAGTCGTTTTGAAAACGCAACGTGCATTTAGCGGCACTCTTTTTCCATCCGACCCAGTCACCATAATGCTATTTGAAACTACCTTCAGAATGCAAGTCAATTGAGGTCATTGCTTATCGAGTCAAAAGCATGGAAACTTCTTCATGGAGTTCTTACAATTGTTCCCTAAATACGTAAATGCCAAGGTCATCTTCTGAGATCGCGCAAATTCTCGGAGCATATAAAAGAATCAGTCGTTTCAACTAGGTACCCGCTACCCTATAATAGTCATAACATTCACAACTTCTTTAATTTATTATGTTCTTCAAATGCGCCCGTGTCTCTGAAAAGCAAACACCATACACTACCATTTGAACTAATAATAACCATTCTTTGAATGAATAAGTTTTTTAGAAACTTGTTCCGCCTTCCTAACGCGTCTCCAAGCCCTTTTGGGGGCATTGGGCGCTTAATATAATGCTGTTTGAAATATGTTCTTATTGTAGTTAGTCATTTACTTTAGTTCCTTCGGCCAGGGGCATGTTCATATCTCCTTTTAATCGTTTGTAGAAAATCATTTCAAATTATATTATTAGCAACGAAATTGTAGTTTTTTTGAATTTGAAATGAACAAAATACAGCTACCTGAACTTGACGCTATGAAAAGTAAACGCTATGAAAAGTACAAATATCAGTATATTATCAATGTTTGTGCAAATGTTATTAATATACCGAAGTTAATAGAATTTCTAAATAACTTTGTATATATAAAAGGGAAATTCACAAATCAAATCATAGAAACTAAGTAAAAAATAAAACCATACGCAATGCTGAAGAATACAGAAACATAATTAAAAGTACTTTGGATGAAAAGATGTGGAATACCACCTATATAAATAAAATAAACAGAGCATTCCGTGTAGTACTTCGTTATATTCTGTCTGCCGAACAAAGAAGAGTCAAAGATGAACGTAAATCTCAGGAGCCTCATTATTTCGCAACATAGAAAGTGCGATATCGGGTAACCAAGAATAATTTAGACCACCTTTTTTTTGCCACCTTCACATTATGGAGTTAGAACCACACAAAAACAACAAAGAAATTTACAAAATTGACAAACTTTTGAATGCAAGCATCAAATTTGAGCCGAATATAAAAAGAAAACACCAGTTCAATGCCATCGGTAGTTTATGCCAAAAATACGGTCAAACTGCAACGCGTAAAGCAACGCGTAGGTGCGTAAAATGCGGCTTTGAGTATTTAACAAATGAATGTCGAATGGATAAGCAATGCTACATGCAGCAAGCTACATGTAACAAATTCAAGAACCAGCCAGCAAATTACAAGGGTTGTCAAGTACCAAATTATATTAATAAAACGAAACAGAGAGAAAAGTAAGATATCACCACCACTTATAAACGGAATTTTGAAATTTTCGAAAATTCTGAGATTTTGACTAATATGTCATCTGCGCCATTCTTTTATTGTTCTATTTTTGAAAAAAAAATGAAGAAAATATTTGAAACGGTTTTTGAGAAAATGTTTTCATGTAAAGTGCTTAATTTTTAAACACAATTTACGGAAAAAGTACTCGTTTTTCTAACAATTTTAAATTATCTCTTTTAAAGAGCTGATTTTTAGAACAGATTATGTTTATGGAAAGAATCTCTACCTTCAATTTTGTAGTTTTGAAATGTTAATATATAACAATTTTCGAAAATACAGTTTCAAAAAAATGTTTAAAATATATAAAAACTGTCTAAATTGCACAAAAAATTCGCGAAAAACACTCATCTTTTTGATATATTGTAGTAAATGACTTTATTTCAAAATTTGTCTTTAAAGAACACTTTCCATGAAGAAAAAATCTCTAACTTCAATATTGTAGATTCAGGAAAGCACCGAAAACTTTTTGAACATTTTGTTTTTCGAAAAATTAGATATTTCAACGAAAATGTGACATACACGAATCACTTAAGCGTTCTCCACGCTGTCCGAGGTCAAAGTTACATCAAGATTTTCAGAGCAATTTTTGTGAAAATTTTGTAAATATAGAAGTTCTTCCTAAAAAACTTCCAAAATAAAAATGTCCGTTTCAAATTCATAGGGCCTTGAGTTCCTTTAAATCGATCATGGAATACCAATTTTTGACACAAATCGGCACTACAGCTTAGGCACTAGCGTTGACCAGAGACGGACGAACGGTAGGACAGACACACGTATTGCCGTTAATTGATTTTCTGTATCAAGAACCCAAAAGCATTGTTTGTGATTACACAACGTGTCAGAGACAGTAATTTCGTATATTCTCGTATACAAACACGATTTACCCACTTTTTCGTTACCAGGACCTGGCAATGAGTTTTTCTCTCGAAAATTCGCCGGCACACGATTACAACATTTTCTCTTGTCACGAAGTACGCATGAGAAAGTAAAAATGTGATGTAGACGCCAATAGGTAGTAGCTGGGAAGAGGATGGGGAAAAACACAAAAGTTAACTCAGACTAAACGTATTAAGAAACTTACGAGTACGAGAAAGTTTGTGCCATTTTGAAGCAACACTAGATAAGTTAACCTTTAAATCTTAGAGAGGGGAAAGTAGAATATACATAACAAGGAAAGCTGAAGCAACAGCGAATTTCTGGGAGTTTTAAACTGCAAGGTTTAAAAAAACAATTTTACTGGCAATATTCATAAGACGCTAAATAAAACTTTAATCCGTATTTTATTTTGTTGTAGATTATGAACTTCCTACTGAGTTAGTCAAACAATCTTGAAAAAATATTCATTTTTTGTATTATTGTATCGAACACAGTAAATTGCAATTGAGAGATTGTTTAGTGTTTCCGGGCGCGCTAACTACAATGTTCATTAGTAGTCAGTGTTGTGCATTTTACTCCTTGGAATTCTTCCCTCGTTTAAACGGTTGATCCGCCGTCCACCTACACTTCAGCTTACAGTGTTTCACTTCCAGATATCTTTCCAAGCGCGGTAACGCTACAACCGCGCTATGAACTATGCTTCAATCTGGTCTCCCGTCATGTGTGGTAGAGTTGGGCATGTCAGTGTGTGTGTGTGGTTGTTGTGATTGGTAGCCAATGTAGTAGTGAGAGAGAGAGAGAGAGAGAGAGAGGGAGAGAGAATAATTGAGGCAGGAATGATCCGCTGTCCGTATTCCATTTGTTAAGGTATTGTGTCGGCATTTTTACTTTCTCGTATACATATGTATATACGGCGTATGTACGTGTATACGTAGTACAGAGACAGTTGTGTAATGCTGCGCAAAAAATTGGCGGATTTTTCTGGTATTTGTCGGAAAAAGCAGAGGAAACTGCCGGATAAGGCGGGCGCGTGTTCTCAGATGTTGTTAAATTCGACCAAGATATGTAACTAGACTCAAACATCCCTCACTGTCGGGTCTCAAACTCTGGTCTCTTTCGGTCAACGACGTAGCAGAGGCATGTGAGATGATGAAACTGAATTATTGCAACCTGTGCAAAGAGTCGTTAAAATCGTAGTAAAGTTTCATTTTCAATTTACAAATTTAAAATTTTCAACATGCACGACCTTCAATTTTCAATGTTTCGTGTTAACAGATCTATAACATGAGCCTCTTGTCTGATTAAGAAATCAGGAAAGTAAATAATTACACTGTAAGCCGAAGTGTTTTCAAAAAACTACTCTAATTTTTCTAAATGTGACTTTCAAGTTTTATTATAACACTGCATTTCTCTAATACGTATTCGAATGAGTAAAAGTTCTTTGGTTATTTTCTAAAAAGGAAAATCGGAATAATTTTGTCCTTTTTATAAAAACTAATGTGTCTATTTCGAAACTAATGTCGAAAAAATGTACCGATACGAAATAAAAAGGACCTATTTGTCGTTCTGCAATTAAACGATTAGGAACCCGCGTTCTCTACCATTTGACTGGTGTCAGGATCGAGGCGACACACTACGTAGTAAGAGGAAAATTATCAAGATATTTTTGACATTTTTGATGAAAATGCTCAACCTAACTCGTTGCGAGTCGAATTTAATTCGGATAATATAATTTTGGGGGCACTTTATATAAGTCAATACGAAATCTTTAAAATTTACTCACAATCTTCTCCAATTCTTTTTAACTGTGAGCTCAATGTGAGTAAAATGTTCTTACAATTATGATTTATGTTCGATTATTAGTAAATTCTCTGGAATTCGGAAATTTTATTTGAATTTTTGTGATCCTGACTTACATCATCAAAATTGAAAACTACTGTTTTCGTAGTGAAATCTATCGCCAGTACACTATAAAATCTTTCAATTTTGTAGTGTACATTTTTCAGAATACTTATATTTTTCGCGTATTTTTGAGATAAATAGTACCAATGTTTCAAAAATATTAAAAAAAATCCTCAAAAATTAATTTAATGTTCTATTTACCGAGTTGATATTCCTCGAAAAGTAATCTTTGTAGAAGCGCTTTGTCGGTTAACATTGCGGCCAGTATGGTAGTCGGAGTTCGAGCCGTACTCGTTAAAATTAAAAAAAAAAAAATTCATACATGAGAAGTAGCCAGGTGTAAAATTCATTATCATATTATCAATTTTTGTTTTAATGTTTTTGTGGCCCTCAAAAAGACCGGTCTTCAGGCTATCCTTCAATAAGATGACCAGAAGCCCTCGTTCTCTACTACCTGACGGATTCGCCGTGGTAGAGAACTGACGAGGTTAGCAGCGTAACCTTCACTGTTTGCTACCTCATCCCAAGCATCTGATACCAGTTGGGCCAATTTTCAGAAAGTGTTCTTTTGTCTCGGCCCACACGTTCTCAATTGGGTTCATATCGGCGCCACATGGCGGCCAATCGAGAAGCTCGACTTGTTCCTGCCTTGCAAACCATTCCTGAACCAACTGAGATTTATGGACTGGAGACTGGTCCTGCTGAAACGTATTACGCCGTCAGGATAAAGCACCCGTACGGAAGGGACCATAACATTTTCTAGGATGTGCACATATTCCTCGCCCATTGGGGCCTTGGTCTATTCTGTGCAACATACCTAAACCGCTCGCGCTCATCCACCCCCAACACGCCACGGATACGCGACCGGAGCGGTAAGCCTCAGCCACATATTCCGCATTGTGTCGAGTGCCGGTTGGTCGAAAAACGCGTACCGGCCTATCGTTAGCAGAAGAAAACACACACTCGTCTGAGAAGAAAACATCTTCCCAATCACGATTTATGTTATCTTCAGCAAACGCAAGGCGGTACAGTTTATGCTCATCTCTGAGCTTCTCCTTTTTTGCGGCGCGTCGGGAATTTAGTCCTTCCTCCTTCAAACGTCTCAGCACAGTTCTAGAGCTTCCAGGAAAAGAGACACTCCGTTGCAACTGCACGGCATTTGCAAAAGCTAGCGATTGAGCCTCGGAGACCAGGCGATCATCCTCAGCTGCAGTCGAAACCCTCGTACGGTACAAGTTGTCTTCTGATCTCTTTAGTCTAGATTAGGTTTTTGGTTTTGCATCACCCTCTTCCCAGCTGTGATCTAATTCTGGCTATTTTTACTTTCTCGTATACGTACGTATATACGGAGAAATATACGTAGTAAAGAGAAAGTTATGTAATGCTGCGCGAAAAAATGGCTTCTTTTTGAGGGAAAAATTCATTGCCGCGCTCTGGTCACGAAAACGTTAATCAAACCAGTTGCTTAATTAAGAGAAAAAAATCCTCTAACAAGTGGTGTAGCCGGAAATTGTTTTGTGGGTCTTTATTGCCAAGAAACCAAATGGAAGCAAAACGATCGTCTGTCTGTCTGTCTGTCCGTCCGTCCGTCCGTCCGTCTGTCTTTTCCAAATTATCTTTTCGAAATTGCAGAAAACCGCGGTCGATCTGCTCCTAGTTGAAGCTTTGGAATTTTGAAAAACATTATTTTAAATTTGGGGGTACTTTACATGAAACCTACCGGACATTTTCAAAATTTTTCCAAAAACGACTCCAAACTTGTTCTTTAAATCTTTTGAAAGAATAGAGTAAAATACACTTATAAAGGTAGCATAAATTCGATTTTCAGGAAGAACTCTAAATTATTGGAAATTGTAAAAGAATGAATTTTTTTCGGCTACTCTTATAACTACAATATATAAGATAGAGTCTTTTCCTTCAAATGAAATTTGTTGTCCATAAATAGTTCTTTCTTTAAGGTCAAGTACATTTTGTTGAAAATTTTAGTAGTTTTCGTGCAATTGGACGTGAAATATTTCGAATTTTAAAAAATTATTAAAACAAGATGTTCTCAAAAACGGCTTCAAATTTTTTCTTTAAATTGTTGGTAGTGGTAGCGCCACCTTATGCGATGTCATAAACGCCATATTGCTCTAGTCTTTTATTTTTTTTTCAAAAATTAAAATATGTAATTTGTTTGACTTGTTTTTTTCTCCCACGTCGGTAATATTTACACTATAAACGGTTTCTTCACATTATTATATGTATGGGTACATGTGCTTCAAATAATGTCAAAGTTCCTCGACAACCAACAGTTTTCTGTGTAAATGTGCTCAAAATACCGCATTTTCAGAAACGCTGAAACTCCATTTTCTAAAAAATGTCTCCAAATTTTTTCTTCAAATTTTCCGATTACTAATTGCACTGTTTAATTTGACGTAAAGTTAATTTTTGTTTATTTATTTGTTGTTTTTTTTCAAAATTTGCACAAATGTAATTTTTTTGAAATTATATCTCACTCCCTTAATACGCACATTTTCATCAATTTGTATACATTATTGCATTTGTGAGTAGAAGTGGTTCAAATGACTTCAAATGATGTTCTTCGAAAACTCAATAGATTCCTGTGAAAAAGAGCTTTAAATTCGTCACTGGGTTTTTCACACGGCCCGCGCTAGTCACGTTGCCAGGCATTTTGGGCATCCATTGCCCTGGATTCTAAGAATTTTGCACGCGGCACGCGGCAAATGCGCTGTCCCGCATTTTGGGCATCCCTTTCCCTAGCTCCCAATACCGCATAGTTCTCACATCCTGCCTGGCCCCTGTCGCCTAATCCTTTGGCGCAGAGCCATTGTGAGTGGAGCGTACAATACGTTACACTATAATTCTCCTGTATTCTTAATTAAAACTATTAAGATTTTTATACAGAAAAGGTTTTTGAGGACTTAACTGAGCCACTGTCCACCTAATCTCAAAAGATTTGGGCCAGCTAACCGCATTAACATGAACTTCTAATACCTTTCAATACATTATTATAACTAAATTTTAAGCATTATACGCGGCGAAAACTACATGGTAAATCATGGTACATCAATGGTAAAAAGTTCCTGATTTCATGAATATACAGTTCTTATTTTATTATGTTTATTGATGTGTAAGTTTTAATTAAATTATCGAGAAAATTGCACTCACCTCATATTTAAGCTAAATATATCATGGTGTGACCACATCCAGCGACATAACAGATTTAAATGTACTTAAAGTCACCCTTTGTCTAAAATTCAAATAATTTTTCACTTCAAGAACATTTTAACTTATTCAACATCTGTTTTCTGCATTGTTTTCTTTAGACATGATTTTTCTCTATAGTCACTAAATACCATAGATGTCCATGTGACTTAAATTAAAAAGAATATTTTAGGTGGGCTGACCCAAGCAATCCCACATCCTGCATGCTCCTTTACTGGATGAGTTTTTAGAATTTCCCTCTCTAAACTAGTTTATTTTTCTCTAATACATATAAGTATTCTTTCTCATATACTCGCGCTCAAATGACATTAGATTCAAATTTCCTTCACATATATTGGTGCCAGATCTTTAAACGTGTAGCGCATATAAAACATTGTGTAATAATTTCTACTTATTTATAGTTATTATTCCAATGGTAATCTAAATATTATAAAATATAAGTAATAAATATTAGGTCGGTTTCTTGGTAGAGGGGATGAAGTCCCCAATTCTACGAAAATTGACCAATTGAATAATAAAAATTCAACTAATGTTAAAGCGATAATAATATAGAAGATGTAGCATTACAATAAATACTAGGAAAATCGAAAACTGATTTTTGGAAGGTTTAGAAACCTGTAAATGCATTTTATCCAAAACAACAAAATTTTGGACTTGATCACTTTTATCAATAATCCTGCGATATTTAAGATCCTATTGTATTTTATTTCAATCATCTATGTCCCCGTCTGAAATTGAGACTCATGGCACTTGCTTAGGCCATAGGACGGCCTTGCAAACAACTAGAAAACTCTAGCAGAAATTTCTACTACATAATATGAACGATAGGTTAAGATATCAAGTTTAAAAAGAATACAAATATGAAATTTAGAAATTAAGACTACTCTTTTTATTCCCTTATATTACAAAGGTTCAAAATTTTACAAACTCTCTGATATTTGGAACAAAATAAAATTGCCGTTTTTGTAAGCTTAAAAAGTCTTCGTACACGCCTGTTGAACAGAACATATTACGTTATTTAATACTGGGTATGAATTCCATTTGCTTTGATTGTTGTCTCTAGTCTTTGCAACATAGATTTCAGCAACGTTTCCGTAGTCGCAGGGTCAATTGAACTTCGTTCTCTCAGACATGTATGTTTAATATTTTTTATTAGACAAACTGTATTTTCTATTTTCTATCCCATAACTGACCACATATTACCTACAGGATCTTATGTGATCAGTGAATGTCAGGGAATTTAAGAAGTGAATGAATTTGCTTTCTTAGTGTTTTAAGGTAACTATGATCTAGTGGCGCCTCTAGAGTGACCAGATTAGTAACCAGAAGGCACAAATATAAAGAATATTTACCAGCAAATGTCCGACCTCTTTTCATTACTGGACATTAATTGATGCACAAGTCTAGTCTAAGGAGTCCAAATTCTTTTGTAGACATTCTGTCTTCTTAATTCAAGTTTCTGTTGGGTAAATATATTACTTCATTCATCTTAAAAATGGATGACGATATTCATATTGTTTTGTGAAAGTTTTTATTTAAAACACGTTTACGAATTCTCGTACAGATCAAAATATAACCAATTTTGCACAAAAGCTTTGAGGAACAGATTTTTTAACACCGTGCTAACATACGTTCCTAACGTGTTAGCAAATTTCAAAATTCACGCAGACACATGGCGCGGTCGTACATGATTTATGACCGACGAGTGCAATAAGCCCACATAATTCCCTCTCACTTTCTTCCCTACAATGAAGAAACCATCCTCGTGTTTAAGGGCCAATCAGCAGCCACAGGCCTCCTGTGACCAATGGCCTGTTGCCAAATCTTGAGCTGTTGCCACTTGCTCGGTTATCGCTTTCGAGCAAGGATAGCAAAAGGCACATTGCTGGCATAGAGAGTCGTTACAGTTCTCTGTCGGAAAATAGAGAGTTCCAGTGCACTGGAACAGGTAATCACTGGATTCTCAAAAATATTTGATTGAAAAAAAATCTACCATTGACACAGTTATTCACTTTCTGTTCATTGGACTACCAATTCAAACAATAGAAAAGCAGGTTTTATTTTCCCTCTTTAGTATTGCCAGTTACGTAATTTATTACATTTACACTACTAACACTTCATTCTTCTAATGAACCTTAAAGGAAACGACAGAGACACGGCTCAGAGACAAAAAAATATATAATTATTGAAAAGCAAAACGATATATAAAATTCCACGTCTACAACTGATTTGAAAGTCATTTGTCAGATACATACTCTAATGCACAGAATAAAAAATAAGTAGTGCAGGCTGGGGGTTGAACTCAAGATCTTCAGCACAAGAAGAGGCCACCCAACCAAATACGCTACGATATTTTTCGTGGGAGGTCGCTTATATAGTGTTTTGAATATTACAATGTTCTTGATGCCAGAAAATTTTTTCGAAAAATCGCAAAAGCTAGTTTTTTTTCAGACAAAATTCGAAATAAAACGTATTTTAAAATTTAGTATTTAAAACGATTGTACTTGGAAATAAATCTCCAGCATGTGTATTGGTGGTGTTCGAAAACAAATATATTGTCACCATATAACTCAAACTTTTGCGCAAAACACTCATATTTTAAGAAACGTGCACACGAGATGATTTGAAAGACTAATATTAAAGAGCAGATTGCATTAAGAAAGAAATATGTATAATTATCTTTCGTCTAACGAAGTGTATTCTTCAGACAACATTCACAGAAGTAACCGATTGTACTGAAAACTGCCAGAATAGCAAACATTCGTTTTGGTACATTTTCATTTTGAGAAGATATAATTTTGTCACACAATAGATCTTCATTGTATTAATTGTAATAATAGATTATATTTTTCCAAATTGATATTGAATATTGATATTGCTATCAAATTTATATATTTTTTCAAATATATAATTTGTCCGATTTGTTACACACGATAAAAGCAGGAAGCTTTAAGTTAAATTAACTATGCCCACGAATAATATGAAACAATTGAATGTTTGTAATATTGAAAAATTAAAACTTTGTAATGGAAATAAGACTTACTATGTTAGTAAGTACACGTGCAAAGGTTGCGTTAGCTCCAGTGGCATCGTTACAGAATTCTCTGTAACGTTGCTGTTTCTAAATCCCACAAGTTCGAGTTCCGACGTTGGCGGATGTTCGACTGTGGTTACATATGTAGGTCGAAAAACTTCGGAGCCATTTTAAAAAAAGTTTGAAAATGCTCCCCAGGGGCTTCAACTAAATTTACTCCAAAATTTGAAGAATTATTTTAAAAATCGCAGGGCCTCGATTCGGGTCAGATCGTTAATGGAAAATTAATTTTGACAAAAATTGTACAAATAGTTTACACACTAGTGCTCACGGAGAAACAGACAGACAAAGAGTGGACGAAAGAGAGAACGTTTTGAAATAATAACAATATAATTATATATATATATATATATATATATATATATATATATATATATATATATATAAATACACTTTCACACAGCAAAGAGTAGGTTCCACGCAAAAAACAAAAACAAACAAAAAATAATAATTACAGAGCCTGAATTCCTGCCCGTCAGAATGCAGTTGTAATGTTATTACATAAACAGGGAGTCCCACCAACTATGGACACCCCCACAACTTCTGAACGGTTTAGGATAACGAAATGCAGGTTTTGCT
Organism: Teleogryllus oceanicus; assembly: GCA_964035755.1. Lineage (NCBI taxonomy): Eukaryota > Metazoa > Arthropoda > Insecta > Orthoptera > Gryllidae > Teleogryllus > Teleogryllus oceanicus. Next base: position 179,807,830 of record CAXIVR010000001.1, read on the forward strand.
GAACAACGCGGAATCATGGGGCAAGTAACACGCCGTGGATAGTATTTTTTTCATTTTCGAGAAATTTAATCATCTTCGATTTTTTAAATGGAAAAATATATTTTGATCTCCGGCATTGGATAGACCATGAAAAGAGGATTAAAATGATGTAACATATGCTAATATTTTGATAGTAATTTGAGTATAAAATTAGGCTTTCTGAAATGTGATTTTGAATTAACCGGTAAGTCGTGTAATATGCAACTCTCGCTTTTGGAAGGTGGCCATCACAGCGTCCCTATGAACTGTTGCGTCTTGACTGAGAGGGGTGGCAGTGGGGACAGAGGCATAACTACAGCAATTCTTGGTGATGGCACAGACATCACATAAGAAATACAATTTTTAACAATCAGAATGGGAGATTTGTTCCATTTATTTATTTAGTTAACTTGCCTTCTACTAAAATTTCAAACATTGATCATTCAAGGAACGACATAAAAAATTAGTAGCGTAAATATGTTAATAATAATAAATATCATTTCAAACTGAACACGGAGCCAACCGTCTCTTCGTTAGTAATGTCATTTTTAATTAAAATGATCGCTCGTCACTTTGCAACCATACGACTGCTGTTGAATGAAAAAACGGTTTTCCGTCTTCTGCATTTAAGTTTGAGGCAGCGCGGTGATGAGAAACTCTAATGAGGATGAGCAGTGGCAGATGCAGATATGCATTTTGTTAAAGTTTGGTAAATTCACACTGATAGAACTCTGAAGAAAGTGTATTTCAAGTTTTTATTACTTTGTTCTTCTGGTAGTACGTGTTTAAATAGTTTAGTTACTGTGAATAATAAGAAAATGTCTACCTATCTATTATTTGATAAGATTAATCAAGATATTACAATGAAAATCTTTAAGAATTCATTCCCTTCCCATATATTAAAATGATGGCTGGTCTGCACCAGTTCGATTTATATTGAATTTAGATATAGCCTTTATTATTATTATTCATATTAATAATATTATTATTATTAATATTATTATTGTTTTAGCTACAATATTTTTTATTTCGTTCTTTTCAATTATGGTTGATTTGGATTTCAGAGGAAGAAAAGTTCAACTAAGATGAACAACTGAAAGATTTCTCATTCAGATCGTTAAAATTGATGTTTGTTCATAAGTTTTTCATGTCAAGATCATGAATTGCTGCAAATTACCTTCCATCCTACACGGCCATCCCTCTCACATACTCTCTTCACAAAACAGTATCACCGTTGCGAATGCCACCTTCCCAAGTAGCGACTGTTGCAGAGCTGTCTGTTACTTGAAAATCTAATGCCAAAAAATCTAATTTTATACTCAAATTACTCTTAAAATACTAACATATGATACATTATTTTATTCCAATGTTCATGATCTATTCATTGCTGATGAAAAAATATATAGTTCAATTTTAAAAAATCATTATAGAGAAAAACTATTATAGAGAATTCCCTTACCAGCATTTTACCTGTCCCATGATTCTGCATTGTTCAGCGTAAACTACAACTCGCTACCCTGAACCGTTTAGAAGTTATTGGGGTGGTCCATATTTGGTGGGACACCTGGTATCAAATAAACATGAGAAACCCTATGTAACATGATTGATGATAAATGAAAGCGATTGCAGTATACTAAACGAATGAATAAGGATGACGAAATACGTCTCACGATGCCGTCTCAGAATGTTTACTTTTCATAACGTGGAAATTCGGAATGTGAACTTCTTCGTCTAAATTTTCATCCTAAATCGTTTTAATTTCAACGATTATGTGTGTTTGCTACTCAGAGACACGGAGCACGCTCGAAAGAACACATTAAGTAAGCAGGAATTGAGGATATTATGATTATTATGTCATGTGCTTCATTGTTGAAATGACGACTGATTCTTTCATATGAGGTTTTATGTGTTTTCATGAAGATGACCTTGGCGTATACGTATTTCGAAGACATAAAAACTTCCATGATTTTTGACGCGAAAACTAGTGACCTCAAACAATCACTTAGATTCAGAGGTTAGTGTCAAAGCATGGGCCATTTCCTGGAAGCCAATTGATGACTCTTTCTTGCTCCCACGTTGAAGATTGTTCATTAGCCGACTCAAGTAGTATTTTAAAATTTATGCTGTAATTGTTAAACAAATGGAACTTAAAGTATTTAGAAATAAAATGAAAAATTAGGGGCTGTTGGGCTAGGAAACATAATTTTAAGATTCAAATCATTTTTTATATTATTATTTTTTTTTTATTATTAATACTTTCTGTTTGATAATATGTCTTTCAGAGCTTTGGGAAATTTACAAAGAAGGACACTTATGAATAAACAGTAACCTCTTTAAGAGGATTTATTGATAAAATTTGAGAAAAAAATGTTGTAAAGATAAGATTGGAATGGAAATATGTGAAAATAAAACTACGGAGGATGAATTTTCTTTAGAAAATTAAATTAATTCCAAAAAGGAAAGGGGAAAAAGATTTCCCAAGATTAAAACATTGTGCATGATGTAAAGAAGGAAGAGAGTTAAAATATTTAGACTATAATTGTTAATCAATCATGTATTGTGGGGAGATATAATTCATTATGAATTTGTGTATTGGGAATAAACCCAAAGGGTGTATGTAGAATTTTTCAAAAGAATTTGTTTTGGGTATTTTGAGGTTTTTGTATTTTTGATTTAGCTTCATTTGCCCAAATTGGATATGCATACGTTAAAGTGGGCTTTTAATTGAAGTGTATATTAATTTTATCAGTTTTAACACGAAGAGTTTAGTTATTATAAGGGAATTTAGTTCATGTATTTTAATAGTATTTTTTTGTATCACTTTTTTAATATGAATTTTCCTGTTCAGTTTTGGTCTAAATGGTACCTAAATATTTAATATATGTAGAGGAAGAAATTTAAGGAATAGGAGTTTATGAATGAGAAGGTGAGGACTTTTTGGGTACATAACGTACATATTTTGGCTTGGCATTTATTCATATTGATTTTGATTCTCCAGTTGTTGGCCCAAATTGAATAACATTTAAGATCTGTTTAAATACTTCTACTTGAAATACGTATTTTAAATACATTTTACATTTGAAAAATTTTATTTGATTTTTTTGGACATGTATTTTAAAGATGTATTTCAATACATCGAATAGTTTATTTAGAAAATAAATACTTTAAAAATTGAAATACAGATGAAGATAACGATGTTAGTTTTTTTTGATTCTGCTAGTTTATGGATCTCATTGAAACGAAAACAAAAGCCCCTTTTAGCTGTTGATTTTGTTTCTTCATTTTTAAATGATAAGATAAATCATTACAAAAGCTGGGCAATTATAATAGAAAAAGTCTCTTATAACACTAAGTTTCTACACTAGTTTAAATTCATCCATCATTGAACGATGTAAAAAAAAAAGGAGTGGAACCCCGTCCTGCCTGTTTTCACCGTTGTACTAGAAAATGCCTGACAAACCCTGTTTTCTTCACTCGGGTTGCTAGATGCATTAGGCTTTTTCTTTAAATACAGTAAATTGCTCCGAATCTGAAAGGAAAGGTCATCCGCCGGTGCCCCCGACCGTGATCGCGGGTTACGTCTTTTGCCGGCGCTACCACGAGCTGCCTGGGAGCGCGGGCATCACCTGCCGGCGGATAATTCCAGAACGGGGGTTTCCCGGAAGGTTCTGGATTGTCTTGACGAGATAAAAGCGAGGGCCGGCGCCCGAGCGCTTAAGTCCCGGGGAAGCGAATTGGAAGGGTGTGCATCGCGGTGAATAGAAAAGGATTGTGCTCAGTGACGAAACCGTGGTCAGTGCATCAGTGGTCGGGATGAACTGTGACCATGCATCGAACTGGATCAGTGCAGTGAACGGGCCAGTGTTAGGACTGTGCGGGGGGAGAAGGCAGTGTAAAAAATAAAGAGAAGAGTAGTGTAAAAAAAGGAAGAAAATGTAGTGTAAATAAATAATCAAGTGTTTTAGTGATTGTGAGAAACAAAATAAACGTTTTTTTAAAATAATACGAGACTTTTAATTCACCACCTAAGATACGTAACAATACTATTATTATTAGTATTGAAATTCTGTTATTATCATTATCATCATAATTATTTTTATTAGAAAATAAATATGCTGGATTTTACCACCCAAAAAACAGAACATTACAGTGTAATTTTTTGAAGAAGAGAGAGGAAAAGAAAACAAGAAAAGTGTCTGTATGTACATTTTCCTTCAAAAGGGAAAAGGATTTCTTGTAAAGATGTTTTACGGGAAAAAGATATCTCTTAATAACCATTTTAGATTTACAAGATATTGTGAATGAATTAAAGCCTTTTTTATTCTACATATTTTGGTATAATTTTATCTACTGATCAGTGATTTTTATTTTGAATCCAGGTAAAGAGGCCATCCAATAATTTTGGAACATTGATTTGTAATGTAGTAATGAGAGACTGATGAATTGAATTTTTTAAAAGGGATATTTTTATTATTAAAATTAACATAACTTGTATTTGCTGTATCTTTTATAAAGAGGCGGATACAATTTTTGAGCACTCATTTTTACACTACAATTTCTATATTTTGTAGCAGATTAATATTTTTTTTAAAGGGATTCTCAACCTTTTGAGATTCAAGTTTCCCAAATATGTTTATGGAATAATGTGTTTTACGAGGAAATTCCTATGATAGCTATGCTTTGCAATGCAAAACTTTCGAAACCCCATAAGTTGTCAAATAATCCCCATCTCCCCTGCTTTTTAAAAACCCGCCTTTCGGAATCAAGGATGGACGGACGTTTGTAAGAATTTCAACCATGTGTATGCTCATGTTTCTTGACCCCATGCTCTCAACCGAAATGTGACAAATGATTTTTACGAATAGTTATTTTAGTGTGTTTGGTGTTTATATTTAGGGGTTTTTTCCCTTCCCCCCCATCCGTGGTTCATCACGGGCTTATTTTTTGACAGTATTTTGTTTTTTTGCACGTATTTTAATTTTCGAAAAATTCTGGAAAATGTAATTTTTTGTAGAGATAGAACTTTCTTTCAACTGCTCCAATCCATTTGTACATTTTACAGTTAATCCAATATGTACATTGTATTTCTTTTAAAATATGAAAATATTTTAAAACAGTGAGAATGTACAGGCATTTAAAAAAAATCAGCTCTAGTAGGCCTACTTGGTCTGTGGTAGGGGTTAAAAAAAGGGGCGGATTTACATATTGACCGAACGGGCATAACCAGGGCACTGTTTTGAGGGGGACAAATTTTCCCAAAAATTTATAATATTTGGAATTTTTAAAGTCATGATTTAAAAAACTCAAATAAACCATATTCTATTTTTCTCTTTTTAAAAAATTTTGTTTGAAATTAGTTTGTGCGTCAAAGGGAAAGGGAATTAGATATACATTTTTAACATGTAGAAAATATTTATTTCAATCAGTATAGGGGAAAAATCAAAAAAGTTATTCCCCCGTGTTGACTTTTTTTTTAAAAAAATTTTATTTAAACACAGACTGGGTTGTTGAAATTAGAATTTGTCTATTGCAAATGTAATAAAATCCGCCAATATGTTAATATAAACAATTTTAAAAAATATAAATAAATATATTGGGTCAATTTTTATTTTTTTTTTTCTTTTTTCGTTTTAACTGAAAGCATCATCATCCCAAAATTACATAAAATCTGATGGCATCGAAAAAGAAAAAAGGAGGTTGTAATTTAATTGCGCACGTCAGAATTTTTTCCCCGGTTTTTCCCAGATATTTTTCGCCATGCCAGCATAATCGTCCCTCATGTTACATTGTCAGTTGGGAAATTTTTAATATCAACATGGCGGCGTACGTTTGAGTTTTGAAGAAAGTAAGCAGGTTATTAATGGTCTGGAAGTTTGAGAATGTAAATGAAGCAAAGACAGGGGGAAGGGGGATGAAAAACCCCCTTCAAGATTAAAAATTCACGCATACGAGACAAATTCGGTTTTGAACGTGTGTGATGTGCATAAAAGGCTTCGGTCGACTCGAACAGCAAAGTATGAGTCATCAACGGCAGTCTTGGAACTGTTTAACGCTCTCCTAATAAATCTTCAAGGCAAGGGGGCGTGAAAAGGGTGGGGTTTTCAGCGTGCTACGATTCTGAAGAGACGCGATCGTGTTTAAATTTCCCAAAGGTGGTGCAAAGCTAAGGAGACGATCCAGATCAAAATTGCAATTTGTGAATGGTCGGGGATACGTGAACCGGGATTTATAGGTAGCATCATTTGGTCGGATGGTATTTAAACTTAATGGAACGTCAATAGGCACAAGGTTTCGGGGGGGGAAAATCTCACATTACAATTGAAAAAACCAAAATTTTCCTGGTGGGGGGTGCGGGTTTTTCTTCAAGGGGGTATTGACCTTTTTGATTTGAAGGCACTGTAACGGTATTAATTATAACAATGTTTTGATTCCATATTTCCCGCCCTTGTGCATTATACGGGAATGATAATTTTTTTTTTAAAAGATGGTGCCCCCCCACTATCACAGGGGCGTCGGCCACCGGATAAAAATTTGCGGGGAGTGGGTAGACGAGGGGGCCCAAACGAGTTTCCACACGCCTCCCGACCTAACCACTGGATTTCTTCTTTGGGGGGACAGTAAAAGGGGGAAACAAACCACGTAACCAGAATTTTTTGGAATGAGATTTTTGGGGATAAGAAATTCATTGGACGTTTTATACGATTTCAGAATCGTGGTGACTCTCTCAGAATTGTATTGTGCTGAAGGTCACCAATTTGAAAACTATTTAAAATTTGTTATTTATGTTTCATTTTCATTGACTTTCAGCTTTCTAATTTCCAAATTTAACTTTTTTAGAAGGGAAATAAATTTTTTATTGAAGTTCAAAGGGGTATACATTTTTTGAACACCCCCTATATATATTTTTCTCCTTTTAAATATATATATATATATATATATATATATATATATATATATATATATAACCCCCAAAAAGATCCTCCTCTCAACCCAATTTTTACTGCTTTGCTTTTCTTCCTGCTTTAAGATAATAACCTCTGTTACAAAATTGCTGCAGATCCCACGTCTGTTCACATTGCGCTGAATGATCTAAACTAGCGCGCCTGCTTCGGGTTACGTGCAAAAATATCGGGGAAAAGATTCAACGGGAAACGCCCTCGACTTTTAAGAAAATTCCCACTGTAAAGTCTGTTTTTAATGTCAGGAATATTTATGACATATGCACGGGGTATAGTGGAGATCAACAACACCACGTCCCAAACGATCATAACCAACTTGCAATTAGCAAGAAAATGGGGAGACCCCACCTAAATCTACGGCGTGCGGTACTGGAACAGGTTCACAAACGACAGGAGAAATTAGGAAAAGGAATGAATTTTAGGGGCCTTTAAAAATATGATTTTCGGGAACAACGCGGGGACTGAAATTTTTTCTATAACTAAACCCTCGGGATTTGTTGGCAGTTGTTGAAAAATGGAATTTTTGCAATTTTCGAAATATCATAGACTTTTTGAAAATCGAATCTGTTAGTTTATAAGAAAATTTGTATTTCAAAAAAAATATAATAAAATAAGAATTGATCCGTTTTGAGAAATGTTTGATAAAATTTAATATCTTCCCCCCTCCTTTGATACCAGACCTCACGTCGGGCGCCAATGTAATAATATACTACTTTAATCAAACACGAGGGCCCCACGTTAGTGCCCATAATATTCTCTTACAAAATCTCACGACGTTTTAAATTTTTCCCACCCATATCTTCCCCCCCCTCCCCTAAATTATAATTGGGTGTTGCGTTTCCCCATTCTACCTTATTTGTTTTTTT